>QTSX02002847.1:600000-911737 GCA_014839935.2 Entomophthora muscae | reverse complement strand
CCCTCTTTTTAAAAAGAGGGATTCAAAAATGATTATATTTTAAATTAAATATTTTAAAAAAGCTAAGATTTTAGGCAACAATTTGATTTCCAACAAAAAGCATCATATCAGTTTTTATTGTATTTTTAGGTTGCTCTTTTTAGAATGATGTTATTTTGTACTAATCAGCTTTCAAGAAATAATGGTATATGAAATAAGATTGTTACTAGCTTTTAATACAGTTTAATTTAGCTGTAAGTAGAAAATGATTAATTTAATATAGGTTTTTATATTATAAGGATTAAATAAGATTTATTTTGATAAAATTGTTGTAATTATTTAAATTTATTGATAAGAAAATTAAAACAAAATTTTAAAGTTTTAAGTAGCACAGTTAATAGGAAACAGATTAACTAGGCTTTCATACACTGCAATGTAGTCCTCAATGGTTCCTGTCATTTTGAAGGTTCTGAGTTCTGTCATGATTCACTACATAGGAGTCTTTCATGGAGAACCTTTTGAGAAAGTTGGCTTTGAACGTTTCCCAGTTTTTATTTTTGATCAGGGTGTTGTTTGAGCCATCCACTTACAAAACATGAGGCGGTTCCTGTGACACAAAGTGCAACTTTGCTGGCCCAGAGTCTGTGAGGGTAGCCTACTTGTGTGAACTTGCCTTATGTGCTGTTAATACAGAGGCTAGTGTTCTACTGGTGTAATCCTACAAACATCCTAATTTTTTGCTGTGCGCAGATGTTGAAACATGAGGTTAGGTATATTGGGTGGCTGAAGGCATGAAGCAGTTGGAGGCAGGTTCAGGAGTTTACAAGTGTGGATGAGATTGTACTGATTGGTGGGGAAAATGCCATTGTTAAAGATGGGTTAACATGTAGGTATGTCTTGTCCTTCTTTGTAATCTCTCTAGCCTTCAGGGAGGACCATTTGTTGGGTCTTTTTCTTAGAAGGAATTTTTCCTTTGAGTTGTGTAGGTGTGGATAACCTACCTGTGCTACCACTGTTGTGTATATACTTCTGGAAAGGATAATAAACAATATAAAGAGGAAATTTAAGAAGAGAATGATAATTTATTGGATATGAATATATAATATAATATAGTATCATGGAAAGCCACATACTGTCCATGTATGTCATGAAAGCCATGGGGCTTATCTGAGTAATGTTTCCCTTAAGTCACAAGGTTTATTCAAGTTGTGTTCTGCTTAGGATCTGGATTGTTTGATACCCGTAATAGATAACCAAATGATAATAGTGCCGCCAACTTACTGGTTGGTTGATGTGCCGTTTGATGAGCTGCTTGGGGCTTTAATTCCCTAAGAGGGAGTAATCAAAAATGTTTCAACACTCTCAAGCATAATTCTACTAGATTTAGTATTATCTTTATTGACCATTCAATCTACTTATAATTACTTTGAAACAATCTGAGGTGCTATACCAGTAGCCACCTTATTTCTTATACCCTTGTTCCCAGAACTAATTCCCTATATTTTGACATCATTTTGGATATTTTAAAATAAAATTGATATTTAAAATACTATAATGATGTCATAATGTTGGAATTAGGCTCCTAGAAATAAGGGGCTCAGAAACAAGGCAGGTGACACTATACCAAACTATACCAAATAGATCAAGCCAGATTTATTTACTGTTTATATATTTAATCTACTAAAAAGATCAAGAAAACTCTCACCAGATTGACAGAACCTAATATCAACATAGTTGGTACAAAGTTTGACATATCAAAGGTCATGATGAAGCCTAAATTGATAGGTGCTTCAATATAGGCAGTGCTTAACGCTCACCAAATCAATACCTTATATATCTAACCAGGGAAGTTTACTGCTTAAAATTTAACAATAGGCTACACCATCTCAAAAAATCATCTCATGCTGTACCATGCTAAAGATGATTTCAAGATAGTGATTTTTTCTGGGAAATTGAATCTCTATATAATAAATTTGGTCAATTTCTACTTATATAAATATGGTCCAGCATCCAAAATACTGCATCCTGAGTTTGCCATTCCATGCCATAATAATAAATCCTAACTCTGCAGACTTTCTTTGCATTAAAAAATACATAGTGTAGGTACATCTATGCCATCTAAATTTACGCCATTTATTATATACTAAAATAAGCTCACACTACCGCTAAATCAAACCTTTTCATATACTATCAGATGATGCTCCCATATTACTATTCCAAGACACATATAATAAGAACCATAAAAAATAACACCACCAAGGTAGTCTTACTATTGATTATTAATGCCATTAGAAAATCACCTTTGCTATGTGCATTTTGTTCCTTATTTATATATGGATAAATTAAAAAAGATCTCGGCAATAAAATTTTATTATTGGTTTTGATATATAAATTGGTAATCATGCCATCTCAAATTAGATCATCTCATATCCCACTGGGTTTTTTACTGCCCAACTTTTTTGGTGCTCAAAATACACAGGGGAAAATAAGGAAAAATTACCTATGCTGTCATAATATGCTATATTGATTCCCAATCTTGATTCCTGCTTTCTGCTTTTAAAAATTACTTTTTCACACAAAAAACCACTTGGATAAAAATTTTAAGGCTTATGAAACTTTGAATAAAGGTGCTTTTTATCTTTTTGTGACCATACTACAGTCACATTGGGCTGTGGTTTCACAAAAAGGTTGAATTGTAATGAATTTAATAGGTTGAAATTCAAAACAATAGGATTGGCCTTGGAGAGACTTTCCAGTGTAGTAATAGATTACCCAGGAATCAATTAGGCTGTACTAATTGAGGTCCAAAATGAATAATCTAAACAGTTCAGATTATGAGACTAGGTGTCTCAAACCAATTGAATAACTGGGAAGGTTAATTAATTGACACCCTTGAATATGATTAATGAGGATTTAATCACAGGATCAAAATGGACTTGACTGTGTCAAGTAAAGACTTGTTGTCTTCAAACAGATTAATTAACTGGGAAGGTTAATTAATATATGCTGAGAATATAATTAATGAGTATTTAATTATATAGTTTAATTTCATTGACTGTTTCAAGAAGTTTGGTTAAGGTTAACCAAAGTAAACCCTCAAATTGTGGTTTAAAAGCACTGTTTTGGCATATTTATTAGGTTAAAAAGCGCTGCTGCGCCGCCAAATTGATTTTTAAAGCGCCAAGGCACCGCCCAGTGAATGTTTCTGGCGCTGGGGCACCGCCTGGGACAGTTCCTGGGTGCTACAGTGGCGCCTAGTTCAAGTTTTAAAGCGTTTTAATGGGTTTTTAATGCAAAAAATTATTAAATGCAAAATACGGCTAAATGTAGACAATGGTGTCTATGCATTCAGGATTGATCAGCTGGTTCCCAGTTGGAACAAAGATATCTTGGATCAGGAATACATATATTTCACAGGGGTTTGGCGCCAGAAGTCTGGAATGCTTCAAGCCAAAGCAATACATTTCCACAGAAGGAATCAGGTGATTATGGAATGTATTATGGCTCATTTTTATAGGTTAAGAGTGTGAAGATCTTTTTGGTAAAGATCTGGACTGGATGACACTTTTATGTCATAAACCACGTGATAGGAATCCAGGTATGGTTCTGGAACCAGAGGGGTTTTCAGCTGAATGTACCCTGATTGGTATATAATGGAAACATGATAATAATTAATAAAAAATGATACTAATGTGTGACAATGGTTGCTTTCCCCAAAATCTTTTTATGCTTTGTGTTTTTGGCTTTTAACTGAAATAAGACTACCATGGAATGAAAGAGATGTTCTGCAGCTAAGACTATGAGAAGCAAAAAACGTGAAAGTGATCACCAGATGGTAACAAGTTTAACACCAAGATTGCTTACCTGGAATCCAAGCTCATCAAAGCTTACATAAAGGATTCCCTGTCAATCCGTAAAAGAGTCAGGCTGAGATAATGAAGAAGCAAGCATTAATTTCCTGGATTTGTCACACTTCTCTAAACAGCTGGATATTTTTGACCCTAATTTTATAAGATAACCTTTGAGCTATCAATGCCAAAACTGTGCTGCATTAGCAAGATTACAGGGGGTGGCTTGATCCTGTTACTGAATGAAGTGCTAAATTAAGCTGCCACTTGGTCAGGATTGCCACTGGTTCTTTTTTCTTTTTTTGAGAAATCAAGTTGACTTCTTTTGTCTGTGTGTAACAGGGTAGTTGAATTGAGTGTTGTTGTGATCACAATATTCATGCTCTTTTAATTTCACCTTTGACAGAGTCACATTTTGTGCATGAAATCTTTCAATTCTCATTTTCACCTCAAGATAGGGTTTGCCCCAAATTAGACAAGAGTCACATTTACCTTTTTTTTCTGGTGACACAATTTATCCTTGGCTCACTTATGAGAGTGACAGTGATCTATATGTTCTTCTACCGTTTTGTGGTAAATATTTTACATATGTGAATCATTTTAATTCACCTGATAAAAATAAGTTCTATTCACATTATCTCTTTGTTTTTTATTGTACTTTATAACTATTTTCCTAGTTATATAGAAGAAATTTCTGATAATTATCATTCCCAAGGTCTTAAAGTAACTACCTTATTTATCCCTGAAGACTAACCTTTGGCTTAATACAAACCCAATCCTACTGTTAAGATTTCTCATTGTGCTCCTTGACTGCACCTGAGAACACAACAAAAAGGATGTTCACTATAGATGTTGTAAGCCCCTTTGTTACCCTATTTGTAACTACCTTCTCTGATCCCTCATTTTTGCTAATTCTGGACCTGTCTTTGTCTGAAGTTTCCAGCCCTCTAATGGAAGAAGATATAGCCATTCTGCCTATCACTCCTACTGTTTTGAACCTGGCTAATGGCCCATGTCTTGTTGCTTACCCTCTGGGTACCCCTGATTTTGACCAAATAACTTCAGTGGCCCTTGTGCTAGCATGTGAAGGATCCTTATCTAATCTACAAGTCTAGTTTGAATTTATCAAATATTGTGAGATAATAGTTGCACCTTATAATCTAAATTACCTCCTTTAAGAAACCAATTCTACTAACTATCTAATATCTACCTATGTCTAACCCACCTTGGTCCATCACCAGATGGTGCTGGGGCTCCACATCCACAAGATCTATTCTCTTATTGCTGCTATGTTCAATCACTGGGAACAGTTCTCTGCCTACCAGCAGTGGGTATATTCACTGTTCTTCCTGGTATCCAACAATCAGAGATATTTGATTACCTCTCAGGCTCAATCATAAAATTCTATTGAACACATACACTCCTCTGTTCCTGAATATATCTGTGAACACCTACAAGAATTATTTCAGCTTCAGCAACCTTGACTGGCCCAGATTGATTCTTCACTCAACATCCATTGAGCTGATTTTTAACAATTGGTTGAGAAAATCAACAAATTATGTGACAATACTGCCAGTAATTTACAGAAATTAGATGAAAGGCTCAAAAAGTATTCAAGACATGTACAATTAATTGTTACAAGATAAGCTGCTGGGATTACCATTATCCAAGGGTTACAAGTTTGCTTAGACAAACTAAACAAATAATTTGTTGGAATTACTCTCTTGTCTCCTTATGAAGATCTAATAATTTAGGGATAAAGGTTGAGGGACACTATTGATGAATTATGTATCACTTCTTATAGTTAGGCTCCTCCAGAAGTAGCTCCTCAACCTAATTTTCAGGTGGCTGTTATTACAACTCAGGTGATTGCTCATCAATAAGAGATCATGGAGTTGTGTGCTGTCCTTACTGAGTCTTCAAATTTGACAAGAGCTTCTGAGAATAAGGGCTGCTGTATTGAAATTCTTGGGCAGCCCTGTATACATTGTGCTGGAGAGTTAATTGCTTTGGACAATGAGGTCAACCACTTGAAGAAGAACAATGACACTATGGATAAAGATTTATGGGAGACAACTAAATTGATTGATTCAGTCAATCAGCAGTTATCCCCCTGCATGTTGGTTAGCCTTCATTGACCTCTTGACTGACTGAGCTGCTAACTATGGTGGCCAAACAAGGACAGTGATTGGATAATACTGAGCAACAGACAGGCTGTGCTTCAAAGACCGGAACTTGCAACATCACTTAACCAGTGACTCTTAAAGAAAGTTTTTTTTCAGTTGTGACTATGAAACCTCCCACTGAATCAGAAGCTGGCTTCTCTCCTTGTATCAATATGGTTAACAGTAATAATAGTGGGCCTATGCCTGAGGCTTTTTTCAAGCCTACTTTCAAATAAGCATTTGATCCAAAGACCTACACTATTGATTACTTACTTACTATATATGAAACTTCTATATGTAGGACATCCAACAAGATCAATAAAGAACACATATTGACCTGCCTTTACCCTACCTTCCAATAAGCAGAGGTGTCTGAGCTTCCTTACATTATCACTTGGGAGGAAATAAAGCAATTGCTGATTGAGGGGTTTAGCAGAGAACTAAGCCTAGAAGTGAGGAAAGATGTATTTATGCACATTGCATTCAAGCCTAAAGAAACTCTGACTGAGTTTGCTGATAGTTTTCATGTAGTAGGACAGCAGTTGATAATGACTAATCATTTGAAGGCCCATAGAGCTTATACTGCCTGCGCTCAGGTCCTCAAGATCAACCAGATCCTATGTCTGCACTTCAAAGCACATAAGGCTATGTTCACGTCTATAAAGAGTATCAAGCTTCTCCTTCAAGGCATTCATCCCACCCATTCTGACTCTGTGGTTTGGGGGAGTCAATCTGCTGTGTCTGGCACCAACTCTTGTACCCCTCAAGTATTAGCTATGAATAAACAGAATCAGTCAGGAAGCCAGGCATGGGTAGAGGCATCAGAGGATGCAAGTGGGGATTTGCCGGGCCAGTTGGGAGAGACCACCACAATATAGACACTAACTTGATAGTGTAATATAAGATTGCCCAAGAAAGAACCAGGAACCAGAATTTAGCAACATCAAGACTGTGAGAGTAATATAAAGTACTGCAAACATCTGGGTGAATGTGCTGTCAGAAGCTACAGTAGGTTATAATGGGCAGTTAGGTTGTGAAGTTAGAGATGGAGTCATTGGGACAAGGTAAGCAGGCAGATAATTTTACCTGTCAAAGAACTTTCTGGGCGGACTTACGCACCACTTTCCTTCACAACCAATAGTTTCTGTTACTATAATTCTTACCAGGGGGTGGTAATAAGTATGTTAAACAGGTCAAACTTGGATTAGGCGGGTTTGGAAGATACTCAGTGAGGGGAAAATTCAGCATTTAAACTGTCTGCATGTTGACTGTAAGCATGCCAACAAAATGTCAACATGCAGATAGTTGATTTTAATTTGGCACTTAGTCCAAAGCCTACTAGCTGTGTGCTAAATAAACTATTTTTTATATTGCATCACATAGTCAGAATTGATAATCAGTGATAAAACAAAGCCAATGTCAACATCAAATAAGAATAGGCTTAATTTTTATTACAAAATAAGAAGGAAATTACTATTAAAAATTCTAAATTATTATAATTTTAGGTTAATCCCAATTTCAACAATGAATCTACACAATATTGACATAAAATAACAGTTTATTATATTTCTTAATAAAAATACACAAAATCCAGAATATATTCACTTATAATAAGTTATTTATGTCTGGCCCTTTATTTCATAGTTCTTTGAAATATAGTGGGTAAAAATTTCAAACTTTGTTGTATATTAAGTAGTGTTTATTATAGCCTTGAAACCATTGGGCATGCTCAGGCTAACCCCTAAATATGGAATTAATTCAGATTGTATAGGTTAAAACTAGGATTTATATAGTATTACTTAAAGTCAGCACAAAGGAAACCCAACTCAAAAGCAAAAGTGGGACAAGAGGAATAATTTAAGCACCCACAATGACATAATTTAAGCAAGATTCAATAGTAGCTCTACTGTTGCAGATCCTGAATGGATTAGACGTAAAATTGTCTATCTAGGGATTAAGAGATGGAACAATTGCGCAGTTGCGCTATTGCATCCTAATTCTAATAGTGATAAAGACGTTTAAAACGCGCTTTAGACGGGTGTTCAATTTGCCTTTTGATTGCGCACAAGGCACGTGCTTCACTTCTGGGATTAAAAATAGAACAACTAAGTTATTTATATCTACCTCCTTAAGGGAAGCCACAAGGAAGTGGTTGTTCTCTTGCGCGGGGCTTTTAGCTGTGCCACTTCACTCTCCTCCATTTGGGAAGTCCTTCTTTCTGTGCCTCCCTGCCTCTGGTGGCAATTCCCCTGCCTTACACTATATAAGTGTGATGCTATCTCAATAAATACCAGTTTTGTCTATACACCTTATTATTCTTCTGTCCTTCATAGGCTGTCACTGTACCATCAACAGGTATAGTATTAAGAATTAGGTCACTGACTAACTATTCATAGAAACTAGCAACCCTTTGCTGCAACTTTTACGACATTGACGCTCATGTCTTACACCACCAACAGCCTCCACCCCCGCAGTCCTTTCAATGAGGAGGGATGTATGCCCCTGGTCCAGTCTCCTGCCACTGCTTCCCCTTACCACCAGGCACTGGCCTTCACTGCTTCTAATGCCCATGCTGGGGAAAGAGAAGGCGCTCCCTATGGCCTGCCCAACCTGAGTCAATTAATGCCAGAACACCAACACCCCCAAGCTATTGTTTTTGGCTAACCACTGCTCCTACAAGCCCCTACCCCCTTGGAGATGGACACCAACTCTTCACCTTCCAAGGATGCCATCTGTAATGCCATACACACAATGGATGCTGGTGCTGCTGGCAATGGTTCTTGCTCTGAACACCTGGCCATTCAGCAGCCTTCTGCTGAAAACGCCTTGGATTGCTTCCAGAATCTCTCCCAGGTCAACCTTGACCAGCTCCGCTGTGACCTCTGTACTGTTGAGCATATCAAAGTCTATCTACAACAATTCACCCATCCTGCTGTATGCCACTATCAAATGCACCTGGGCCGCATCCAAAGCCTAGTGCATGACCAGGGAATACTGGTATCTAATCAACAGACGTTCCTCCAGGTCCTTTACTCTGAGCTGGGTAATACTTTCACCACTGTCAATCAGTACCTTGCCAAAGTCACCAACACCCATAACACCATGCTCCACTGGGTTGATGCCATCAAAGCAGGTATAGCTAAGCTAGTGCCAGTAAATGTGGTACAGACCCTCACCCATCAGGGTGTAGACACCAATTGGATTAGTGTGGTTACTACTCACGTGCTGGAGACTGGCCCCATGGTTTGAAGCCTGACTCATGAGGTAGAAATCCTAGCCCGCCGCCTTGCCACCATTCCCTTGTTCACTCCCACATCTGCCGCCACCAACAAATTCCCTTCCAGCGCCCTTCTTGGTCAAGACATCCTTGAGCTCATTGATTACTATAAGAAGATGCAGACATAATTGGTCCAGCAGAGTGCCAATCTTGCCTTCCTGTTTGATGGCTACCACACTGTGTCAGAACTTCAGGATTGTCTCAAACTTTGCTAATCACATGGCAGAGCCAACAGCCAGACCCAAGTCAGGAAGGACAAGGAATTAATAGTCTTGCTCCAAGCTGAGCTTGCCACCCATGAAAAGCGCATCACCTCTCTGGAAGATGACTTGGATATCACCTGTCAGGAGAACAAGGTCTACCAAGATTAGCTGGACAATCAACGACTACTCCTGGACGCCTTCCAGAGCCAATTGGATAGGATGGACAGTAAGATTATGGCTGTCAACTTACAGGCTATGTCCATCAACTCCAAGAGTCACCACAGTCCACTGAGGTCCTCTAGTCCTGAGTTCTATCATAGCTACAAAAGCAATGAGGACCACACTTGGTTGGCTCCTAACGCTGTACAAGTATTAGAGCCAGTACTGGAGTCAGAGGATGACATCCTGGCCACCCCTGAAGCTTCTGGAGCTGCTCAAGACAGAGAAGGTGAACGCAAATCCCAGCAAGAGGAAAATTGTTGCCGCGCCTCTGAGGCTAGGTTTGCTGGCTTCACTCTCAGTTGTTCCTGTCTCACCCGCTCTCCAGTGAGGATCATACCTGCTCCCATCTAACATGGCTCCAACAACTTCAAGCCCATCAATCTACCCAAGTTTGACCGCAAGAGCAATGTAGCCATGTTCTTACGTCTGTATAAGAGCTCCATGTATGGTGCAGACAATGCCATGAGGGACTCCACAATCATCAACTGTCTGGATGCTGAGACTCAAACCATTATCTTGCCACGTCTCACTGAGAATGGCTGGACCTTTGCCAACGTCTCCAGAGCCTTGACAGAAGAATTTGGTAGCCAAGAAGCACTCCTTGGTTGCAAGATGGACTTCACCAACACCAAGTTAAAGGTGGGGGAAACTCTAGAAGACTTCACTTCTAGGTTATACCTTGAAGCTCAAACTCTGTTGTCCATGAGTGTGGTGCAGTTTATTGATGTGCAGTCAGCACTCCTTAATGCTGTACATGTCAACCGGGAACTATCTCTGGCTCTTAAGTCAGGCATTTACAACGCTTGCACTGTATCAGATCTGATCTTCTCCTACACACCTACAAGAAGGAGTTTGAAGTCCCTCTCCCTGAAGGACGCCCTTGCCAGAAATATGAGCATAGACCCTGTGTGGCTGTTGAGATGCCCAAGCCTTCTGACAAGGTTGGGCCCACTCCAGTCAACAATGGCCCCTGTACTTGCTTCAAATGTGGTATGACTGGCCACTTCTCTCAGGAATGTTTGAATCCACGCTAAAAGATCCATCATGTAGGCATGGAAGACACTGAGGAGGACTACTCCAAGGACGCTGATATTGAGGAGGATAATGAGGTCCAGTCAAAAAACTACTAAGCAGCCAGGACAAGGAGAAATCCTTGGCTGCCTTTGTAATTTTGACACCCTCATCTCCCCTCATACCACTGCCCCCTGACAAACCAAATCAGAGACCTGCTGACTTGCCATCCTCTGGGACCAACCCTAAGGATGAACCCTCTCTGATTGACTTCAACTCCCTACCAATACATGAGGATGTGGAGTTTGACAGAGTTCAAGAGGACCTCCTCCATTGAGTCCTCACTGTTAACACGTGAACTCATCAGACTACACTTTGCCCTGAGGTGGTTATCCCTCGTATAGCTCAGAAAACAGTGTCCTTACCCTATGCTGAACAACTGGCTCAACCAGGCGTTTAGATCACTCATGAGGAGGAAAGTGCTGAACAACTGGCCAAACTTCTCCACACATTAAACGTCTCAGCACCACTAGAATCCTTCAAGGAAGTAAGCCCAGCTGTGGGAGCTGCCATGGCTACCTTCCTGGAGAAGTTCAAAGGACTAAGCGTACACCAGGTCTCAAAGATTGTGGAGATTCAGAGGACCGCCAGGATTGCAAATATATCAACCTGGTAGTGAACAAGACTCATGTCCGGGCCATACTGGATACTGGTGCCCCTGGGAACATTATCTCCTCACGGCTGGTTAAGAAGCTTAAGCTGGCACCAGACTTGGCCTACCATAAAGAGTTTGGTACTGCTGGGCCACTGACCACTAGAGCAAAAGGAGCCTACTCTTCTCTTCCCCTTTGCTTTGGGAAGCTAATGGTTACTGCTCCTGCTATAGTTCTGGAAAACAACAGCTATGACATTCTTATTGGGACTAGCTTTATGGTTCAGTATGGCACTGTGACTAACCATGGAGACCATACATTTGGAATCTTGGGCCACTCCATACCCCTGTTCTATCATGGGGATTGCCCGTCTGACCTGCCCTTATGCCGTCTGCACTACATCAATCTGGAGTACGCCAACAGAGAGCTTCCAGTTGCCTATATACTGCATAGTAAGAAGGTCAAGGTGCTACCTCTCCAATTGGGGAAGCCAAGGGTATCCCAGTCTACGCCTCCTGTAATGTGACTATCCCACCTGGCGCTCAGGTGATCCACAATACGGGCCTCTTGCTGGCTCTACCATCTGGCACTCATGAAGAAATCTTTGGCATCCCTAATGCCTCCAGACTAGAACCATGGGTTGCACCAGGCATCCTCATGCCAAGTGAGAAGGAGGTACTCATACTCTTGGCCAACATGAGTTGTGAAGCTATGGTTGTCTCCAAACACCAACTTCTGGCTTATATACGCAGGAAGAGCATGACACCTGCAAGAGACCGCCCCCTTTGCAGACTTCTCTGAGTTGGGTCTACCCTGTGAGCAACCACTGGTGCTATTGGTCATAAGCCACGACTCTCTATCTGGCCTCTCTGAAGAACAGAAGGATCAAGCTATGGATCTATTTGCCCAGTATAAGGATGTGTTTGCCAAGGATGATTATGACCTGGGCAAGGCTGCAGATGTTGCTCACCATATTGACACCCAAGGCAGTCCACCTATCTGCTCCAGACCTATACGGCACAGTCAAGGCAATCATGCTGTGGCTAACAAGGAGCTTCAGAAGCTATTGGGATCCGGCTTACTGGTCCCCAGTAAAAGCCCTTGGGCTTCCCCTCTCCTGATTGTCAAAAAGAAGGATGGCAGCAACTGTGTGGTGATTGACTACTGTTGACTGAATGCTGTTACCAAGAAGGATTCATATCCCCTTCCTTGTATTGACACTACCTTGGACCAACTGGGTGGCGCCAAGTTCTTCAGCGCCATAGACCTTATCAGTGGGTACTGGCAGATTGACCTACCCCCTGCTGATCAAGAAAAATGTGCAATCATCACTGACCAAGGGCTATTCTAACCCACAAGGATGCCTCAAGGTCTGTCCAATGCCCCAGCTACCTTCCAACGGGATATGGATGCAGTGATGGGGACCTCAAGCTCACCAGTATCTTAGTCTACCTGGATGACATTAATGTGTTCTCCCAAACCTTTAATGATCACCTACAACACTTGGAGGAAGTCTTCCAGAGGATACTTGCAGCTAATCTCAAGCCACGCAAGTGCAACTTCTTCAAGGAGCACCTTGAGTTCTTGGGGTTCATTATTAGCCAAGATGGACTCCGCCCTGTACCTCTGAAGGTGGAAGCCATTGAGAAAATGCAGATTCTGGCCAATAAACGGGACATGCAGGTCTTCCTGGGGATGATTGGGTACTACCGCTGCTTAATCCCTAACTTTGCATCCCTGGGTGGCCCCCTGTTTAAACTCCTCCAAGCTGATAAGGAATTCTTCTGGAGCCCAGCGTGCCAATCTGCTTTCAATACTCTCAAAGGAACACTGACTTCAGCCCCTGTGCTGGCCTACCCTGACTTTGCCAAGCCATTTGTGGCTCATACAGATGCTAGTCTGACGGCATTTGGGGGTGTTCTCTCCCAACTGGACTCCAACAGACTTGAACACCCTGTTGGATACTGCTCATGTACGCTTAATGTTCACAAGAGGAACTACACTGTCACTGAACGAGAGTGTCTGGCTGTGATATACTCCTACCAAAAATTCAGAGTCTATCTCCATGGGGTACATTTCACGGCTGTAACAGACCATGTCTCCTTGCAATGGCTGAAGACCCTCAAGGACCCCAAAGGACGTCTGGCATGTTGGGCTATTAAACTTCAGGCTTATGACTATGAGATTGTTCATTGAGCCAGGGCAGCCCACCAGAATGCTGACTGTCTCTCCTGCCTTCCCACTGTTGCCTTAGTATCTCCCATGGCTGACATTCTCTATGACAAGCTTATGGAGGATCCTTCTTTGTGGGGGGGCGGTAGAGATACAGAGAGCTCTCAAGAAGCTAACTGTTGATACCAAGGTATCTAAGTGACAACTCTTGAAGCTTTGTGAAGACTCTTGGCTACACTATATACGCCCATCCCTACGCATGGACTCAGTGGTGGCCGCTCACAAGACTACTGGCCATGATGGCATACAGAAGACATTAGCTCTGCTACAGCAACACTGCTTCTGGGAAGGAATGCACACTGACGTAGTGAATACACTAGCCAACTGTCATGACTGCAACATTGAGAGACCTAAGGTTGCCAAGTTTCAACACAGACTGGTACACCCTGGGTTTGCCTTCCACACTGTAGCCATTGACGTAGTGGGCCCCCTGCCAGCTGCCAACAGTCACAACAAGTTCATCATTGTGGCGGTTGACCATCTGACTAAATGGGTAGAGGCCAAGGCAATTCCCAATCAATCTGCACTGGTGACAGCCATGTTCATCCTGGAGAATATCATATACAAGCATGGTTGCCCCCAGATCCTGCTGACAGACAATGGTACCAACTTCATCAGTGACATCATCCCCTGCCTAAACCAACTGATGGAAATTTGTGGGACACTATCCACTCCTTATCACCCACAGACAAATGGCATGGTAGAGCGCACTAATGGGAGCCTGGTCCAGATACTCCAGAAGCTCAGTCACCAACATGAGACTGAATGGGATACTTTCCTGCCTGCGGCCACCTTTGCATACAACATTGGGTACCATTGGGCCACTGGCAAGCCACCCTTTCAGCTGCTCTACAGCTGGCGACCAGGACTTCCCCCTTTACTATATTCCTTGGTAAATCCCAGCCTGGCTGTGTCCCCAGAGGCGTACCTCAACAAGCTGGTTCAAACTCTTATTTACTTGCAATCAGAGGCCTACACCATAAACTTAAACCATAAGTTGCAGGACCTAGAACAAACTGCATCCAAATGCCCCGCCTTACCCACTTATCTTGTAGGAGACTCAGTCTACTTCTTCAGCAATAGAGGGTACAACCGCAAATCCAAACTTGCCTCCCTTTGGCAAGGCCCAGTTCAAGTTATCCAGAAGACCGGCCCCAACTCCTACACCCTTAAGGAGCCCCATTCTGGGCAATTGATTACTAGAGTACATGCTCAGTATATGTGTGCTGCTCCTAGTGACCAAGAGTAAGCCCCAATGAAGACAATAACCCAAAAAAACAAAAGCCTAATTAAAAAATTCCATGGGTTATTGTCCTGTTTGCAATAGTGTTGCACCAAAGTATGAGGTATAAGAATGAAAGAAAAAGCGTTTATTGGAGACTGACAAGACTCTTCCAGTACCACACCAAATGTTCTACCACCTGAATGACAGCCAAGAAACACAACTGGTTGCCTACAGATCCACAAAGCCAATGACCAAGGATTGGGCAACAAACCCCCACCAAGCAAGACACACAATTGACCCCAACACTATAGCCACTACCTAGAGATGCCAAGCCATTCTTGACCATGTTGTCTAATCCAGTGGAGGGAAGTGTCACAGATCCTGAATGAATTAGACGTAAAATTGTCTATCTAGGGATTAAGCAATGGAACAATTGCGCGGTCGCGCTATTGCATCCTAATTCTAATAGTGATAAAGACGTTTAAAACGCGCTTTAAAGGGGTGTTCAATTTGCCTTTCAATTGCGCACAAGGCACATGCTTCACTTCCGGGATTAAAAATAGAACAACTAAGTTATTTATATCTACCTCCTTAAGGGAAGCCGCAAGGAAGTAGTTGTTCTCTTGTGCGGGGCTTTTAGCTGTGCCACTTCACTCTCCTCCATTTGGGAAGTCCTTCTTTCTGTGCCTCCCTGCCTCTGGTGGCAATTCCCCTGACTTACACTATATAAGTGCAATGCTATCTCAATAAATACCAGTTTTTTCTATACACCTTTTATTATTCTGTCCTTTATAGGCTGTCATTGTACCATTAACAGGTATAGTATTAAGAATTAGGTCACTGACTAACTATTTGTAGAAACTAGCAACCCTTTGCTGCAACTTTTACAACATTTACTATAAAAGAAGGCCAACTTTGGCAAAGCTACCACCTTCTCTAATCTAATAAGCAAAAGATGTGGCTTAAAAATTTCAACTTAGAGAATGGTAAGCTTAGAACCCCAAAACTTGACATAGTAATAATAAAACTACTGTTTACAATATGTAGTACAGTAGTTTTCAAACCTGTTGAGAAAAACAAAAAAATCTCAGTCCAAAAACACATACAACTCAGTCTAAAAGCAAAATCAAGTTGGATCCAAATTTATTGTAATTTAATTTAAAATTTTTATTTTTTATTTTTTATTTCTTTTTTAGACTGAGTTGCATTTGTTTTTGGACTGAGATTTTTTTGTTTATCTCAACAGGTTTGAAAACTACTGTACTTAGTTTTTAAAAGTTATATGAATATAACTTTATTATAGCCCAAACCCCAAATAGCATAATCTCAGTCTAGATTTTGAACCCAATCTTAAGTTAATTAAGATTTATATGTTTTTAAATAGTGATTTACCTCAATAATGCTGACTGTCTACAAGTTGGCTGTCAGAGTTAAAACAAGAAATTTTGGGTCAACTGTCTATAAATAAAATTTTAATACATGTCTACACTTGAAATGTCAACACTAAACATTTAAATGTAGGTTTGTCCAACTTTTTCTTAATAAAAAGCCTCAATACTGCATATATTAATAATATTGAAGGGTTTTTCATAGTATATAATACTTCTCAACAATTTGATATATTTTCAGCTTCAACCTTCATTTTTTATACTTTACTCAGTTATTTCTCTAACCCCTTTTTCTTTATAGGATTAATCAAAGAACCCCCAGACTAATAAAAAACCAATAAAAACTGTCAAGGACACTGTTAAGCCTAAGGATTCTTCTTCTACAAAAAAGTGAATAAGAAACAGCCTAAAAAATATGAACCAAAAAAGAAAAACCCCACACCTTCAGCTTCTGAGAAGTACTCTTGTGATGGTTTCACCTCCCAAAGCTGATATGAGTCTGAGAGAGATGAAGATACCATCAAAAAGAAGAAAAGAAAGACAAGCTTCAAGACTTCTCCTGAGTCCTCACCTGGTGAACATGAAGATGATGAGCAACATGAGTACTTTCCTGGTTTTCAACATGCTCCTCCTGGGCCATGGGATACAATAAAAACCCACAATATTTGCAATGTTAAGGGCTCCTTCAGGAACCCAAAAAGATTCAAAAAATTCTTTCCATAATGTCAGTCAAAAGTGACCCAAGAATAGTCAGTGATGGCTATGTGTTTAACTGTAATAATCAGAAGCAAGGAAGCAAGAGAAAACATTACACATGTGAATACAGAAGCTGCCCAGCACGCCTAAACACTCAAGGTTGGGACAAAATTACCTTGGAAAAGGGGGAACATACCTGCATACCTCCCACCACTTTGATCCAGAAGCTTCTCAAACTGTACCCATTCCAAATGGTCCTTGTATCAAAAGACATTAAAGCAACTCACCTGGCAGTAAAGGCCACCAAACACTTTAGCAAAGAGAATATTAAATTTGTCCCTGACTGTGAACAACTTGTTAGTATATCTTTGATAGACGCCAAGAGCTAAACCCAATTGGAAAAAGTGCAATCAAACTAAATGACCTGGTCCTTACTCATGAGTTGCAGATGACCCAAGACAATGAACAGTTCCTTCTTTATAATGATTGACTTGGTGCAAAAGAAAAGATAATATGTTATGCTACCTATAATAATCTAGAACTTCTGGGTGCCACTGAGACTTGGCTCTGTGATGGGGAATTTTAAACATATCCTAAGTTATCCTATCAGCTCTGGTTAGTGCATGCTCAGCTTGATGATAAAGTCCTCCCCTTTGCATATTTTCTTCTTCCTGAAGCCCCAGAGGAAATATACCTAAGAGCATTCAAGATTCTACAGGAGGGCTTTAACACTATTCCCATTGAGAATGAAAAAATCCTGGACTTTCAACAAGGGCCAATCCTGATGATTCTGATAAAGATGAGGTCACCCTAGCTGCTGAAGAAAAGGAACATGATAGAGCCATTGGCCCCAAAATAATTATTATGGATTATGAGACAGTCCAATACAATTCCTTTGTAAAAACCTTCAATGGCAAGGTACAAGGGTGCTTCTTTCATTACAAACAGACTATTAATAGACGCCTTAAGGGAAAGACCCTCTTCAGCTCTCTCACACAACCAGATTCAACTGATAAATGCAAGTTTCAAATCAAGAATTTTTTGCCCTTGCATTTATTAAGCCTGAGCGAGTTGGCCAAGGATTTGAGCTTCTCTGTAATAACCCTTATGCCTTGAGCCATGAAGCTGAGTTCCAAATCTTCTTTGACTACTATGAGCCACAGTGAGTGAGGCACAAGATGATCAGCCACAGGGGTAAGCCAACAGCAAAGGCAAGCTGGAATTGCTATCAGGTTTTTCTCAAGGATGAAAGGAATACAACACTGTTCCTGGAAAGCTGGCATAAACATCTAAAGTCCTCCTTTGGTGTGAATCCCAGATACAACACCTTCTTTGAGCACCTTAAGGCTGAACAGGGAAAGACTGTCTCATCCCTTCAGGGTATGGAAGTAAGAGATCCAAAGAGGAGAAAAAGTGCAAGGCTATCATTTATAAAGAGCATATTAAGACAGCTGTCAAGAATAAGTACAAGCTATCTGAGCTTGGGGAGCAGATAGGAAAGATTGACACTGTACTCTCTTGCAACAAACCTCTAGCTTAGATTATAATAAATATTTTTGGCTCTTTCTGATATTTTATTAAATAATTTTAATTTCAAAAATAATATTATTTTTAAAAAGATAATTTAATTTAAAATGGTAGAAATAATTAATAGTTTTTATAAAAGATTTATATGCTAGAGCCTGGATTATCTAGCTTAAATGGTTGCTTTAGTACTAGAGTATATGTAATTTTGGGTTGCTATTATATCAACCATCCTTAAAATAAGTGTTTATCTTTAGTTTTTTATTTAATATATTTTATGTTTATCAAGCTTTTTTTGAAAATTAATTTAAGAACTTTTTTATGACAAATAAAATAATTTTATAGTAAAAACAGTTAATTTCATAGTAAATTATTTTTGAAGTGTATTTTATTAAAAATTTCAATTATTTTGCATATTTATTTTGGGTTCTTCATGATTATATTACTCTAAAAAACTATTTGGAGCTTAATTTTTACTATGTAAAATGTTCAGCATTTGATTTTTGCTTGTTAAAAAAGTGTCAACTTCCAGTTGGCTAAACAATAGTAAACTTTATCTTTACCTTTATATTGTGTCAACCTAAGTATAAAATTAATTTGGCAGTTGACATGCAGACAATCAACATGCAGACTGTTTAAATACTGACTTTTCCCTCAGTGAAATGAACAGGTCTAAAGGGTGCTCCAGGGGGATAGTATAGCACGGGCATTAGGGCTGTGAGATGGTTGCTAGGAAGGGTGTGCAACTTGGTGTCTGAGGGACCATAGTGGAAGTGATAAAATACTAGAACTAGAGACAACTGTGGTAAGTTCAACTCCCTGATTATTGACTCCCTGGTACTCAACACTTTGTCAAGTGCCAGGGAGTTGAGTACCGCATATGTGAATCTATTAGTATTTTTGGCTTAACCAATTTTAAGCTAATTTTTAATAGTAATTTAGGGGTTTGAAACCAAAAACCAAGGTTAAATTTACTTGAACTTGACTCTGTTTAATAATTCATTTAGCTAAAATACCAATTTAAGGGGCAATTTTTAAGTAAATTTACTAATAGAAATGAAAAAACCTGTGTTCAACACTCTAAACCAAAAAGTGACCAGTTTGACACTTTTTAAGCCAAATTTTAATTTATTAATAAAATACATATGCACTTATATAAAATTTATTATTTACTATTATATTTTTTTATTAGTGTCCATAGTTGTTGATTAGGCTCCCAAGCACCACTATACTGAATTTAGTGGCCTAGACATTAATCAAATACAACACTTGTTTTACATTATGTCATTCCCGGGTTTTTGGATTAAGTGGTGCCACATAAATTAGGTAGGACACACCATTTTGAAAACAACATGTCAAAAAATGCTATCTCAAATTACACCATTTTGATTTACGCTATCTCAATTTATTAGTAAAAATGCCATTTTAATTTACGCCATTTTGACTAAGAAAAACAAGTTTTAAAATTTTAGATTTTTTCAACTCCAAAACAAATCCAAAAAATTCTCAAAAAAGTAAAAGTAAAAAACATTTCTAGGCTTAAAAAAGCCTCAGAATTTTAAATATACAATAAAAATGGGGTAAATAAGTAGTAACATAGTTTAGTAAAGCCCAAAAGTTAAAATAATCCCAAAAACAACTATTTTCATCTTTTTTAACTATAAACTATACTTTAAAATAAGCATATAATTGTACCAAATACCAAAAAAAGTCAAAGAATGGTAAAATCAAAGGAAATAAGAGAGAAGATAAAGAATAGTTTATTGGGAAAGGACTCAAACATTGTTAGAAAGAGCAACTGAGATAGCTTGGAGATGCTCCAGCTTTCTATCCTTAGGATAGTAGGCAAGGACCATCTTGCTGATTTCAGTATACTTGTTCACTGCCTATGTCTTCTTGGGGGGATCATCCTTGGTCTTCATACCAGTCTTGAAGAGGTGGGTGGAAAAAGCTTGTTGGATTTTGAGGTGGACCATGATCTTATTGAATTTGGGCTTATGAACCCTAACCCTTGTGGCAAACTGGCTATGCCACCCTTCAAGGGAAGAGGTGGTCTTGATCAACCCATCTTTAAACTTCTTATAGGAGTTCCAGGTGATTGAGTCACCGCCTTTTTTAATGTGGTGTGCTCTTTGGAAGATGCCAACCCATTGGGTCTCAAAATACTCAATAAAGGGCGCAAAGGCTGCCTGGTTGGCCTGGATATAGGGATGGCGGAGGAGGGCATCATAAAAGCCATTAGTCTCCTCCTTTTGCACAAGGGCAAGGGCAGCAAAGCAATTAAAAACGTCCTTTGCTTCTTTGGTGCCTTCAGTATAGACCAGCTCATGGAGGTCAGAGCACTTTTGGAGGCGGCGGCAGAGTGCCTGCCTGAAGTGGAAGTAACATCCCTGAGGGGAGCTCTTAAAGACACAAATAAAGGCATTTGGCTGAGCCTGTTTGAAATCACTACCAGATATTTGTGGTAGGGAATGCTTTCAGGCTTTTTCTTGGTTGGGGTGGGAGAGTCTTCTTCTTGGGAGATGGATTTTTCTTATGCCCTCTAGTCTCCTTGGGCTCCTCTTCAATTGTTGGGAGGATTTCATCCAGTTTGGCCTTTAAAATTGTGAGTGCCCGGACATAGGTTTCCTGCTTCTTATTTGGGAGGATAAAGAAGACCAGGGGAAGAACTAGATTTCCAACCTTCCCATGGATATTCCAAAGCTGGCTAAAGAGCTTTGGGCAGGTTGAGAATGTTCCATCTGCAAGCCAGGTCTTGTATTTTAAAAGGTTGCAAAGATCCTGGGAGGTAGCAAAGCAGATAATACACTCAGGGACATGTTGACCATCATCATGGAGGAGGAATCTCTCTTCATGCTGTGAAAGCTTTTGCTCTTCAGTTAAAATCAACTGGTCAATTGATGTAGCACTGACGCCTTCAGTGCTCAGAGCATATATCTTATCAGTGAGATATCTCTGTAGTTTTGAGGCGCCACCACCAGTTGCAAGCTGGGTATAATTTAAATTAAGGAGCACATTGTTGACAGCCTCAGTTGCAGTTTAATCCTTTGTGGTTGGGATCACCTGGCAAAGAAACCAGCAGATAAGTTGATAGAGAGGGTTGAAAGGCTTGGCGCAGTTGTGGTTAACAGTAAGGGGCTTAAATCTGGTGAACCCATAAGTTGTGAGCCTTGCTGGGAAGCCAACATTATCACATTTGAAGTGATGTTGACAGATGGGTTTCTTCTCATCATTACAGTTGAAGCTGTAGCCTCTTGTAAACAAAGCCAGCACCCCTTTCTTTGTCATGATGGGGTAGCTGGCTGGATATGTGGCAGGCATAGCAAAGGTGCCATTTTAATTGCATATATTATGGATGGTATTAAGATCCCAGAACTCAATTTGGACATCTACAGGAGCACCAGGCTCAGGCTCTTGCTCCTCTTCCTCTTCAGGCTCTGAGGTGGGATCAGAGTGGCAATTGAAGTTGAATAACTTCTCTTGGGGGTCTGAGGGGGAGTACACAAATGGAGAGTGGGGAGGGGTAGGACTGTTTCCCTCTGGCTCAGTTGATGGAGTTGGGGTCTTGGGGAGTTTTGGTCTTAGAAGGCTGCTTCCTTGGGGTAGTCTTGGTCTTTTTGGCCTTTGGAGTAGTGATCTTGGCCTTTGAGGCCTTGGAGGCCTTGGACACAGCTTTGTTGATGGACTTGGGAGGCATCTAAAAGTGAATTAGTATCAAAATATGAGCAATTTGGGTTTTTTTTAAAGAGAAAAAATAGAATGTTTTTAATACAAAAATTAGTATTTTTTACATAGAATTGTAGAGAAAATCTAAAAATATATAATATCAAAAATTTCAATGTTTAAGTTTTTAAAAAATAAATTTTTTGATTAGTAACGCAAGTATGCAAAAATTTGAGTTTTGACTGAAAACTTGCAGTCAAAATGGTGTTTTTGAAGTGACATAATTGAGGTGCTGTAGCTCAAAAACATAGTGTTTTTGACCATTTTTTATAATAAATTAACAAATCTACAGTGATGCTACCTCAACTGGACCAAAGAGTAAAGCTTGAATTCCTCAAAAACTAGCTTATACAACTGGGTTTAAAAAGTACTCAGTTGTTTAGAGGAGACCAAAATATATATTTGCAAAGTTTCATATGTTTTCTTACATTTTTTGCTTAAGTGGTTTTAGAGTGAAACTATACTTTTGAAAGTGAAAAGCAATAATTGTGGTGGGGGAATCAATATATAGTAGCCTGGCGTTGTAGGTAATTTCCCCTTATTTCCCCCTATCCATTGTGCGCATTTAATCAATTGGGTGATATGAAACTTGGTGGAATTTGAAGTGATGTAAATCAAAATAGTGTAATCACCCCCTTCCATATTAAAATCACTATTAAAATATTTTATTAAGAAAACCCTTATCAATGTATCCATGTAAAATAAAGTTATAAAATACATATAATAAAACTGTTTTTTTCCCAACAATGACAATCACTAGAAGGACTATCATAGTGGCGTCATTTAGGCTGTTCTTATTATTAGTGTCTTAGATTAATACTATAGGAACATCTTCTGGCACTATAACACAGGCTTTATTTTAGTTTGGGTATAAGCTTATTTTAGTTTAAGATAAATGGTGTAATTCAAAATGACTTAAAGTTGAGATGGCGTAAACACGCCCCACACTAAGTGATTTCATATGTAAATAAAGTTAGCAAAATAAGATTTAATTAATCTGACTTGAAGTGACAGAATTGAGATGGCGTAAATTTGAGATGTCATTTGAAATGACGTGTCCTACCATAAAATATGCCCAATTTATTAAGAGATTTCATATGTAATTTATAAAAAACTGAAACTCAACATCTTCTTTGTTCAACTCTATCCACTTGACACCCAATTGTTTTTGGATTTAACTAATCAAAGGCTCAGAATTAAGGCTAAATTAATATGTGACACACTATGAGCACCACTTGACACTCACCCACTCAACACTTTAACTTGGGGATTAGTACAGGGAGCTTCTTAACGTTTTAACCAACACTATGGTAAATAATTCACTCCTGGCTCCTCACACCATATCCTAATCACTAATAAACAGATTTCCACTCATTTACTTTTTTAACTTATGTTGTATTTTTTAATTTTTGAGCATATGATAGCCTTGCTTTTGGGTTAACTTTCAAGCCTGTTTTAAATGCAAGCAAGTTTTATATGTAAAAAACATAGTAAATTTGATGTTCTGCTTGATTCCAGCATACTTGACAGTGAGAATTCAGCTTTTTCCAGCTGATTGACAGTGCCAAACTTGACACTTTACTATGTTTTGAATTTTCAACTCTCAATAAAAAAATTCCACATAATTATTTTTTATTTTTTTGCTATTATAATCTACTACTTTTTCTGCTGCTCTCCATATAATTTTCATATTTTTATTTTTAATTGTACTTTTACATTAATTTAGCACTAAGATATTATGCTGAACCTAACATCTTTGATGCTTCATCAAAAAATCACTTATTTTCTATGTTCAACCTTTATATCTATACTTTAGGTTTCTATTTTGCATTTTTTTCTTTTTTATGTTTTTTCTTGATAAATAAAACTTTATTTGCATACTTTTCATTTAACTTTTGCTTTGTTTTAGCTCTGTGTTTTATATCTTTCACACTATTTTATTTACAAAACTAAACTTTTCTTTGGACAAAATCAAACAAGAACAGCTAACAGCCCAAGCGTCAAGCCTCCAAAGGCTCCAAAGAAACTGCCTCCACTCCCAAGCGTTCCAAGAAGCCTGCAAAGGCAAAGTCTCCAACCCCATCTCCTCCTACTCCATCTCCATCTCCTCCAACTCCTACTCCCCCCTCCACCCTCATCTTCCACATCCCCTTCACCTTCCTCCAAAAATTCTTCCCCCAATAAAATCTGAAAGTAATCTAACTGACCACTCCTATTATCACTCAGAGGCTGACTCTGAGCCCACCAAGGAGCAACATACCAAGAAGTCAAAGGCTGCCAAGCAGCCCAACTCTTCTTCTGGTAAGAAAAAGGAGGCATCCAAGCAGGCCTTGAAGAACCCTTCCCCTCCCCCTCCTGATGGCTCTTACCCCCTCACTCATCTGATCCCCAAGATGAGCTAGAAGATTACTCTAAGGAGTTCAAAGCTTCTGGTCATGTGGCTTGGGATCCACTGGCCATCCAAAATATCTGTAATGTGGACGGAGAGTTTAAAGTCCCCAAGCGCTTCCCCTGGTACTTCCCAATTATGTCTGTAAAGGGCAGCCCTGGCTATGTTGCTGACAATTAAATTTTTAATTGTAACAATCAAAAGCGCTAAACAAAGAGCAAGCACTTCATCTGTGAGGATAAGAATTGTGGTATAAGGTCTTGCCCATAATGGTGCAAGGTTATAGACTAGAGCGTGCAAAGCATTAGGATTCAAATTTAAAAGATATAAGGACATAGGTACTGTCTGTAAGATAATCTTACAGAAACCAGCTAAAAACCTATATTGCGTTACAAATGGAGTAATAGAATGTAAAAACCCTAAGCAAAGAAGATAGAATAAAGTGTTCAATAGTGAATAATTTGTAACTAAAGGAATATCAATATTAGGATATTCTCCATTGGAAAATTAATACATATAACTATTGATAGATTTCTTAAGGGAAAAATGGATACATCAAGCCTAAGGCTTGTTGTTTTACAAGTTCCTGTCATGAGTGACAAACTCCTATCAACTATGCTTATCAGAAAGCCCCAACTACAAAACTTGAACCCTGGCATCTTGCGGGCCGCCAGCCCGGCTGCCCGCAGTTTTTTGGGCTCAAATCAGAACAGGATTTGACTTTGTGAAATCCTTTTAAGTTTGATGAACCAAATGTACCTACGTCAACACTCTCCACACTGGGGATCCCTGATAAGACAGCCAATCAAAGGGCAGACCCAGCCACTGATTCCTGAATAACTTGGGCCCACACAGAAGGGGAAACAGAGAATTTTCCCATAGAATGCAGGCCACCCAGAGGCAACCAATCCCATGACCTGGCTAGGGAATTTGAGCTTCCTCAGTTCAAACCAGCCAATGAAATAACCCCCGCAATTGATGCCACCAAAGACTGGGAAGACCTGGCAATTGAGAAAACCCGGGCCGACAGAATTTGTGAAAGGTTTACCATGACAGATGAGCATATTTATACCCTGGGCTGCCAGGAAAATGCCCATTGACATCCTTGCAATAAAGTGACATGAACCTTTGGTTCAACCAGATCATACCATACTTGCTATTAGTTTTACTTCATCTACAGTCTACTTCTTGCGGCTCTGCCCCCTGTGCTCACCTACCCCAAGAAACCACGGACCAGCCGCCCAAACTTTACCATCCACCAGGAGCTCCCTTTGGCCCAGTACATTTTACCAAGTACCCACCCAACCCAGCATATTTGGAGTTTACTCTTGAGGAGATCCTAATCCATAACCCTGAAGCTAGAACTAGAGAGACAGAAGTCCTTTACAGAGAAGGCAGCAAAATTATCCGGCCCCCTCTGCTATTCCGAGACAAGTATAATTTCCTGCCCGCATATTTGGTTCCAATGACGCCGCCCCACACCCCACAGCCCAACTGCCTGCCAGAATCCATTGCCACTGATGAATCCACTTCCACCCAAGTATTTGGGGTTATGTAGATCATCCTCACTGGATTGATTGATTCCATGGTGCCTACAAGCAGTCCTTGGGCAGTCCTTGGAAAATTGTTATCTTATATTGTAAAGTTAGCCCCAATCCTGTGGTGGGTCCTCCCTGCCAGGCCTGCAGGCTGTCTGCCTGCAAGCTCTCAGGAACCCCCCACGGGTTGATCCCTGACATTATGGCAATCTACCTCAAACACAGTAACCTGGGCCCCAAGATGTTGTTAACTCTTGGGGCATCTTATATGCTATTTTTATTGATTTCAGCTTACTAATTGTACAAGTTAGCTACCAACCTGATTGCCTTAGTGACCCAACACCAAACCAGCCCTGAACAAAAAGACACACTGCCTGACAAGGAGAAGACCAAGACCCCAAACTTGCAGGTGCAGAACGTCATAGTAAACCAGACCACGACTTGGATGGATATGCCCCAGATGGGGAAGCTCACCCTAGAAGAAGCCAGAAGAGCAATTCCAGTCCTCTGCCTCCATTTTCAAGCCAACGCCAACGCCAACTCATACTCCAACAACATCAAGAAAGTCTTGTAGTGGCCTCCATGCTCTCTGGCAATGCCCTGGACTGGTTTGGTAAAGCAACCGCTGAGGATTTGAGTTCTTACTAGACTACTCCCAATTTGAGAGCAAAATGATGGCCACAGGCAACAACCAAGACACCCGCCACCACGCCCTGATCAGCTTACTGGATATCCGTCAAGGATCACGCTCGCTGCAAGCTTACACCAACAAGTTCCTGAAATTGAAAGCCAGAACCCAACTTGAGGACAAGCTATCAGCCATCCTGTACCGCTGAGGAGCCTGTCCTGCCCTGAAGGAGCTCCTCAAGCACCACCCCCCTACGCTTGGGCTGGATGAACTAATCCTATTGTGCAGAGGGTTGAGCCTCAACCAAGAAGGCAACCTGTCTTCCACCCAGCGCTGAGCCAAGCCCCAATGCCTGGCAGACCAGGAATGTCCCCCAATGAACTACAGCGCCACTACTGTGAAGACTTGTGTTTCTATTGCCATGAACCCAGGCACCTCACCAAGGCTTGCCCCAAGAAGAGTAACCCCTCAGTTTCATTGGCACAAATAAACACCTCTACTCAATTGTACAAGTTTATCCAAGTTGAAGCAAAAACATCCACAATGTCCCAGACTGTTGGAGCCTTCATTGATACAAGAGCCAAGGAGAGTTTTTAATGCCACCCTTGCCAAGGACCTTGGACTGGAGGCCACCAAAAAAAGCGTCAAAGTAATCATGGGAAACAGCTCTCATGACTTGGGCTTCAGGTGTGCAACCAAATTGCCCCTGAAAATTGGGCAGAACTTGTACCCTGCATTCCCCATTATCTTGAAAGGGCTTCCTCACCCCCTGATCCTGGGTGACTCCTGGTCCCAGAGACACAGTGCTATTCTGAATTTCTGTAATCAAACAGTTGCCTTGAAGGGAGACAATTTGTTTGATGTGGTGCCGTTCCAGTTGGGCCAAACCAGTAAGGAACCCAACACACTCCTGACCCTGAGAATGGAACCCAGTGTGGGTAGTCTTCCTGCCCCCTTGGATAAGTGGAGCCACGTCTTCAGTGAGGAAGCAGCCACCCAGCTCCCCAGTCACTCAATCTATGACCACACCATTGACCTGTTACCTGGAACCCAACCCCATCATGGCCCCATATACAGCTGCAATCACTGCAAACAGGCAGCACTGAAGACATACTTGGAGGACATGACAAAAAAAGGGTTCATCCAGGTGTCAAAAAGCCCTTGCTCCTTGCCCATGCTGTTTGTAGGAAAGAAAGATAGTGGAATGCGTCCCTGCGTAAACTACCAGAAACTGAACAATATCACTGTAAAGAACCGCTACCCCATTCTAGCGCTGACAACCTATGTGACATATTGACAGGAGCCCAGGTATACTCAAAAATTGACCTGAGAGACGCCTTTAACCAGATCAGAATCAAAGAAGGGGACAAATACAAGACAGTCTTCAAAACTAGATATGGGTTGTACAAGTACTTGGTCATGCCGTTTGGGTTGTGTAATGCCCCCAGCACTTTCCAAAGGATGATCACTCTGTCCTTGGCAAGTACCTTGGCCAGTTATGTGTGGCATATTTGGATAACATCCTCATATATAGCAAAACACATGAGGAACACCTCCAACACCTTGACCAAATACTGGAGAAACTCTCGCAGGCCACCCTACACGCCAAACTGAAGAAATGCAAATTCCTTCAATCTTAAGTTGAATTCCTGGGATATATGGTGAAAACTGGTGGGTTTGCAATGGCGCAAGACAAAGTAGAAGCTGTAACAGCCTTGCCAGTACCCAAATGCAGAAAAGACGTGAGAAGCTTTTTGGACCTGGCAAATTATTGCAGGGATTTCATCCAAATTTTTCTCACATCACCCTCCCCCTGACCCACCTGTGCTCTGACAAGGTTGCCTTTGTCTGGACCCCTGAGTGCACCACTGCCTTTTAAGACCCTGAAGCTTGCCTTCAACTCTGCCCTGGTTCTTGCCATGCCTGACCCTACTAAACCTTTTGTGCTGGAGACAGATGCATCCAACTTTGCAATGGGTGGGGTCCTTCTTCAGGAAGGAGAGGATGGTATGCTACATCCTGTAGCATATTACTCCAAGAAGATGCTACCAGCTGAAGGAAACTACCCAATATAAAATAAGGAGATGTTAGCCATAATGAAGATGTTGAAGCACTGGCACAGGTATTTGTGCAGTGATGAACATCCGGTAAAGGTTCTGACAGACCACAAGAATTTAGTCTACTTCTTCAAACCACACCAGCTGAACCAACAACAAGCAAGATGGGCCTTGGAACTAGCCAACTATACCTTGAACATAGACTACAAGCCAGGAAAAGTTAACGTAGTCCCAGACAAGTTTGAGCAGGAGAGCCAATTTGACCCTCTCCTCTACAGAAATGGAGGACTGCAACACCCACACACTATTAGACCCTGCCAGCCTAGGGATACATATGAAGTACTTAAAGATTGCCGCCAGCAAACCCAATGTGATAAAAGCCCAGAAACAGGACGCCTACTCAGTCAAGCTAGTCAAAGCCCTGACAAAGGACCTAGAATGCCATCACTCAAAGAAAGGGTACTCCCTGAAAGGTATTACCCTACTGCTCCATAAAAGAATGTATGTACCCAAAGGCCCAACCCAAACAAATGTATTGATTGACCACCATGATTCAAAGATGGCCGACCACCCAGGTAGACACAAATCCATCTCAAGTATCAATTGGAACTACACATGGCCGGGCATGGACAAAGAAGTAGCTTCTTACATCAACGGTTGCAAAACCTGCGGAAGAACCAAGACGCGTCACTCTAAGCCAGAAGGGTTACTGAGACCTCTGGACATCCCTGCTGGTCCCTGGAAGTCAGTGTTTATGGACTACATATTGGAGCTCCACCCTTCAAAATTCTTTGACGCAATCCTGGTCATGGTTGACCGTTTCACCAAAATGGCCTACTTTGTTCCGACCACTACCCACTGAACGGCAACTGAAACGGCCAGACACTTCCACAACTACATCTTAACACAACATGGCACCCCAGAAGAAATCATCACCAATAGAGGACCCCAGTTTACCTCCCACTACTGGACCCAAGTGATGAAGGACCTTGGAATAAAACGTTGTGTGTCAACCTCCTACCACCTGCAGACAGATGGACAAACTGAACAGGTCAACCAAATCCTGGAACAATACCTCCTATGCTATGCCAACGCCAACCAGGACAATTGGGCTGAGATGCTTCCCATGGCCCAGTTTGCATACAACAGTAAAGACCACGCCTCCACTGGAATGTCCCCGTTCAAGGCCAATTATGGGTTTGATCCATCATGGGACCCTAGCATTGGCAGTAAGGAACAGAACACAGCAGGACCTTCTTGGATTGAACAAATACATGCCACCCAGGAAGCCTGTCTAATGAACTTGACCTGTGCTTTTAAAACCTACAAAGCGTTTGCCAACAAGAAAAGAGCCCCCAGAAAACCTCTGGAAATAGGCAATGAAGTTTACCTCAACTCACAGAACGTTCCCCTAAACGTACCCAGTAGAAAGCTAGCCCACTGCCAATGTGGCCCTTACAAGATTGTAAAGCAAATAGAAGAAGTGGCATACAAACTAGAGCTACCGCCTACTTGGAAAATCAACAATGTCTTCCACCAATCACTGCTATTCAAGAAAGAAAGAACCTCCCTCCCCCACCAGAAGATAAAGACCAACCCTTCACCCATCCAAGAGGGGCGCTCAACCAAATACAAAGTAGAGTACATCCATGGACACTGCCTCCACTACAAGACCCCACAGTACTACGTCAAATGGGTAGGTTACCCCTCCAAAGAAAGCACCTGGGAACCAGTCTCCAACCTACCCAACGCACAAGAAGCCATACAACAATACCTGGAAAAGGGGACCCAGAAGGAGGAGGGCACCAGGAGAGAAAGGGATGATGTCACAAGTAACAAACTCCTATCAACTATGCTTATCAGAAAGCCCCAACTACGAAACTTAAACCCTGGCATTTTGCGGGCTGCCAGCCCGCAGGGCCAACTGCCCAGCCGCACACAGTTTTTTGGGCTCAAATCAGAACAGGATTTGACTTTGGGAAATCCTTTTAAGTTTGAAGAATAAAATGTACCTACGCCAACACTCTCCACACTGGGGGTCCCTGATAAGACAGCCAATCAAAGGGCAGACCCAGCCACTGATTCCTGAATAACTCGGGCCCGCACAGAAGGGGAAACAGAGAATTTTCCCATAGAATGCAGGCCACCCACAGGCAACCAATCCCATGACCTGGCTAGGGAATTTGAGCTTCCTCAGTTCAAACCAGCCAATGAAATAACCCCCGCAATTGATGCCACCAAAGACTGGGAAGACCTGGAAATTGAGAAAACCCAGGCTGACGGAATTTGTGAAAGGTTTACCATGACAGATGGGCATACTTATACCCTGGGCTGCCAGGAACATACCCATTGCCATCCTTGCAATAAAGTGACATGAACCTTTGGTTCAACCAGATCATACCATACTTGCTATTAGTTTTACTTCATCTACAGTCTACTTCTTGCGGCTCTGCCCTCCGTGCTCACCTACCCCAAGAAGCCGCGGACCAGCCGCCCAAACTTTACCGTCCACCAGGAGCTCCCTTTGGCCCAGTACATTTTACCAAGTACCCACCCAATCCGGCGTATTTGGAGTTTACTCTGGAGGAGATCCTAATCCACGACCCTGAAGCTAGAACTAGAGAGACAGAAGTCCTTTACAGAGAAGGCAGCAAAATTATCCGGCCCCCTCTGCTATTCCGAGACAAGTATAATTTCCTGCCCGCATATTTGGTTCCAATGACGCCGCCCCACACCCCACAGCCCAACCGCCTGCCAGAATCCATTGCCACTGATGAATCCACTTCCACTCAAGTATTTGGGGTGATGTATATCACCCTCACTGGATTGATTGATTTCATGGTGCCTACAAGCGGTCCTTGGGCAGTCCTTGGGAAATCATTATCTTATATTGTAAAGTTAGCCCCAATCCTGTGGTAGGCCCTCCCTGCCAGGCCTGCAGGCTGTCTGCCTGCAAGCTCTCAGGAACCCCCCCATGGGTTGGATCCCTGAAAGTTCCATTTGGATTTAAGGGAAAAGCTTAACTAAAAAAATGAATAAAAAACAAGATTCTTAAAATTACATATTTGAAGTTTAAAAATTGTAAAAGTTGAAGGGAAGAAATACTTAGAATTTTGGCTTAAAGCTTACTCTTCAAAAGCTCTTTATTTATAGTAAAAAAGCCTTTTCTGTTGATAATTAATCACCAGGTAGAAAGCAGCTAAGAAGAGGAGCAACTGGAGAAGTTTGGAGCATCAGAGACAAGAAAAAGGGGAAACAGAAGCCAGTACTATATGCAGATCTGCAACGTAAAACTGGGGGAGCGGCAACAATGCAAGCAGGAGTTTTGAAGTTAAATATAGATGAAAATATTCTAACTTAAAAGTTGAAATATATGTAAAATAAGAGTCAAGCAGACAAAGCAACAACAACAATAATTCAAACGCAAATCATGTAAAATAAAGGTAAAAATACTTTAGTATACTAAATTATTAACAATTAAAATTAACTTTTGAATATTAATATTAAATACAAAAGATTAAGTAAAACTAAAAAATAACTTAAATATCTTAAGCAGCCTGCCCTTTGGGGCAGGGCATGACATGCAGGCCCCAGCTAAACACCAAGGGCTGGGAGCAAGTAACAGCGGAGAAGGGGGAGCACACATGTAAGCCCCCCAATCATTTAATAACCCGGATGTTAAAATGGTACCTGGTCCAGGTGATCCCAACATCCTCTCATCTCCAGGCTTCTGATCTGGCCATAAAGGCTTTGCAACATCTCAAACCCAACAATCTCAAGTTGATGCCAACTTAAGAGCAGTTGGTTAAGTTCATAAGCAATAAGTGTATCACTGCCAATCCCCCTCCCCCAAGACTTTGAACTTCCTCTTGGAGCTTGCGCTCACCCACAAGCTCAAGCAGCTTCCAAGTGTGAGCGCTTCCTCTTCTATGACAACAGGCTTGCCATAAAAGACCGCATAATCTGCTACTCAACTCAGAAGAACCTGATGGAGTTGAAAAGGGCTTTAACCTGGCTAGTTAAAGGTACCTTTGCCACTTGCCCCCAGATGTTCAAACAGCTCTGGATGATCCATGCCCAGATTGACATCCAGGTGATTCCACTCACATTCTTCCTTCTTCCTGGGGCCCTTAAGGCCATTTACACACGTGTGTTCACAATCCTCTGCCAAGCAATTGCCCTCTTTCCTCCTGCCAACAATGAAAAATCCAAGAAGACTCCCCCACAACCGTGCCAACCCACCTGCCTCTGACAAGGACCAGGCCACCCTGGACTTAGAAAAAGGCAAGACTAAGAGCTCTTGGGCCTTGCGTGTGTATCATGGACTTTGAGCCTGCTCAGTTCAAAGCATTTGGGTAGCTGTTCAGCAGGAAGGTGCAGGGGTGCCACTTCCACTTCTGCCAAGCAGTTGCTTGTAACGTGCAGGCCCACACCAAACTTAGTAGGTTGAGCCAGAGGGATACTTCAGACACCTGCAGATTTGTGCTGGCACAATTCAGTGCCTTGGCTTTTTTAAAGCCAGAGCACACTGTGTAGGGGTTTGAGGTGCTATCAAAGGATCCCTAAATAGCAAATCACTCGGAGTTCGAGCATTTCCTCAAGTACTTTGAGCCTCAGTGGATTGGAAAGGTTGTCACACAGAGGCAAGGCCTGCACCAAGGCCAGCTGGAATGTGTACCAGGCAGCCGTCAACAGAGAGCTGAAGACCACTTTGGCATTAGAGGCAAATCACAAGCATCTTAAAGCCAACTTTGGGCTTCATCCAAAGTTCAATAAGTTCTTCTCTCTCCTGCAGCATGAGCAAGAGAAAACAATCTCCAAGTTCTTAAATCTCTCCAACCGCGTCCCCCACCAAGCCAACCACCCACTGTACCCATTTCACTAAGACCATCCAGGGTGCAGCCAAGCGCAAGTATAAGGCCTCTGAGCTTAGGCAGCAGCTTGAGCTTATTGCCACTGCCCTCCTGGAAGGGGCTAAAATCAAACAGGGAAAGAATGATGAGGAATAAACTTTCTTGCTTGCTTGCTCAGTTATTTGATTTTAACTTTTAACTTTTAACTTTTTAACTTTAATTTTTACTTATTAGCTTTGATCATTTAGTTTTTAGCTTTAATTTTTAATTTTTTTAATTTAATTAGATAGCAGTAATTGTTATATGTATGTATGGTAAGTTTGATATGAATATTTATAGTAGAAAGTAAGTGAAATATCTTAATTTTTGTTAATTTTCTAATAAAACATATGATATTCACAGTTGTACTTATATGAGCCATATTAAATAAGTTTTAATATTTCTTCATATTTTGCATAATTTTATTTGTTGTGTTTATTTTTGGTTCATTGGAATTTTTAATTTTTATGGTAATAAAAAATATTTTTATAATCAAAAGTGTAAATTAAATAGTAAAATGAGAACTAATTGCATTTTTTCCCTTATTTTTATCAATTAGGGTACTGTTTTTATTGTATTTTTTAGTTCTCTGGGGGCACTTTAATATACCATAGCTGTAAGGCTTAATTCTTTTTATTAAAAGTTTTCAGTACATCAAGATCTTTTAATTAAAAAGTGTTGATTTCCAGTTGTTGATCAGGGCAAAAGCTGAATTCTCACTTTACTATAGTGTCAACTACCAGCAAGTCAAGTTTAAGGGAGTCAATTACCAGAGAGTCAAACTTACCACAGTTGCCAAACTAGATAGGGTAAAGTTTGCTTGAACCAAAGATTCATTAATATTTACTAACATAATGACAATGCTACTATTTTCATACTGCTGGGATTTAAATACTATTGATGTTTTCTGCCCCAAATTTTGCGGACTTAAGGTCCTTGGGCATTCTGCTGTCAGGGCATTAGAAATGGGGCAAGACTTCAAGGGCAGCTAATCCTGGGTTGGCTGGCTCTGGTGAACAAAAGTGATAAGACTTCATTTCACCACCTCTATTCTTTGTGTTGCTTAAGTCAGCCAAATGTATTACAAATTTTGCACTGGGGGCTGGCAGCAGCCGGTGCTTATTGTAAGGGTTATTTTCATGTTTTTTAACCTCCTTTTGAAAAGCAGCAACTTCTGCGTAGGTCTGGACTTTTGATGGCACACATTTGGTGGTAACTTGATCTCTATTTGGGAAATCTCCTATATTAAGCTGGCAGGCTATGGGGCAGCCTACCAAAATAAGTCTGAAATTTAGCAGGTTGCTGGGTCCCTGTCCATCCCAGTTGGCAAAATTTGTTCCCTGAGGACCAGGGCTATTCCTAGGTTTTTAACACCAGAATCAAAATTTTATTCTTGACAATATCAGCCTAAACAACAGGGCTGTTATAACTATGGTCAAGTAGACCATCACTCTCAGGTCTTTACTAATCCCTGCATTGAAGGAGCTGATCCTAGATGCCAAGCAGGAAAAGTGAGGTCAACCTAGAGGTAGAGAAACTCCCTGTTGACAACTCTTCACAGTCTCCCCCTTCACTTCCTTTCACATATGTAGATGATGCATCTGATTCTCAAGCCTCTCTAATCCTTTTTCTCTTCCATGACATTTTAGATGACTCTGATATGAAAAAATCTGGTGCTGAAGATTCTGATTCCTATGAATACTCTATCCTAGATTTACCTGAAGCCATTCCTGTCCCCTTAAACTATGTTCTAGAACTTAAACTATCTCTGTCTAACATTTTTTTTGAAGCCAGGAAAATTGTATCAAGACCATAACTCACAGAGGCTATAATGTCACCTGTCTCAGTGAAAACCTCTGAGGAAGCTTCTGAGGTAGCTGAGACTGTCTTTCAGAATGTCTTCATATTTATCCTCCATTAAACTATCTATAAGGAGTTCCCTTGTTTAAAATTTATGCTGAAAAAATGGGAAAATTAGTTGGCTGAGACTCAAGATGTTCTGGCTGACCTTCCTCATTTTGGATGCATAACTACTCAGGCAGAGATATCCCTCCAAAAAGTGAAAATCAAAGCTGTCCTTGACAAAGTATCCTATCAATATTTTATCCTTCAATTTAGTAAAGAAACTCAATCTAGCTCCAGATCTCAACTATAATCAGACCTATGGTACAGCTGGCCTGTCCATGACACAAGCTATTGGTGCATACTTGTCCCTCCCATTGCGCTTTGGTAAACTACTCCTTGCTGTTCCTCCTGTAGTCCTGGTTAATAAGAGTTACAACTTGTTGTTTGGTACCCAGTTCCCACAATAATAAAATGTGATTATTAACTTGGAGGATGGGTACCTTTCTATCCTTAGGTACAAAGTCTCTCTCATCTTTGAGGGACTCATTAAAATACCTGACAGACGTCCAAAGACTTGTGTTCTAGAATAATCTTCTGGAATCTTCAAACTGAAGTACCACACTCTCTTCTTCAATATGAAGTGCCCTCCTCCAGTCTGCTCTGAAGTTGAAGTGGCTTCTCTCTTGGCTACCTCAGCAGTAATGATCCCCCCTGAATGTCAAGTCATGTTTGATTCTAATATTTTATATAAACTCCCTGAATATACCTTTCTAGAGCTTTATTCTCTATTATCTTTGAAAATTAAAAAACTTCATCTATGCTGAGGAATTCTAGACTATTCACATAAGGACACTAGCAGCTGCTTATAGCCAGCCTAACTCCTGTACCTTTTGATGTCACTAGAGGTCAAGTGGCTAGTTACAGATGGCTCTTAAATGCTCCTGACGTCCTCTCTCTACACTATTTTGGTAATTTCTGTGACTTTAACCTGTCAGAGAACAATCCATAAGTATTGCTATTGTTTAGCGCCAAGGACTTTCTTTATTTGTCCCCTGTTTAACAAAAGAAAGTACTTTACCTGCTTGATCAGTTCTCTGACACCTTTGCTAAGAACAGCACAGATTACAGGTTGGCCAAAGGTATCATAAACCAGATTGAAACTGGTGATGATCCTGTCACATTAGTTTCTATTGTCTGGATTTTTTAAAATTGAAGCTCTGTGTCACGGCCCATACCAGAGTCTGTCTGGACTCCCATAGGGGAGTCAGGCCGGGCCTGGAAAGCCATGTACACGGTAGGCGCAATGCAGACCAGGTAGTTGACTGCAGTAGCTAGGGGCACATACTCCCAGTATGGGGCACAAACTGGTTGGCCAGCCCCAATACTGTGATATAGACAAACCCCAACTTGCTGAAGTCCTGGGCAGGAGGTTCATTGGGTAGGGGAAGCAGAAGGAATCTCCTTCATAGCAGGCAGGAGATCCAGATGATGGGGATGGTAATACTCCAAGTCAAGAGCACAGGGTGAATTGACTGAGATAACATGAGTATAAACAGGAGGATATGGGTAGGCAAGATTATATTGTGTTGTGGATTCCCAAATAGATGCAAAGAGAACAATTAAATTGGAGCAAAAATGGACAATTCCTGAAATAAGATAATGATTTCTGGGCATAGACTCGCTTTATTAAGATTTCAACAGTGAGGAGGGATTCTCCTCCACACTACTTATACTCACTGGTAATTTTGTGGCCTTTTGTGTCACCAGGGAACTGATGGCATCAATTTCAGTTGAACTTACAGTTTTCACTGGAATTTGCGTACTTGGGCAAGGGGGTGGGTACTCATTGGTTGTTATAACATGAACCTTATGTGAACTGCAGCATGCCAAGGTGCCACAGTTATTTATATATCCCACAAGCAACCAAGCACCTAATAGTGCAATCAAACAATAACACTCCTAATGTACCATTTCCTGATAGTTGAGAGGCCCAAATTTGATAATAGAATTAAAGCCAGGGATTCAAGGCTTGTGTCTCTCTCAAATCCTGGGCCATTTGTTAGTTGAAAGGGGGGTTTTCTCTCTCTGGGAGATACTTGGTAGGGGTTCCCAAGATGTGGGTTTTTTCCTCTAGGAAGGACAGCTGATTGTCAAGAGCATTCTGGGCCCTGACATTATCCCCTACTATAGTTGAGCTTGCAGAGCACAACTCTTTATTCTGAGATTTTAGTTCCTTCAGCAGGGTGGCGGCATTCTCCAGGTTGGATTCTATTTCCCAAGCATTCTCTTTATTGGGGTACCCTTTCCATTTGACCAGGAAGTGAGGTTTTTTGTATTGAAGTTTGTGTCCCAGGATGGCTTCACTCTTGTGTTCTGTAAAACTTCCTACTTTGATAGGTGGGAATCAGTTCTCACTATTTAGTGCAGGAGATAAGGTCCTTTTTTATAACAGGGAGCAATGGAATATGTTGTGAATCTTCCATCTGGGGGCAGTTCTAGTTGGTAGGCTACAGTACCAATGCAATGTAAGACCTTGTAAGGACCTGTTTGTTGGGGAGCTCAAGCTAGCGCAAGGGGCATTGGTCTTGATGTTCTTTGCGCTGAGGTACACAAGGTCTCCTACTTTGATTGGGGAGCCAGGGCTTTGTTTCTTGTTGGCAAAATCCCTGTATACTTGTACTGCTCTTCTCAGGTTCTTAGCACATTCTTCTTGGCATGTGGGGATGTTGCTGACCCATTCTCGTTCTTTGGGGTTGTTGGCTTCCTCTGTGGGGGGCATCCCATGTGGGGTTGAATCCGTAGTTGGCTTTAAAGGGGGACATACCAGTGGAGCTGTGGTCTTGGTTGTTGTACGCAAACTGAGCCATTGGTAGGTAGGTTACCCAATTGTTCTGTTCCAAGTTAACGTAGCATCATAATTACTGTTTGAGGACCTGGTTTACTATTGGTCTGTCTGTTGCGCTGGGGGTGACATGCAGTAGACAACCATCTTTTTATTCCCAAGTTCTTTAGGATTTGAGCCCAAAATTTTGAGGTAAATTATGGGCCTCTGTCTGAGACCACTTCTTTTGTAAGACCGTGGTTCATGGATACTTGGTTCTGGAATAGGTTGGCAGTTTTCTTTGCTGTTACTTTGGTTGTTGTTGGAATGAAGTGAGCCATTTTGGTGAAACAGTTAAAGAATTACAAGGATGGAATTAAATTCTTTTAAATTAGATAACTCTACAATATAGCCCATGGTTAATGACTTCCAAGGGCCTTCTGCAATCTGAAGAGGTTGTAGTAATTCTTCTGGCTTTCCTTGCTTAGGCTTGGTACGTCCACATGTCTTGCAACCACTGAGGTATCCTTCAATTTCTGGCTTCATACTGGGCCACATGTAGGTTTTATGGATTTCTTTGTGAGTCTTTGTACGCCCAGGGTGTCCTGACATAAGGGAGTTGTGGTATTCCTCAAGTATCTCTAAGTGCAGTGAATCTTCTGGTATGTAAGTGCGTCTGTGTAGCTGCAGGGTGTTTCCATGTAAGGTGTACCCTGTTTGGTAGTATCAACTGTTGATATTTTTTTATGTCTTCCATGATAGAGATGCAGTGCTGGTCTACGGTCTGAGCTAGTTGGATTTCTTCTCTTCTACTGGCTATTCCCAGGATTAGGGCATTAGATCAATCATGTTTGGGGACAGCAAGGATTTAGTATTGAATGCTTCAATGTCTTTGGCGCTAGGAAAAAGGTTAGCTCTTTGGCTTAGGGCATCAGGTACAATTTTGATCTTGCCAGGCTTGTACCTGATTAATAAGTTGTAATCTGCTAGGAATAAGCCCATCTAGCTTGTTGCTGATTCAGTTGTTGTGGTTTAAAAAAGTATGACAGGCTCTTGTGATCATTCATGATTCTCACTGGGTGGTTGGTATTGCACAAGTATCTTCTCAAATGTTTCAAGGACTAGATGATAGCAAGCATCTCTTTATTGTAGATGGGGTAGTTTAACTCAGGCAAAGTGAACTTCTTCAAGTAGTAAGCTACAGGGTGCAGCTTACTATCATGCCTCCTGAAGCAACCCCCCAAAGCAAAGTCAGAGGCATCTGTTTCCTCAATGGAGGGCTTATTGTAAACTAGCATTGCCAAGACAGGGGAAGAAAAAAATGTGTTCTTTAGCAACACAAAGGTGGATTTGGCAGTGTCATCCCACACAAAGGGGTTTTTCAGAGGTAAGGCGGTTCAAGGGCAAGCAGATTGAAGAAAAATTTGGACTAATTCCCAGCAGAAGTTTGCCAAGCTCACAAAACTTCTGACCTCCTTGTGGTTCTTAGACTCAGGACATGACGTCATGGCCTCTATTTTGTTGGGTGACATTGCAAAACCTCCTTTAAGTACATTGTAGCCCAAGAACTCTACTTCCTCTTGGAAGAACTCACATTTCTGGAGTTTAACAAAGGGTCTGTGTTCCTTGAAGTGTTGCAGGACATTTTAAATGTGTTCAAATGTTTTTTAGGGATGTAAATGTAGATGAGGATGTTATCTAAGTAGGCTACACAACACTGATCCTTGAGTCTTCCTAAAACCACATCCATCATAGTTTAAAAAGTGCTAGGTGTGTTGCACAACCCAAACGGCATAACTAAGTATTTGTAGAGACCTTGTCTAGTCTTGAAAGTGGTCTTCCATTTTTCACTAGGCCTGATCCAAATCTGGTTAAAGGCATCCCTTAAATCAACCTTTGAGAAGCTGTTGGCTCCTGAAAGCTGGCCTGAGAGGTCTTCAGCATTAGGCACAGGGTATCCATTTATCACAGTGATGCTGTTTAGGTCCTGGTAATTGACACAAGGGCATAGATTGTCGCCCTTCTTTTTAACAAACAGTAAGGGGGATGAACAAGGAGATTTTAATACTCAGACATTGTAGGTACTACTTGAAGAAGGTGTCAAGGGTCTGGATGTACAAGCATTCTGGGTACCGCCAACCTACTTAACATCCATCCATCACCTGATTTAGTCCCCTTCCAATATACCGTTTGACATACCAAGAATGGTAACCAAGCAATATCACCTGACCATCCAAGTATCCAGTGGCTCAAACACATCTAGCACATGATCAACCCCTAGGTTCAATCCAACTAAATCACTGTCATAGTCAAGTCTATATAAGTCTAAATTATTATCCAATAAAATATACTCCTCTTCTTTCTTAATTCCATATTTGAAGCTTCCCCAAAAGGCGCTCCTTATTAAAGGTATGGCAGAAGGTTGGAGAACTGGAAGCCAGTCAAGGCGGTGAAAATTGGGTAGATGGTCATCAACCACCAAAAGACCTTGGTGTGGATGTTGTATCTCCTGAAGCTCTCTGCAACGTAAGTCAGCACATAGTACATGGAAGTATACACCACAATGGACAGGGTGGTGTGTGAAGATACCAGGGGAGGCCAGGAACCAGTGTTGGAAGAGTTGAGTTGTCCAGGATCATAGTGGTGATTATGACCTAGCCCTTCCGGTGAAGGGCCAAAGAGCTCTGGTCCTTGTTGATATCCTCTAATTCCAAGGCAAGCTGTAAGCACAGCTGTGAAGATGAGGTGTTTCATCTTCTTTGGATTGGAGGTGGTAGGCTGGAGAAAACTAACTAAGAGTTGACTTAGAAGTTGAGAATGAAAATAGTTTATTGAAGGTATTAAACTCAATAATAGCACAAGCTATTACTGAGAAGGGATACTTTATTTATAGTGCTTCTACCTGTGAAAATATTTGAAGCTGGGAGTGAAAAGCAGGAGATGGGGGATCCCAAAATCTTGGAAGATAGGAATGCAGTTGGGGTTTGGGAAGATGGCCAAACTCTTGTTCTCCTGTTATCTGTAGCTAGTTTGAAATTTCTTTGGGTGGGGCAATAATATTAGGTTGTCCTGGTGCTAGGTGAGGGATGGGAGCCAAATTGCTCTTAAGATCTATTTTGGTTTCAGGGACATTGTTTTAGATGGAGTTTGGCTCTGCTCATGTGTCCTGGACCCTAGATTCCCATTGTTTGATGGTAGACTTAATTTTAAAATAGGAACCCTTAATTTCTTCTTCTTCTGGAGGTGTGTTTATGTTCTGGAATTTTGGCCTTGCAGCCAGGTACTTTTCTGATTGGCTGCAGTGGTTGGGGCCGTCTGATTGATTGAAGAGTGGGGACTGGGCCCTGGGTGGGTGGCTATCAGTTGGTTGGGACCCAGGGAGCAAGCAGGTGGCAGGAGGCTGGCCAGGGCCTGGCTGGTGAGTAGGTGAGAGGCTGGCGGGTGGGCAGGGGACTGGCAGCAAGGCCGCTGGCGCCAAGATGGGAAAGCTGGTGGCTGTCAGGTGGCCTGCTGGCAGCTGGCTGGGTGATAAGGGGTTGGCAAAGGGTGCTGGCGGGCGCCTGCCTGGATGATAAGTTAATCTGGCGCTGATTAAGTTCTGTTTTTTCCTTTGTTTTATTTTTCCCAATTAAAGGGAGAAATTCTCATTATATTGGGTTTTTTTGACAGGAAATTCCTCTATTCTTTTTCCAGCCTTGCACCCCATTAAAGATTTGATTTATGTCAGGGATATTCCAAACAGAGATTTGAAGATGTGTATACATCCCTTCTTCAACATCTTTATTCAAGTACTCTCTTAAGGCGGCTTTTTCCTTCATGTTACAACTGTAGACAGGTCCATGCTTAGGTTGGATTTTGGGGAGGAGGTCAATGGCATGGTTGAAATGACTGTGCTTAGGCAAGGCGGTGGCTTCTTCCTCTGAGAAGATGGACTCCCAATGCTTCAAAAAATTTGGGATCTTAGCTTTTCAGGATTCTATGGTAATGTTTTTAGCTCAAGGGTCTGCTGAGGGTTCAAGCAGGGAACCTCTAAAGATTGGATCTCATGAGTGACCGTCACCTGATGGTTCTTATAGTTTAAGTTCAATTGGTGGTCAACCAACCATTTAAAACCTATCACTACAGGTTTGGGAAGCTTCTCCATGACGTGGAATCTGGTGGGCAGAAGCTTCCCCATTAACTTCAGGGATACAGACTCTTTGCTTTGTTGGACAGGTCTATTGTCTTGTTAGCTAAAGTTACCAGTTGGGAGTTTTCCTAGATTTATACACCCAGTTGCTCAGCTAGGCTATGTTCCATGTAGTTGAGGGTTGCCTTTCTGCCTAGGAGGGCTAAAGTGTTCACCTCATAGTCATGGTAACATAAAGTAGTGTCAATGATAGGATAAGACTGGGAGGCGTTGTTTATTGCTGAAATGGTGGCTCCTTGGGTTCTGTTGGAGCATCTAGTGCAATCCTTAGATAAGTAGCCACTCTAGTGGCAATAGAAGTATAGCCCACTTCTGACGTGGTGTTGGTACTCTTTGGGAGTCATGTTCAAACAGGGCCTACTTGCACCAGGGGTTTGGTTGTTCCAGGGTTGACCATGTGGTATCCTTGTGGTTGGCTGAAGTCCATGCCTTTGGCAATAGGCATGAGCTTGTCTTTGGGAAGGTTGCATCAGTGGTGTCTCATTAGGCTGGTGTGGTGTGGGTTCAGACTGTTTCTGAAATTCAGGCCCAATATGTTAACAGGGATCTCAGCTGCCTCTGCCAGGTGTAGAAATTTTTATATGTAGGTCTCCAGGTTGTCCCTTTCTTGGGTCAGGCAGATGAGCTCCATGTAGGCTTAGATCTTGCCCCAGTGGGGGTGATTGCAGAATTCATTCTCTCCAGGAATTGGTTGTAGGAGAATGTGAGGTCTGACTCTTCCTCTAGGCTGGTCAAGAAGGTTTCCCTGGTGTCATCCTTCAGTTGAACAGCCACCATCATAACCTTCTGAGTTTTGTCTCTGAAGCTCTTGGGGTGGGCACAGAACAGGGTGTTTATCATCATTCCTTTTATGAAGCCAGTCAAGTCCGTTTTTGGCAGGTCAGGAAAGGTTGTGGGGGCAGCAAAATTCTGGTTTAATGTGAAGATGGTCACAGTCTGGACCTGGGATGGCTTGGCAACAACTACTTCTTAGCTTTTGTTCTTTTCTTGTTTCTTGGTCATATACTGTCTTAGGTAGTAAGCTAAGGTCAAAAATATAAGCATACAAGATGCCCCTATATCAAAGAAAGATAGGGGCCCAGGGTTACTAGTTTTCATATGGTTGACATACTGTCACAGCCCATAACAGAGTCTGGCTGGACTCCCATAAGGGAGGCAGGCCGGGCCTGAAAAGCCATGTACACAATAGGCACAATGCAGACCAGGTAGTTGACTGCAGTAGCTAGGGGGTGCCAACTCCCAGTATGGGGCACAAACTGGTTGGCCAGCCCCAATACTGTGATGTAGACAAACCCCAACTTGCTGAAGTCCTGGGCAGGAGGCTCATTGGGTAGGGGAAGCAGCAGGAATCTCCTTCATAGCAGGCAGGAGATCCAGATGATGGGGATGGTAATACTCCAAGTCAAGAGCACAGGGTGAATTGACTGAGATAACATGAGTATAAACAGGAGGATATGGGTAGGCAAGATTATATTGTGTTGTGGATTCCCAAATAGATGCAAAGAGAACAATTAAATTGGAGCAAAAATGGACAATTCCTGAAATAAGATAATGATTTCTGGGCATAGACTTGCTTTATTAAGATTTCAACAGTGAGGAGGGATTCTCCTCCACACTACTTATACTCACTGGTAATTTTGTGGCCTTTTGTGTCACCAGGGAACTGATGGCATCAATTTCAGTTGAACTTACAGTTTTCACTGGAATTTGCGTACTTGGGCAAGGGGGTGGGTACTCATTGGTTGTTATAACATGAACCTTTTATGAACTGCAGCATGCCAAGTTGCCACAGTTCTTTATAGATCCTTTAAGCAATCAAGCGCCTGATTGTGTGATTGAACAATTTCTCTCCCAATGTACTATTTTCTGATATTTGGGAGGCCCAAATTTGATAATAGAATCAAAGCCAGGGATTTGAGGCTTGTATGCCTCTAAAATCCCAGGCAATTTGTTAGTTGAAAGGGGGTTTCTTGCTCTGGGTGATACTTGGTAGGGGTTCCCAAGCTGTGGGGGCTTTTGCCTTTAGGAAGGCCAGCTGATTGTTAAGGGCATTCTGGGCCCTGACACTATGCTTTATTTGCTTTTGTTTCAATGGGATTTAACCATTGATATAATTTTAAAATAGACTCCCAAAGGTGATTCCCTATTCAATTTCTATGACATCACGGAGTTAGATTATTCAGGCTTATTATCAACTCATATGAGTTTAAAAACACAGCTTTTAATCTTAAACTTACCACTTATACTGTGATATTGCCTTTATTTAAAAGTTAAGGCTGGTGTTTAGTAAAATCTATATAGCCTTAGAATTATTAGTACATTTTATCCATATTTTAGTTCAGATAAACTTTGGAACGTAGAAAATCTAGTCTATATATCCCAAATTTACAACAACCAACATAAACCATCATAGTTGGAAAACTTGAAAATCATGGAAACCATTGAAAAATTTAACAGAATTAAATGACTTGAATCAAACTATCAATCAAAAGTGGGTCATGGCAGCCCCAGTTAATCAGCCAGATCCAATTATTCCTATCAAACTGAAGCTTATCAGCTGACATAAAATAAGGGTCACTTGATACTTCCTAGTTCATCAGAAGGACTATCAGAATTCAATCACCTGTCACAACATCTTCAATTACTCCCTCTTGGGAAAATAATTCCCTGAGTGACTTGCGAAATGATTCCCAAACTAATCATTAAGTTGATGGCACTTTTATCATTTGATCATTTATTACGGGGTTCAAACATTTTGGGTCCTAAGCACAACACAACTTGGACAAGCCTTGTGACTTAAGAGGAACAATTACTTGGAAAAGCCCCATGACTACCATGACATACATGAACAGTATGTGAATTCACATGATACTATATCATACCATATATTAATATCAAATAAAGCATCATTATCTTCTTAATTTTCCTCTTAATCTTGTTTATTATACTTCCCAGAAGTATATACTTGACAGTGGTAAACTCAGGTAGGTTATCCATACCTATCCAGCTTTAAGGAAAAATCACTCCAAAGAAAAGAACCAAGCAAATGGCACTTCCCGCAGGATAGAGACTATACAAAGAAGGACAGGACATCTCAGCAGGGTTTGTTGTCTTCAACAATGTCTTTGTACCAACCAATCAGTACAGCTTCCTCAGTACACATGGGATCCTGAACTTGCCTCTAATTCCTAAAACAGCCAAAATACCTGACACTATGTTTCAACATCTATGCTCAGCAGAAATAGAAATGTTCTCAGTATTACGCTGTGAAAATTCCAACCTCTGGATTCAAAGCACGCAAAATAAGTTTACACAGGTGGGCTACCCCCGCAAACTCTGGGCTAATGAAATTGCTCTACATGTTACCTGGGCCACCTCATGTTTTGTAAGCAAGTGTTTCAACCAACACCCTGATCACAACAAAGACTGGGACATTTTCAAAACTGCCTTCCTGGAGAAATTTTCCATAAAGGAATCTGATGTGGTGATCATGAAAGAACTCAGAACCTTCAAAATGGCATGAACTATTGAGGACTACATTGCAGCGTATGAAAGCCTACATGACAGGCCCCCCAACACTATCAACTTTGACTAACCCGGGCCATGTTTAGACTTCTACAATGGCCTCCCCACACACATTAGACGTCAGTTTGACATGACCTGCTGCAAGAACCTTGAAGATAAGTTCTTGGAAGGAAAACACGCAGCTCAAAATTCTGACAATCTACATGCAACAAACAAGCGCAAGGAGAGCCCTACAGCCAAGAAGGACTCTTGCCCTAATAAGCAGAACAACCAAGCCAATAATAACCATCCTTGCAACAGGAGTCACACTGCTCAAGCTAATCAAGCAAGTACTGGGGACACCAACAAGGAGGGAAAAGCTCAGGAGAGTGCTTAGGCAAGCTGCCCTCCCCCACTTCACAAGACTTGTACAGAGACCAAGACGTGGATTTAATCACAAGGATCCAAGTCCCCTCCAGCAATCCTCTACTGTTTGCCGCCCAAACTGAAAATAAGCTCCTCACTTATTCTTTCTGTTTTTGCAGGTATCAAGGCACAACATTTTTTGAAACTGGAGAAGACCAATCTCTTGTTGACGAGAAATTTACCAGCCTCATGAAACTTCCCACAGTCTGAAGCAACATCAAAAGAGTTATCATGGCAGACAATAAAAGCACACCAGTCACCAAAGAAGCAAAGCCTTTCTTTGCCCAAATTAGAGACATGCAAACTACGCTTAGTGATCCAATCATACCAATCCCCAAGTATGATGTTATACTTGGCCTGGATTGGATGAGAAAGGCCAAACCTCATATCAACTGGGATAGCGCCACCCTTACCATACAATAAGGCAAGGTGCATCACCATGTATATCCAACTCACTTTGATAATTTATGAGAGACCGTGTGTTTGTGAAAATTACAGAAACAGAAACAGAAAAGGACACTAGCAAGATCAATTGTAACAGCTGTACGTATGAGATTATCCACCTTAAAAACGCATAGACCTCACGTGAACAAGACCAAATCTGACAACAGCTAGTCCTAGAATTCTCTTCAGTTTTCTAAGAAATTTTACCAGGTCTACCGCCCAATTGGGGCATATAACACAAAATTAACCTCAAGGGAAGTGTGCCAAAAGCCCAACCTATCTACTGCCTCACACCCCAAGAAGACAACACTTTGAAAGATTCTCTGGACAAAGCTCTTGAAAAGGGCCTCATTAGACCCTCAAATTGCCTTTTGGTGCTACTGTCTTCTTTGTAGCAAAGAAAGATGGAGGACTCCACCTGGTCACAGACTACTGGGATCAACAAGGTCACAATTAAAAACAGGTATCCCCTGCCCCTAATTGATGACCTTTTTGACACCCTGGGGGTCCCAAGTCTTCACAAAAATCAACTTGACAGCATGTTATCACCAAATTTGTGTGAAACCAGATGATATACCAAAAATAGCTTTCAGAACAAAATATGGGTCCTTTGAGTGTGTGGTTCTTAATTTTGGAATGAAAAACGCCCTGAGCACCTTTGTAACCTTTATGAATGAGGTCTTCAAGGAACTCATTGGAAAAATAGCAATCATCTACTTAGATGGCATAATCATATAAAGTCCAATTGTAGAACAACACTTCAAAGACTTTTGCCTAGTTCTCTGTACCCTCAAAGATAGCCAACTTATAGCCAAACCTTAAAAATGTGATTTCTTCTTGTCTGAACTCCCATTCCTTGGACACTTTATCAGTAAGGATATAGTTAATCCAGACCCATAAAAGATATATGCCATAACTGATATACCAGCAGCTGCAAAATAAGAGTGAGCTCTGTACATTCCTAGGCATGGTAGCCTAAGTTAGAATATTCATCCCTGAATGGGATGCCTTGACTGCTCCTCTATCTGCAATCACAGGTAAGATAACTAAATTTTTATGAACAAAGCTAAGAGATCAACATTTCTGACAACTAAAAGAGTACATGGTCACTACCCCTATCCTCCAATACCCAAATCATGAGGGAATATTTGAATTGGAAACTGATACATCTGACTACACCATAGGAGGAGTACTCTGTATCCAGACAGCAGGAGAAAAACTTCCTCCTGTGGCGTACAAGTCAAGGAAACTATCTGACAGCAAACTACAATAACCCATACACAAAAGGAATTGGAAGCTATTTTGCACTGCCTCATGAAATGAAGATGCTATCTAGAAGGAGCCCAAGCATTAAAGGTACTCACTAATAACAAATAATTAATATTCTTTAAGACACAACAGCATTTGTCAAGAAGAAAATACAAATAGATGATCCTTATACAGAGATATCCAATGCAAATCAGTTACAAGCCTGGCAAGGAGATGCTTACCGCAGACACCCTTTCAAGGCTATACAGTAAACATGTTCTATACTCTAATGGGGACCCTGATTGACTCATGTTGATCATGGGGAATTTCCAAGAAGAGCTCCAACCTGGCACACCAATGGACATCCAAGAGAAGGTCCTTAAGAGCAAACACCTGTTCAATAATGTATATGGTACACTACACCAAATACTTCTAAATGTTGACACTGTACCTTACATCCCGTCAACACAAACAATTGACATGATCCTCTGATACCACAGAAATTTGGGGCACACCTGTAGCAGAAACTTGAAAAAATATCTCAAGACACATTACTGGTGACCCAACATTCTAGATGATATCAAAAGGGTACTGGAACAATGAAAAGTCTGTGAGAAGTACACCCAAACCAAAGCACCGCTCAAGCCAGTAAAACCTGTATCCATCACACAACTCTTCAAGGTGTAGTCATTGAATATTGTGGTATCAATGCCTGTCAAGATCAAAGGAAAAGAGTACATCATAACAGCTATCAACTATAGGACAAGATGGCCTGTAGCACAAGCCACAAAGGAGCACAAAGGCAATGATTTAATATGATTTTTTGCAAAAAAATCATAACTAATTTTGGCAAACCTTAACTCCTGATTACAGACAGAGGAACCAAACTTAAAGCCATTGACACAAATATCTAACTTTTCAAGAATGGAATAAAACACATCATAGCCAGCCCCTATCAATTGCAAGCAAATGGAAGAGTAGAAAGACTTAATGGCTCCCTAGTAGAAGCCCTCAGTAAGTTATCTGCCAACAATTCAAAGGCCTGCTTTAACATGCTAACAACTGCACTTATGATGTGCAGAACAAAAGTTAATCACAATACAGGCAAAATCCTGTATGAACTTGTCTATGGGCATAAGTCCTCCATTGTTAGCACTACCTCAGGAACACATTTACCTCTACCTAAGAAAGTACCAGACAATAGTGATCTTGATGTACAGCGCGCCAGGAAGGACCAAGAGGACAAGAAAAAAAAGAGTTGAGAGAGAAGCAATCCCACTAAAGAAGGAAAGACTTCAATTTGGGGACAAAACCTGGGTCATTAACCATGATATGCATAAGTTGGATTCAGGATTACAAGGACCAGGCATTTTCATGAAAGTCAAACCAAACAACACCTACCTCATCAAAGAAATAGGTGCTTAAACAGAGTTCAAGCGTATGAACCATGGCTGCCTCCACCTGTGCAAAGCACAAACAGCAAAATTCAACTCCTGGCTCCCTGTACCCAATGCCAAACTGGATCAATAACAAGCCCAAATTCCTGGCACTCTCAAGAAAATTCCTAAGGTTACACCTTCCAGCACTCCATGGGGAGATGTTGCAACATCTTCAATTACTTTCTTTTTGGGAAAATATTTCCATGAGTGAATTGCTGAACAATTCCCTGACTAATCATTAAGTTAGTGGCACTCTTATTATTTGACCATCTATTATGGGTATCAAAAATTTTGAGTCCTAAGCAGAACTCAACTTGGAGAAGCCTTGTGAATTAATAGGAACAATTAATTGGATAAGTCCCATGACTACCATGACGTACATGGACAGTATGTGAATTTCCATGATATTATATAATACCCTTTATTCATATAAAATAAAGTATCATTCTCTTCTAAATTTTCCCCTTTATCTTTTTTATTAGGCAACTGTGGTAAGTTCAACTCCCTGGTGATCAACTCCCTGGTGCTTGACACTATAGTAAAGTGAGAATTCAGCTTTTTCCCTGATTAACAACTGGAAATCAACACTTTTTTAATTAACAGATCTTGATGTACTGAAAACTTTTAATATAAAGAATTAAGCCTTACAGCTATGGTATACTAAAGTAACCCCAGAGAGCTCATAAATGCAATAAAAACAGTTTTGAATTAAAAGAATTAAGGAGAAATAAGCAATTATTTCTCATTTTACTATGTAATTTACGCTCTTGACTATATAAATATTTTTTATTGCCATAAATATTAAAATTCCAATGAACCAAAATAAACACAAACACAGCAAATAAAGTTATGCGAAATATGAAGAAATATTAAAACTTATTTAATATGGCTCATATAAGTATAACTGTGAATATCATATGTTTTATTAGGAAATTAACAAAAATTAAGATATTTCACTTACTTTCTACTATAAATATTCATATCAAACTTACCATAAATACATATAACAATTACTGCTATCTAATTAAATTAAAAAACTTAAAAATTAAAGCTAAAAACTAAATGATTAAAGCTAATAAGTAAAAATTAAAGTTAAAAAGTTAACAGTTAAAAGTAAAAATCATATAACTGAGCAAGCAAGCAAGAAAGTTTATTCCTCCCCTTTCTTCTCCTTTTTCATTTTAGCCTCTTACAAGAGGGCAGTGGTAATAAGCTCAGGCTGCTGCTTGATCTCAGAGGCCTTATAATTATTCTTGGCCTTGTCCTGGATGGCTTTTGTGAAGAGGGTGTATCTGGTGGTAGGCTTGGTGGGGGGACACAGCTGGTCAGATCTCTGAGCTTAGAGATTGTTTTCTCTTGCTCATGCTGCAGGAGAGAGAAGAACTTATTGAACTTCAGATGAAGCCCAAAGTTGGCTTTAAGATGCTTGTGATAAGCCTCTAATGCCAAAGTGGTCTTCAGCTCCCTGTTGACAGCCGCCTGGTACATGTTCCAGTTGGCCTTGGCACAGGCCTTGCCTCTGCGTGACAACCTTCCCAATCCACTGGGGCTCAAATTACTCAAGGAAAGTCTTGAACTCTAGGTGCTTTGCTATTTAGGGATCTTTGCGAGCACCTAAACCCCTGCACAGTGTGCTCTGGCTTTAAAAAAGTAAAGGCACTGATTTGTGCCAGCACAAATCTACAGGTGTCCAAAGTATCCCTCTGGTTCAACCTACTAAGCTTGGTGTGGGCCTGTGCGTTACAAGCAACTGCTTGGCGGAAGTGGAAGTGGAAGTGACACCCCTGCACCTCCCTGCTGAACAGCTGCTCAAATGCATTGAACTGAGAAGGCTCAAAGTCCATGATGCACACGTGAGGCCCAATAGCTCTTAGCCTTGCCTTTTCCTCCAATTCCATGGCAGCCTGGTTCTTGTCAGCGTCAGGAGGGTTGGCGCAGGTGTGGGGGGTAACCTCCAGAATCAGCTCATACATAATGGAACATCCTCCATGTCAACAATTCTCAAAAATATTTTTCTTATTTTCAATATTAAAGATTTTTTTCTTGATTAAATAATTGAAATTGATAATAGAAGCAATGTTTGATTTTTATTTTGAGCTTTTAATTGAAATTATAAAAGATAAAGCAAAAACAATTTTTGAAACTGTTGCCATGAAGGATGTTCCATTCTGTATGAGTTAATTCTGGAGGTTACCATGTGGGGGGGTCTTCTTGACATTGTTGTTGGGGGAAGGAGAAAAAGTGATTTGCAAAGGATGGAGAACGTGTGGGTGTATATGGCCTCAATGGCCCCAGGGAGAAGGAAGAAGGCAAGTGGAATCACCTAGATGTCTATCTGTGCATGAATCATCCAGATCTGGTAGAACATCTGGGGGCAAGTGGCAAAGGTACCGTCAACAAGCCAGGTTGACGTTCTTTTCATCTTCATCAGATTTTGCCAAATTGTGTAGCAGAGGATACAGTACTTTGAGCCAGTCCATTGTCATGGAGGAGAAAGCGCTCCCCACTTGGAAGCTGCTTGAGCTTGTGGGTGAGCGTAAGCTCTGATAAGATGTCTGAGGCCTTGGCAGGGGAGGATAGGGGCAATCAATTGTCACTAATAAACTTGACCAAAATTTATTGAGTTGTCACCAACTTAAGATTATTGGGCTTTAGGTGTTGTAAGGCCTTAATGACAAAATTGGAAGCCCAGAGGTGGGAAGAGGAAGGGATCATCAAAACAAGATACCACTTGAGCATCTGTGTGATTAAGTGATTGGAGGCTCACATGTGTGCTCCCCCTTCTTGGCTGTGACCTGCTCCCAGCCTTTGGTGTTCAGGCGGGCCCTGTAAGTCTTATCCTCACAAACAAAGTGCTTGCTTTTTGTTTGGCGCTTTTGGTTGTTGCAGTTAAAGATGTAATTGTTGACAACATAGCCAGGACTGCCCTTTACGGACATGATTGGGGGAAAATGGGGAAGCTCTTGGAGACTTTAAACTCTCTTTTCATATTGCAGATTTTGTGGATGGCTAATGGATCCCAAGCCACGTGACCAGAAGCTTTGAATTTCTTGGAATATTTCTCAGGCTCATCTTGGGGGTCAGATGAGGGAGAGGGAGAAGATCCATCAGGGGAAAGGGGAAGGGTTCTTTGAGGCCTTCTTGTATGTCTCCTTTTTCTTACTAGAAGAAGAGATGGGCACCTTGGAAGCCTTTGCTTTCTTGGTATGGCTCTCCTTAGTGGGTTTGGAGTAAACCTCTGACTGATAATAGGAGTGGTCAGTTAGATTACTTTCAGATTTATTGGGGGAGGAATTTTTGGAGGAAGGTGAAAGGGAAGTGGAAGATGAGGGTGGAGGGGAAATAGGAGGAGATGGAGTTGGAAGTGGTGGTAGATTCTTTAGAGCCCTTGGAGATTTGGCGCTTGGTAGGCTTGTTGGATTTGGATGATCTTAGCTAAAGAAAAGTTTAATTTGGAAAAAAATATGAAATATATAAACACAAAGAGGTAAAGCAAAGCCAAATTTAAGAACAGTATGCAAATAAAGTTTTATTTAGCAAGAAAAAACATAGAAAAGTAAAGAAAAGTAAAATAGAAACTCAAAGTATAGATATAAAGGTTAAAACATAGAAAATAAAAGATTTTATGATGAAGCATCAAAGATGTTAGGTTCAGCATAACATTTAAGTGCCAAATCAATAAAAAAGTATAATTAAAAATAAAAACTATATAAAAATTATATGGGGAGTAGCAGGAAGAGTATAGATTATATTTGCAAAAAGTTATTATGTGAAATTATTTTTATTGGTAGTTAAATATTTAAAACATAGTAAAGTGTTAAGTTTTTGGCACTGTCAATCAGCTTAAAAAACTGAATTCTCACTGTCAAGTTTCCCAGAGTTGGGCAGAAAAATCAAATTTACTATTTTTTAATGTTGCAACCAAGTTGCCAGACTCACCTACTAATGTATCTTATGATATACAGGGGGCGCTTGATGAGCCGCCCCTTGACGTATCTAACGTTATGGGTTAATCTGATGGCAATATGGAATGGCGGGTACTTCATCCTAATTAGGAGTGCTGCCAATTTGACTTACTGATTCCCGCACAAGTTATTCCTTGGCTTTGAACCTTACATGGAACTTCTCACTATGCCACCCCCTTGTGGCTTGTGGCTTTCCCTGTATAAGATATTAATCACTATATTCTATAATAAACAATACCTTATTCTTATTATTCTGTCCTTTCCTATTGGACTGTTGTCTTCCCCAATCCCAAGTACTGAATCTTTTGTGGTTCAGTTGCAACATTAGCTATAAAACTTGCTTAATTTAAAAACAGGTTTGAAATTTAACCCAAAAGCAAGGCAGTTTTATATGCTCAAAAATTAAAAAAATACAGAACAATTTAAAAAAGTAAATGAGTGGAAATGTGTTTATTAGTTTAGGTTATGCTGTGAGGAGCTGGGAGTGAATTATTTATCATAGTTTTGATCAAAACGTTAATAAACTCTTTGTACTAATCCCCAAGTTAAAGTGTCAATTGGATGGGTATCAAGTTGCGCTAATAGTGTGTCACTTAAAAATTTAGCCTTAATTCTGAGCCTTTAATTAGTTAAATACAAAACAAATCATGTGGCAAGTGGATAGAGTCAAACAAAGGGGGAGTCAAGTTTCTGTTTTTTATAAATTACATATTAAATCCATTAATAAATCAGTCTTAATTTATGTGGCACCACTTAATCCACAAACCTGGAAATGACATAATGTAAAACAAGTGTTGTATTTGATTAATGTCTATGCCACTAAATTCAGTATAGTGGTGCTTGGTAGCCTAATCAACAACTATGGACACTAATAATAAAAATATAATTTTAAATAACAAATTTTATATAAGCACATATGTGTTTTATTAATAAAGTTAAGATTTAGCTTAAAAAGTGTCAAACTGGCCACTTTTTCTTTAACAGTGTTGAACACAAGTGATTTTAATTTTCATTAGTAAATTTACTTATAAAATACCCCTTAAATTGGTCTTTCAGCTAACTGATTTATTAAACATAGTCAAATTCAAGAGAATCTGATCTTGGATTTGGTTTTGAACCCCTAAATTACTAGTTAAAATTAGCTTAAAATCAGTTAAGCCAAAAATACTATTAGATTTGCATATACGGCAGTCAACTCCCTGGTACTCAACAAAGTGTCAAGTACCACAGAGTCAAACTTACCACAGTTGCTATTTATTATACTTCTAAGAAGTATATACCTAACACACCCAAGGGTTCTTTGAGTACTTGACTAGTTACACACTACAATAATGAAACAGGTTAGGAGTTGTAGATATAGTTGGAATTGCTGAGTCAATAATTTTGGTACATATTAAAAAAATTTATTGTTCAACTCCTAAGAGCTGCTTCCTCCTAAATTCTCAAATAAAACTAAAAAAATTCTGGTAAATTTTAATATATTCCTGATTCATACAGTAGATGGCCTGCTCCATTATGTTCCTAATGATCTAATACTCAATTAAAATAAACAGGAAGATGAGTGTTGTGTTTGGCTCCTGGGGACAACATCCAGGAGGAAACAGCAAGAAATTTTATAACAAAAGATTTGAGGTTAAAAGCTAGCCTTGGGTTAGCCTTCAGGGCAAAATTAAGGGCACATGCCTTAATTTCCTGGAATACAAGATGTGGAATTCCTTTTGGCAAAAATGAAAGAAAAAAGCTTGAAGAACATTAAAGCCAACGCAAATGTGGATAAACCTGTCTTTATTAGGAGTAATAATTCTACTTTAAATAGTTGACAAGGGACTGTGATCACTCATTAGAAAGACAGAGTGGCTGAGGGGGTCACATTTGGATAAGGCCATACCAGGATCAATTGAGGGCTGGTATGGTAATCCAGAATGAGTGGACATTGAAACAGACCTAATTACATAAGGCAAGGGATTTACAAAGTTGAAAGCAAAACCAGTCAAATCTTTGCAACTATCAATATTTGAAGGCCAAATTAAAATAGCATTAATAGCGCAATTTACAATAAATTAGTTCAATACAGTGCCTGGGCTTCTGGCCTTTGTAATGTTACTTTAATGCCTACCAATTTTGGAGTCTTTGCTATGAAAATTGAACAGAAACCCTTTTTAGTTCCTAATATCCTAAGTTATAATCTGAATACTTGCTGATTTTATTGTGGGCTATTTATATGGGATTACTATGGCTGGCTTTAATATTTTTATTAACCCCCAAGTCTCCTTTGGAAATTCCACTAAAAGATATATGAAGCCATGCTGGTGTTTAAATATTAATTACAGTAGTTTTAAAAGCTATGGCGGCAAGCAAAAATTCTTCAGATTTAAACAAAATCCAACTCTCAGGTTAAAATATATACTCTGTTAACAGGGTTTATTGGCGTTAATGGGCAAAATAGGTCAACACAGCAACAAAAGGCTCACACGCAAAGTGAAACCATTCAAAATATAATCTGAAATACATTGATCCAAAAACAAAATGGTGTGAGCTGACTTTTGGTGTACATATTTTCACTATGTGAATTGGTGACAAAATACACCCAAGCAAGGTGTTTCAAAACTCAATCCAAAAACAAAACACAATAGCAACACACAATGTAAACAAAATCACTCACACAATGTGTGCATTGGATTGTAATCATGAATGATACCAAGGTATCTAAAATAAGGCACAAGATCTGAGACATAAATTTTAAAAATATTGTGTTGGGTGTTTGATTTGGCAGTAAAATATAGGAAAATAGGTGGATTTTTTGGGTATTCTAAAATGGGTGTTGTAAAACCAAAAACAAATATCTAAGAAATAAAAAATCTATAATTGGGATACTGGGTGGGAAAAATATTAATTCTTTATCCATAAACAGATAAAAGCAAAAATTAAAAATAGGGAGTAACTTAATTAAGTTTTATTTAATATTTTATTAAATTTTAAAATGGAAGGAACACAACAACAAACTACCATTGCACCTGTTGTGCGCTGCGGTTGTGGTTGCCCCCATGGGTCAAAGAATAGACTTAGTACAACACAAATGCCTACTCAGGAGGGAGGCAGGAGAGGAGAGGAGAGTTTCATAGTGACGCTGCACTGACACAGCTGGTTCAAGGAGCACAAGCTGCTAGGGTGCGGAGCATAAGCCCCCAGGTCCCAAAAATGACCCGGAAGCCAACCAAGGTCACCACTACCAAAATGGTTAGAAAAAAGGAGGTAGAACTTACTTTGTATGTGTTTGACGTTGTGTATCATCAAGAGTTGGTCCTGTCAGCCATGCTGGAGAAGGTGAAGCCTGTACTTGATACTAGCTACAAGTCCTTTGTCAGTGATGACAATCAGGAAGAGGATAAGGAGCCCCAGTTCTATCAAACCAATGAGGGACAGCTAATGCTCAAAAAGGTTGCAGCCTTATACAACAAGGTGCCCATGCCTTGCAAGCCTGTCATCAATCAGGATCCTGGCTTGTCTGAACCCACAAAGCCCGCCCAGAAGCGCATCCCTGACATTAAACTCATCATCCTGCTTAAGCTAATGTAAGAGTTGGGTGGCTACAAGGCGGCTGCGGCCATTGTTGGAGTGGATCCCAAGTACACCAGCAAGACCTTCCATAAATTCATCAATACTGGTTGTGTCCTTGCCGCGGAGAAATCCTTGCGTGTGTCACCCATGTTCACCAAGGAGCACAAATAGGCATTCTGCCAGTGGATCACCTGGGACTGCCATCTTGAACTGGCAAATATACAGGCCATGGTCAAGTCCACTTTTGGGATTGAGGCCTCAATTTCCTTCTATTATCATTTGGTCAAGGGAATGCAATTTTCCTGGAAAAAACTCGGGGTATCCCCATACAATTGGAACAGCCCAGCCAATATCAAGACCCAGAAAAACTACGCAGAGGCGTACACTGCCCTCAAAGCCAAGGGGACAGTCAAATTTTACTATATTGATGAATCAGCATTTGCCTTGTTGATGCACAATGCATATGGCTATGTCCCCAGAGGCTCCAATGACGGGGTGGCTTGGCGTGCTGCAGTCCGCACCACAGCCTATTCAATGTTTGCTCTCCTTGGTCCAAAGGGGATTGAGCTCTACCAAATGATACTAGGCTCCCACAATAGCCAGACCTTCCTATCATTTCTCCAATTGGTCCAGGAGTACCTGAAGCGCACAAGTGCAGGCTTCACTAATGTAATTGTGTTGGACAACATTGGTCTCCACAAGGTGGCTGAAATTCTCGAGGATTCTCAATGATTGACACAAGCATTGCAGTGGGCCCCCAGCAATTGGCCACGGCAAATATGCGCCTTCTCTTTCTCCCCGCCTATTTGCCCTTCCTAAATCCCATTGAGGAAGTCTTTGGGTGGCTCAAGCAAGTTGTCAAGCGGGAACCCCAACTGGGACTGAGGACCTGTTTGATTTGCTGCAGGCCGGGATCCATACCCTCCCAGCTGAGACCGTGGCCAAATTCTATGGCCACGCTGATTTGTTCATCCCCGCGTGCCTAGCCAAACAGCCAATCAATTAAAGGCTTAGTGTGTCCAACTTTTTTATATTCTCTAATTTATTATTCAATATTTATTAATTATCATTTTATATTTAGATGTTTCCACACCTGCAATCACATTCAGAAGATCCATCAATAGATGTAAGTATTTTATTTATTTTATTGCATATTATTTTATTATGCCATCTGAGGTAATCCCAAACGCTCAGTATTGGATTACGCAAAAATATTTAAATCACTTTGGTCAAATAAATGTAAAAAAAAATTTAAAAAAAATTAAACGTAAAATGCGCAAGTTAGAATTTATTTTATCAATGTATAATTTTATACTTTTATGAAAACCATTTCCGCAATATATTTTGCAAATCTTGTTTGCTAAAATATTATTTGAAAAATTATTTATAATAAAAATATTGTAGAGTATAAAGATGTTTATTAGAAGAGAATTTATTAAGAACACCTTAGTGAGTTTGGCGGTATGTACCTACCCTGCAATAGAGGTGGCGCACAACCTCCACTGCCACACTGTGGACGGTGGATACATCAGTATTAAAATACTCTCTCCTGCTGGTGAAGGGAAGTAGGGTCAGGTGGGAGTGAAGTAGCAGCTTTTCAGGCGGGGCTACAAACCTGTAGATACCAGCTAGGACCAGGGCGTCCTGGACCACATGATCAACTGAGCCGTATCTGGGGGGACCTTCTTCCCATCAAGTGCAAGCCGGCCTTGTCAATCCCCAGAAGGACCCTGTCCAGGTCCTCCACACTGGCGCTCATTCCAAAGTAAAACAGGAACCCCAGGTAAACCACCAGATGAAGCCTTTGCAGGGCAAAGGCTTCTGTGAACTCACACAGTTTATTGTAGACTGTGCTTATCTTCTTGTTATGCTTTTTCTTGGCAAACGTGAGCTCCATAGCTGCTGGGACCCCCGTCTTGTTGGCACTCCAGGCCAACCCAAAGTCAGCAAGGAGGATTTTTGTCTTCTTGACAGCTGTTGCGTCTGCAATAGCCAATTTGCCCACCGCGCGCCCAAAGTTCTCCAATAGATAAGACATGGTGTGCTCTAACAGGAAGCAGAAGCAAGCAGCCGCATAAGCCCGGCCCATCTCTGGTACATTCTTGAATGGGAGCATCTCCAGGACGTCCCAAACAAGCTCAATGGAGTTTACACAGTAAACTCCACTGAGGGATACTGGGTCCAGGCAGACCAGTTGAGCATCCTTGTAGGCAGTAACTGCCCACTCAGATGCCCCCTTGGCATGTGTCAGCCTGGCTAGTGCGTCCCTTGTCATTGGGAAGGACCCATGAATTTGTCTTCAAGCTCCTGCACTACAGGGGGAGACAGATAGAGCTGCTTAGCCACGTGAGTGGCATAATTAGCATAAAAGGTGGCCGGGACAAAAGGGACCAGGACCCAGCAGAGTTCACCATCTACATTTTTTAAGAAAAAAGGTAAGTTTTTTTTGAAAATTTATTGATTTTATTTTTTAGGTTACCTTCTTGTGTTTCTTCTTTGCCGGCGGCTTCAGCCAGCTTGGCCATTCTTGGCGCAATCAATTGTGCTGGCAATTTGGCGTCCTCTGCCCTGGAGCGCTTTGCTAGCTTGAGATGTGCATACATCTCTGGGTCATCAACCCAGACAGACAGCGCAGGAAGATTGTAGGCCTTGAATTGAAGTCCTTCTACAACGTGCTACATGATATTAAGTAAGCGCTCAATTGTTGTTTCTGATGTGTCAGGTATTTTGGTCATTAATGCCTTGGATGTCACCCTGTCAAGTTTCTTGCCTTCAAGGATGGCAGACTTCACCTTTGCTTTGACCTTACAGTCAATGTCTTTGATTTTGGCAATTGCCAAGTCAAGGTCCTTTAGAAGCTTTTCAAGCTCTCTCATTTTATTTTTTATTAACCTTTCCATATTTTTTATTGATTTTGCCCCAATAAATTATGTATTATTTTGATACTGCTGCCTCTTTGTTTATTCCATTTTGTTTTCCCATCTACTACATTATCCCATCTTTTTCCCATTGTGTATATGTTTTACACTAATCTCAATATGTGTGTTGTTTGCTTTGTGTTGGCATTGTTTCCTTGATTACCATATTATTTTTAGCACTTAAACACACCCCTTATGAAAATACTAACAACAATTTGATGATCAGCTAAATTTGAATTAAAAAATTATAGTGTTAACTGTTTTTAGATAAAGTTTTTACTGATCTGAATTCAAAACCTTAATGATAAACTTTAAGCCAATCAGTAGCCAAGTGATAAAGTGATTGTTGTGACATAAAGGGACATTCAATAATTTTTTGATGCATGTGAGCTAATTAATATGATTGGCTGGATGTTTTGCCATTGTACGCCATTGCCGCTGTGGCAGGTTGTTGGTGGACTAGTGCTAACCCAGAAGCTAATTGGGAACTAGTCCATCAACAACTTGCCACAGCAGCAATGGCGTACAATGGCAAAACATCCAGCCAATCATATTAATTAGCGCACATGCATCAAAAAATTATTGAATGTCCCTTTATGTCACAACAATCACTTTATCACTTGGCTCCTGATTGGCTTAAAGTTTATCATTAAGGTTTTGAATTCAGATCAGTAACAACTTTATCTAAAAACAGTTAACACTATAATTTTATAATTCAAATTTAGCTGAGCACTAAATTGTTGTTAATGTTTTCACAAGGGGCTATGGTTTGGTGCTAAAAATAACTGTGTTCAGGATCTAGATACACGCCATAGTAAATATATGATTTTATAGAAATAAGCTGAATATAAAGAATATAGCCAACTATAAACAAAGAGAACACAAACAATTGAAATTCAAAATAAAGATAATATAAATAGAAAATGTTTGGTGACAGGGGTTTATTGGGGCGGGGAAGAGTGATGCCTAGTAGGCAGAATGGCGCAGGAAGAAGGACGTAGAGGCAGTGCTGGCCTGGGGGGTCTGGGATTGGATGGTTTGGGCTTGCAGGTGAGGGGTGTTGGTGGTGGGAGCAGGAGGATTTTTTGTGATGGCTGCCATATACTGCTCATTGTACTCCTCATCAGTCATTGGCTGGAGGGACTGATAGGTGGCTGTGGCACAGGGTGGGAGGCGCTTATCCTTGTGTGATTGGTTGCCCAAGTTCACATGGAAAATCATTTGCACAAACAAGTCAGCCACCATTTGGTGACCAAAGTGAAAATTTTGGTCAAGGACCCCAAGATAGAGGTCGTTGAAAGCCTGAGGGCAGTGCTCCTGTAGTGTATCTCCAATGTTGAAGAAGACAACTTCAGCCAGGTGGACGTCTGCATGGCCGGCAGGGTAGACTGAGGCCTGGTGCTTGCGTCCCTGAATAGCATCAAGGGCGGTGGAGCTTCCCTCCATCTGGTGGCTCAAGAAAACCCAGTATTTGGAATTTGAGCCATCCCAGGAGTTGAGCAATCCACCAAGGATGTGGCTGTATGAGTACCCATTGATGAAATCAGGGTTTTTCAAATAGTAGACAAAACCCTTGGCTGAAACAGCCAGAAATGCACCAATCAAAGTCCCCTTCTTGACCTTCTTCCTTTCATTCTTGGTGGAGGCTTTTCCTTGCTCACTAAAATTGTCAAATGCAATTGATAACTTGTAGTATGAGACAAACATGATGGCATCTGTTAGACTTTTCAAGCATCTGACCAGGGTTGATTCAATTGTGGTGTCATATGGGGAACCCTCAGCGCCATCCCATTGGTTACCAGCAAAATTTGTAAGAACCCTAATTGAAGCCACCTTTCTGTGCATCCAGAGCTGCACCATGTTCTCAGACACCCAAATGCAATGGTATGCAAGTTGCTTCTGGACCTGGGTCAAGGGAAGCTTGGGGTCCTGCTGGAGGAGGTCAAGCATTATTGGGTAGGCCTTGGTTATCTGGGACTCTGTGGCCTTCTTTGGCTTCTTGGCCGTCCCAATCAGATTTCCCTTGTTCATTAGATTGTTGAACTCCCGCATTATAGTGGCTTGGGTAAATTGCAACTGGGCGGCAATCTGGTCCCACGACAGACCCTGTAGGTTTAGTGCCACAATTTCCTGAAGAATTTGGGCAGTGATTATTCTGCGTTTGGGGCGCTGGGCAGCGGGAGCTGAAGCCTGATTGGCTGTAGGGGGCAGGTTGGCTGGTGGCAGGAAGTTGTTCTGGATATAGATTGCCATCCTGATTTGTTGGTTGACAGGCAGCTTGTGCAGGGGTAGGTGTGGGAGCAAGGACAGAGCTAGATGCTAAGTGACTCTTGAACAAGTCAAAGCCATATGGGTTTGGGGACAGTAACAGGTCAGCTTCCTTGTTACCTGCATCAAAGTCCTGGGTGTAAACAGGTGCCTCCACGTTCTGAGCCTTGCCTCCATTGCAGCTGGCTTGGCTGCCGGCGCCGTCAAAGATATTGCTTGTAAAAACCATTGTAAAAAAAACCTATGATAAAATCACTAAAAGTAGAAATTAGAATTTCAATGATTTATTTTTATTGTAATCTTGAGTCCATATTTGGAAGGATCTCAAAACCATTCCATACAAATCTGGAGCCATGAAAATGGATAAAATGCCTCTGTTCCTAAATTGGATAGCTGTTGATTGGCTGTTAAATTGATAGTTTTCTATTTTAGGCTGCTCATACTACACATCTTGTGTGACTTCATTTTGTTTTGTGCTTGTGGAATCCCGCTTCTGGTTGCTCAAATTTTGTTTCATTTTAATCCTTCTGTTGGTGCCTCATATGACTCCTGATTGGATTATAATATAATCTGGAACAGCATCCATCCATCTCACTTGTTGTGTCAGTTCATTTTGTTTGTGGTTTGAACTACACTGCTTGATGTTTGATATAATTTTGTATGATGGGTTAGTGAAATTTTGTTTTTGGTTTGACAGTTCATTTATTAACCAAAGATATTTAAATTAATTGAATCCTGAATCTTGCGCAACTTGGATTTTGTTTAAATCTGAAGAATTTTTGCTTATTTCCATAGCTTTTAAAACTACTGTATATGTGTATTTGGGTGTTTATTCCTTACCACTTAGATAAGGCTTCATACTATACCGCTATTTCCATGACAGTTTCTCTCTTTTGAGCTAAACCCTATAGATAAAGTCAACTAGAGGATGCACAAGTATCTAAAGAACTTAGACAACTACTGGATGCTGGGCTACTTGTCCCCTTCTCAAAGTCCTTGGGCCTCTCCCTGACTTATCCTAAAAAAGAATGATGGATTACTGGTAACTGAACTCCTTGACCAAAAGGATTAATACCCTTGTTGTGCATAGATGATGCTCTTTGATATCTGGGAGGCTCCAAGTTCTTATCAGCCATATATCTGGCATCTGGATACTAGCAAGTTGCTCTCTCATGTGAGAATAGACATAAGGCCTCCCTTATCACTTCTGAGAGATTTCTTGAGCCTAAACACATGCCCCAAGGGCTCTGTAAATCCACAGCTATATTTTAAAGGGCTATGCACTCCATTTTGCGTGATCTTATGCTTTTCTATGTGCTAGTTTATCTAGAAAACATTACTGTGTTTAGCTCCATGTTCACTGACCACCTGGTTCATCTTAAGGAGGTGTTCATTAAAATCAGTAAAGCTGGGCTTAAGTTGAAACCATCAAAGTGCACCTTCTTTAAGGAATGAATGGAGTTCTTAGGTCATGAAGTACCTCAGACCAGAAAATGTCCCATAAAGAAGAAGGTTAAAGTCATTGACAAAAAGTTTCCTCCATTTCCTTGAGAGAGTTCCAAGTATTCTTAGGCATTATAGATTGCTACAGAAAGTTTATCCCTGACTTGCCAACATCAGCAAGCCCTTGATCCATATATTGAGAAATATCCCTTTTAAATGAACTTCTATTAAACAATATGCTTTTGAGACACTCAAGCAGAAGTTGAAAGGAGTTCTCATCCCTGCATATCCCAATTACAACAAGGAGTCCATTATTTACATTGATGCTAGTGACCTTGCCATTAGAGCTATCCTGACCCAACTTGATGATGAAGGTGTAGATTACCCAGTATCCTATACTTCCAGAGTTCTAAATAAGCATGAGAAGAACTATAGTGTGACTGGAAATAAATGTCTAGCTTTTCTTCACACTGTCAAAAATATTTGTTACTACATATATGGTACACACTTCACTGTTGTCATGGATCATGCCTCCCTTAAATGGTTACAGCAATTGTAATAAACATAAGAATAACTGGCCAGGTGGGCACTTTGGCTACAAGATTATGATTTCACATTGCTATACTGCCCTGCTATACATAATAAAAATGCTGATGGACTTTCTTGAATGCCTATCCTTGCCCTCCATCCTGCTGAAGCTGATTGACTATATGAACTAATTGTTCACCCCTCTGCGTGAAAAGCTAAAACCAAAAATACTCACTTGGCCCTACAGAAGCTAATCAAAGATAGCCTCATCAGCAATAAATAACTGTTCAAAAAGGTTCTGCACTAGTATCTTCATTATGTTTTTTCAAGCCTATGGCTGTCCCTTATCTTGCAAGCTCATTGTGAAACCATACATGGAGGGATAGCCAAGGCTTAAAATTGGCTTCAGAAGTACTACTACTGAGAGAAACTCTGCCTGCTGATTCCTGATTTTCTGAATAGTTGTCAAAATTGCCAATTACAGAGACCTTAAGCCACCACCCATGAGTTCAAACTGGTACCTCTCCAGAACACCTTCCATATTGTCAGCATTGATGCAGTAGATCCCCTTCCACAATCCAGATCTGGATATTAGTTCATACTAATTGTGGTAGACCATTTCAATAAATGATTAGAAGCTAGAAATATCAAAAACATCACAGCAAAGATGACTGCCGCTTTTCTCTTACAAGACGTCTTCTATTACCATGGGTGTCTTCAAGTCCTACTCTTTGATAATTGGTCAAACTTCAATGCCTTCTTGGTAATATCTGTAGTAGAAGCACTAGGAACACACCAATACTTATCAGCCCCTTAAAATCCTTCTACTAATAGAGCTGTGGAATGGTCTAATTCTACCTTGGTGTCCATCATGAGAGAGATAACTTACTCTGATGCTGCTAACTAGTATCTGTACTTGCCAACTACTCTGTTTGTCTATCACCTCAGAAAAAACAGTGTTACTGTTTTCCCTCTTTTTCCATGATATACAAAAGAGAGGCTAATACTCCTTCTCTCTTAGGTTTGCAGCTGTCCACATCTGATTTTGCCGCTAATCCCAAAGATCACATCAAAAGACTAGTCAACCACATAATAGACATACAAGTCTGTCACAGCCCGCCATGACATGTAGCTTTAAAAAGTTGCTTTTTAAAAGCTTGGATCAATAAGGCTACTTCTTTTTGTCAGAAAGCTACCTTGGTGATCTCCCTAGGTACCCTAGATCAAAAGTTATGGCAATTTAAAGAGCCAAGTTCAAAAACCCTGTCAGCATGTCCCGAAATGGTCGTGAGATTGGATTTCAAATCAAGACAAGCAACAATTAGTAAGCGGGCAAATCCAATCATATCTCAGCTTCCAGTGATCAGTTTTGGATGTCCTTACGCTCAAAGGGAAGCCCCAGATGAGGAGAATCTATCCAAAGTATTTTTAGATGACCAACTGAGGCAAACTGCGAAGTTTAAATCTGACCAAAAGAATATGACTAGAATTAGTCAGCTGATATTTCAAAATTTTAGCATGACCCTCCAGATAGAAAGACAAGGACCTTCAGGAAGAATCTGGAAGAATCTCAAAGACCAATGTAAATGGTATAAAAAGAGCCTAGTTCCCCTTTTCTCCATTGTGATCATTCTTGGTCTGAATAATAAATAAAGGACTTCTCTTAGACTATAGTTTAAATAGATCAGAATTGGGAGCCCTTGGGTCCTGACAAAGTCTCTGCATATGTATCTGCCTAAAAAAACAAGACACTGAAGCTAACCCCAGACAATTCTGGCTGCGCTCTTCTCCCTGAGTTCAAGTAAGAGATATGGATCTCTACTATCAACACTAAGTAGGAGAAAAGGCTCACAAGTTGGACACCTTATGGATTGGCCCTTTTTAATTAACCTTTAAGCGGGGCTCTGAGTACACTTTCAATTCACTATCCACTAGAAACCCTTTTTCTTGAGTACATGCCAAGTTAATCTGAAATTGCACCCTCCAAAGTCCAATCTGGAGGGGGGCAATGCTGGGAATCATAATATTCATTCTCTTTTGATTTTGCCTTTGACAGAGTCACATTTCAAGTGTGAACTCCTTCAACTCCCTTTTTCACCTTGAAATAGGGGTTGCCCCAAATTAGGTGAGGTTCCCATTTACCTTATTTCTGGTGAAACAATTGATCACTGTTCTACTTATGAGATTGACCAGTAATTATCTGTCCCTCTACTGTTTTTAGTGAACATTTACTGTATAAGAATCATTTAGATTCATCCAATAAAATTAATTTATATTTACACTTTCTATTTATGTTTACTCTTGTACTTTAGCGCCATCTCCCTAGTCTTGTCTAGAGAAGATTTCTGATAATTATCCTTCCCAGGGCCCAAAGGTATATTTCTTATTTTTCCCTGAATACTAATATCTGGAATAGTACAAAACCACTCCTAATACTGGGATTTCCTGTTGTGTTCCTTGGCTGCACCCAAGAACACAACACCTTCTATGATGCCTTCCTCTGCCACCCTTACATCATTGTCAACCAGGCAGCCTTTGCTCCTTTAATTAAGTATTTCAAAACTCAGTGGGTTTGAGTATTTTAAGAGGCATGTCATATCAGAAAAAGCAGTGACACAATCACCTGGAACTGCTTAAAGAAGTTAAAAGATGGCCTCATCAAGACCACCTCTTTTCTTAAAAGGGCAACACAGCCAATTTTCAACAAGGTTCTGAGTCAAGAAGCTCAAGTTTAATCAAATCTTCATTCACCTCAAGACTCAACAGACAATCTCTGCCCACCTGTTTAAGACTGAAATTAAAAACAAGAATGAACCCCCAAAAAATAAACCAAGGCAGTGAAAAATTACAATGTGATTTGCAATGTGGTCCTTGATTAACATCACAAGGTGTCAAGGATTCATTCCTGAGGGAAAAAAGAACCCAAGTAGTGTAGAAGAGCAGATGGATGAAATTCCACAAGAGAAGAACCAACAGGAATACCAACCATTAAGGTGTTAAATAAATATCCCCATAGTTTTTACAAACCCAAGAATGGAGCAAAATGTGTTAACCCGTAATATATGGCAACATAGGATAATACATACCAAGGAACTCCTGGTCAACTAACTGGAGGAGGAAAAGGAGGAGAAAACGCAGGCAGAGGTGTTGTTTTGTCACAGGTAGGAGGAAATTGATGCTTGGTATTCAGGTAATCCCAAGTCAAAGTCTTTGTGGCATCTTTGACTCAAATATTAGAATCAAATTCACGACCTTCAGCAACAGAGTTCCAAAATACTAAACAGAACAGAACATAAGCAGAAGAAAATTCTGCTTCTAGATCATTGGGGAGGTTAATTTTGAGTCTACAAATTTACTAGGTAAAGAATATAGAAGCAAGATTTATTATCCAGAAATTGAAGTTGTTAGAGCACTGGGTAAGTTCCCAGTGCTTCTAACTAAATACTGTGAAATTTGTTGTGGGGAAGTGTGTCAGGATTGACAATTCTCCCCCTCTGGAACCCCAGGCCCAAGAGCGGGAATCAAACCCAGAACCTGGATTCCCCCTGGGCCGCTGGGCTATGGGCTGCAGGACCGCCCACATTTTTCTGGGATCAAGCCCCCACAAGCTGATGCTAAAAATGATGGCCCATCCAGTGAAACATATCAAGCCGAGGAAATTATTGCACCAAGTGGAATGCCAATCACAGCACCTAATGGAGGTACCAAAGCAACAACTATTAGCTTCATGAGTTTGAAGTCTACACCAGCAACCAATCAGGAGCTAACCCAGGGAAGAGACACAGGCCCGCAACCCAGCCCCATGACCACAATGCTAGAGCAAGATAATCAGATAGCCAAATTGAGATTCTTGATCAATGAAAGAACTCCCAGGCCAAGTGCCATTTTGCTGCCTTTAGACCCAAGTACCCAATTCCCCCAGCCCTGCCTTTCCCAATGCCCTGATGAACCCCCCCATGGAAAATGTTAAGTTTGGAGGTGGTGTGCTATATAGACCAAAGGACCCCGCGCTCCAAACTTATTGCCATTTTTGAATAAAGGTTATGTGACTTTGGCTTATACAGCTATTGCCATATTTTGTATTTGCCGTCTAGCAATTCAGTTCAAGATCTCCTGGCCCGCCTTCCCCACTGCCCGTAGTTTTCTGTCCACATGATGCACCCTTCAGGCCCATTCACTTCACTGATTATCCCTTGAATCCCAAGTACAAGGATTATACACCAGAGAAAATCCTCAAACTTGACCCGCTAGCCTGCATCCAATCCACTATTAGATACAACCGCCAAGGCCTGTGGATATTCTCTACACCAAAACTATTTAGATGAAATTCAATTATCTCCCAGCCTACAATTTCTACATGGAACCGCCTGTAACACCCAAATCAATGCAAGCCTCTTCACCCAACTTCCCAACCAACTATACCAGTAAGCTTTTTGGAATAGTGTACATGACCCTCACGGGGGTGGTGGACACCATCATACTGGCCGCTGGCCCGTGGTCGTGGGTGGGGAAGTCTGCTTCCTACCTTCTAAAGTTAGCTCCTCTCTTGTGGTGGGCTCTGCCCTCAAAAACCCTGGCCCAAGTTACCCCCAAAAACAGCAGGCCAGCCGCCCAAGACTGGATCCCTGACAAAGTGGAATAATGTGTGGTAAATTTGAAGGTGTATTGGTTATCATGGTATGTTTGGCCCCTTGGTCATTTTGATTTGACTGCTGCCAGAAAACTTGCAGGATGAAGTTTGCAGAAGCCAAACCTGAAAGTTGATTGGGAAGCAGTAAATTTAAGGTTGTGTTTAGGTGGTTATTAATATCTATTGCAGTGATTGGATCCTCTTCTGCATACTGGTTGGTTGAATTCAAAGTGACTTGATTTGGGTGGATTTGCATCTTAATGTTTTCCTTATCATTGGCTGTAGATTTTTTGAAAAGCACTTGATTGGCCCCCTGGGCAATTAAGTCTTTACTTTGTTGATCTATTGGCTGTGTAGTCTGGGAAGTGGTTTCTAACCCTGCTTTTGCTTTCAAACTAGTCAGTAAGCTTTTGCTCTTGATTTTAACTAATTCCTCATCAATTTTAGGAGTTTTTAAAAGGTCTAAAGGCTCTGAGTTTGATCCCTGGTGTGATATTTGGCCTATGTTTAACCCAATTTTAAGTGCCTGTGGTTTCCAAACCTTCTTCAACTTAAAATGACAACAAAGAGGATTCACAAGTAACCCAAATGCCAATTTTAAAGTTTTAGAAGGAAATAATAAAGGGATTCTCCTAATTTCATAAAGATGATTTAAAAGCCAAAATTTATGTCCCTGTTTCTCAATCTCCATTATTGTGCATAAGTTGGAAGTATTTACAATCCTTACATAAGGATAGAAAGCTTGAACATCTTCAGGCCAACTATGCTGCTCTTTTAAACCAATGTATGAGCCTTCCTCAATGAAATCTTCTTCATCTCTCTTATTTTCTTTTATTTTTTATTTTTTGCCTTTTTTGTAGTATTTGATACTGCTATATACATCTTTTAAATTTTAAATGTCAGGAACCCATCTGCTCAAAAACATACCACCAAGCAGATGTATGGCTGCGGATGGATTCAACCCTGTAACCAGGGAACCAACTGGGATGGAGATCATTCCCATATGGAATAGTTCTAAGCAAACAATATTGACCAATGAGTGGATTGAATCTTCCAAAAAGGAAGTATGCTCCTAGGTAACTGAGTAGGAAGTCAAAAGCCAAGGGATGAAATGAGAAGGGCAAAGCAGGCTGACTGTTGCCCATAACACGTGGTTTCTCTGTAATGGGGGGGGGTTCTGGGACAAGGGTGTGGTGGTATACCATATGCCTGGTATTACTTGGTGCCACAACTTATTGAGATAGTGAGGAGGGGAAAACCAGAAATGGCTCTGGTTCCAAGAGATACGCTTGCTGTAAAGGCTTGCACAAGCAGCAACCAAACCAACCATTTATACCCAAATGGCTCCCATTGGGAGGACTTGGGTAATTTCCTGGCTTTGGATTTCAAATAGGAAACAATCAAGATAAAATCAACTAGTTGTTAGGGAATTGACTTTATTAACTGAACAAGAAATAAAGGCTGACTCTATCAGGCTTATATAGCAACTGATGAGTAGAATTGCTGTTGAATAAGAGGGGGAAGTTTGAAAAGTTTGGGGGAAGTTTGAGAAGTTTGGGGAATTTGGCAGGGGATACCCAAAGGAAAGCAACAGTTATTTTAAAATATAATAATCTTAAAACACTTAATTGATTTTGGGGGCCCCTATATCCCCAACATGCTTTTTTTAATAGCAGAGGAATTATACCCACTGGCCCCACCTATTCTGGGGCCAGGGATAGCAACCCCCCCACAGGAGCCAACAGTCACAGAAGTTACAGCACTTGGCATTTCTTCAACACTGTTTTTGCTCTGTATATTTGAATTCAAATTCAAAATCAAGTTTGCAGTATCTGATTGGCTGCTATTAGGTGGGAAAAGCGGGTGGTTCAAATCAATTGTGTTGTTAATTTTTTGTTGCAACTGAACCAACGAGAGTTAAGTACTTGGAATTGGGGAAGACAACAGTCCAATAGAAAGGACAGAATAATAAGAATAAGGTATCATTTATTGTAGAATATTGGGATTGTTGCAACTGAACCAATGAGGGTTCAGTACTTAGGATTAGGTAAGACAACAGTCCAATAGGAAAGGACAGAATAATAAGAATAAGGTGTTGTTTATTGTAGAATATTGTGGTTAATATACCATATGGGGAAAGCCACAAGGCCACAAGGGGGTGGCATAGTGGGAAGTTCCATGTAAGGTTTGGAGCCAAGGAATAACTTGTGCGGGGATCAACAGGTCAAATTGGCAACACTCCTAATTAGGAGGAAGTACCCGCCATTTGACATTGCCATCAGACTAATCCATAACATTAGATACGTCAAGGGGCAACTCATTGAGCGCCCCCTGTGTATTGTAAGATACTTTAGCAGGCAAGCCTAGAAACTTGGTTGCAACACCCCCCCTTGCCCCCTGTTTGCCGTCAGACACCAGGACTGGAGTTTGTGGAAGGTCTGAGAAGGTCCGCACAAACAACCTTTGTGTGGGGATGGCGTGGCAGGGGCGCAAGCGGTCATGGTGAAGCTTACTAGTTTTTCCTTGGGCATCCTCAAGTTGGTAGGTGTGGTTGTCATAGACTGCAGCTACCTTGAAGGGCCCTAAGTGGTTGGGTTCTAATTTGGAAGAATTGGGATTGAGGGTGTAGACGGGGTCACCTACAGTGTATCTAGCTTTGAGGTGTTTTGTCCCTCCTGCAATCTGCTTGTGTTTGATCTCTCAGGCTTTGGCATGACATTGGTCTAGGGAGGGCGTTGTCACTAGGGGGCTTGTCAAGAACCTTGGACCGTAGTTTCCCCTGTTCAACCCCGGTCAGGCTGTCAGGTGTTCCAAAGGCCAGGTTGCTAGGGCTGAACCCAGTGCCCCTGTTGATTCTTGCTTGCAGGATCAGTAGGGCGGTGGGAAGATGTTCAGTCCACACAGTGTTAGGGTGCTCTTGTGAGAGCTTGGCAATCAGTTGAACCAGGGAGCTGTTTAACTGTTCCACACGGCCATTGGCTTGCGGATGGTAGGGGGTTGTGACTATATGCTGGAGCAAGTTCTTGACGCAGTATGCCTTCACAACGTGTCCAACAAGTTTGGGTCCGCCATCTGTGATTTGACGCTTGGGTTGCCCAAAGCGAGCCACAATCTCTTTGCCAATAAAGCGGGTAATGGTGGTGGCAGTGTGGTTGGTTGTTGCCCACGCCACTGGCCAACAGGTGAAGTAGTTGATAGCAGTGATAATATACTTTTTGCCTAGTCTGTCTTTGGGGAGCGGTCCCACAATGTCAAGCGCCCACTGCTCAAAGGGTTCCATAGCCTTGATGGGTAGGACAGACTTGGGAGGCGCAGGTTTGGATGTATTCTTCTCACACAACACACACATCTTGAGGAGGTCTAAGATGTCTTGCTGAATGTGGGGCCACCAAACCTTATGTTTCATGATCTCAAAGAGGTTACACCCTCTGATGTGACCCAAGGTTTGGTGGTAGTGCAAGATGGTGTCTCCTTGTTGTGTGGTGGGAATGTAAGGCGTCTTCTCACCTGTTTCTGCCCGGCGGCAGACGTTTCCAGCATTGATGGTGAACTGACTTTTGTTGTCCTTCCACTGGGGATGGTGACTGAGTTAAGGCCCTTGTATCAGGTTGCCTCAGGGCGCAGGTAGAACATGGGCCAGTCTGGGTCCAAACTGCCGTCCCCAGTGATGGACGCTATGTAGAGTCATGAAAGAGCGTTGGCTGTGACAAGTTCCTTTCCAGGCTTGTGTTTGATGCGTAATTGATAGGGGGATAGACGCTCAACCCATCCTGCCTGGCGGCGTGTCAAATGAGAATGTGTTGAAGTATTGAGTGGCTTATGGTCCGTCAGAACGCAGGATGGGAAGGTCACACCTTCCAAGTAACAGCTCCACTTCTCAATGCAGTGTACAATGGCTGCCAGCTCCTTATCATGGATGGGGTAACGTTGTTCTGAGTCAGTGAGCTTCCTGGACTCATATGCTACAAGAAGGAAGACACCATTGTCAATTTCTACCCTTAGCACACCCCCTATGGCCCTGTCAGAGGCGTCAGTCTTGAGTTTGTACTGTCAATTTTGGTTGGGAAACTGCAGTACTGGTGCGGTTGTGAGTTTTTGCTTCAACATCTTGAAGGCTTGATCTCTGGCGGGGGTCCAATGGAAGCGCTGTTTGGTATTGAGGAGCTCAGTGAGAGGTACAATTATTTCTCTGCAATTGGGGATGAACTTGCGTACATAGGCAACCATGCCCAAGAATGTTTGCACTTGGCCCACATCAGTGAGGGGCGGCATGCTAGTGATTACCTTGATTTTGGAAGGGTCATGCTTTATCTCTTGGGCAGAGATGGTGTGCCCAAGGAATAGTAACTCCAACTTGAGGAACTCACATTTGGAGGGTTTGGCTTTTAGCTGATTTTTCTGAAGGGTGTCAAGGACAGCGCTGAGGTGTTAGAGGTGTGTGGTTTGATCTTGACTGAAGACAATAATGTCGTCAAGTTACACAACCACACACTTTCCAATAAGTTCCTCAAAGGCTTTGTTCATCAACATGGCAAAGGTGGAGGGAGTGTTGGTCATTCCAAAGTTCATGACATGACACTCAAACAAACTGTAGCGTGTGCAGAAGGCAGTTTTTGCCTCATCCCCTGGTGCAATGCGGACCTGGTTGTACCCTGAAGTGAGATCAATCTTACTAAAGACCTTTGCGCCTGCAAGTGTATCAAACAGGTTGTCAATCAGCGGCAGGGGTATTTATTTTTAACTGTCACCTTGTTTAAGGCGCGGTAGTCTATGACCAGGCAAAGAGACCCATCCTTCTTAGCTACAAAGAAGACAGCCGCCCCGTATGGAGATAGCAAGGGGCAAATAAAGCCCTTATCAAGCGCGTCCACAAGGTGCTGGCAGAGGGTTTTATCTTCCTTTGGTGTGAGACGGTATAATGGTTGTGCTTTAGGTAACAATCCTTGAAGTTGTACAGTGTGCTGGATCTCCTGGGGCGGAGGTAGTTGTTTGAGTGTTTCACTGAATACATCCTTGTACTCCTTGAGGAGTGCAGCTAGCGCTGGTGGTGGTGATGATGACAAGAGAGGGGCTGCAGGTGATTCTGCATGGATAACTTTGACTAAACATTGGTTAAAGTCTAGTTTCCCCCCCTTTAAATTTTATGAGCCCGTCTCTATTATACTGACAAACACAGTGTCATGTAGTAGCTTGTTCATTTCCACAGGGTAGATCTGGAACCCCACCCCATTCCTATTGAGGGTGATGACAGAGGTATCCCAGTTGATGTAGGGACAGTTACGCCAGAGCCAGTTGAGGCCAGCAATTACGTCATGGCTGAGGCCTGCCATGATTGGCCCAGAGAGTTTAACCTGGATGTTTCCCATTCTTATGGAGAAGGGTACCGTCTCGTGGGTGATGGCCACTCTGCGGAAGTCAGCTACATGTACTGCTTTGAATCTGCTGGGTACTTGGTCTAATTGTTGGGAGTCAGCAAGCACCTGATCTACCATGGTGTGATCAGCCCCAGTATCTACCAGTAACTTGTGGGTGTTCCCACAGAAACAGAAGGGATAGAACAAGTGTGTTACTTTACTTGAGGAATGAGCGGCTTGCAATACAGGGTCATTGCTATGGACCTGAAAGACGTCTAGGGTTTTGACCTCATGAAGATTGTAGTTGCGGGAGTTCTTTGCAAGCAAGGTCTGAGAGGGCAGGTCAGTTGGGGTTGTAAGGCCTCTTGTTGTTACAACCCCCAGGCTTTTCCCTGGTCCTCAATTAGCGCTAGCTGGAGCTCCCCCCTCGTGGGGGCATTTAGCTGAACTTTCTTGTTGACAAGGTTGACAACGGTCCACTTGACCTTGGCCATTGTTAGGTGCAGGATGTAGTTGGATGGGGCATTGTTGGTGCGGCGGAAGCCCATTGAAGCCTGGTTATTGGCCTCTACAATGGCTTTATAACAGTTATCAATAGAGGTGCAACAGCTGACTGGGACCCACTTGCAAATATGGGTTTTTTTCCATTAACAATGAAAGTGAGCAACATGGTGTTCCCATCGGTCACGGCTTTGGGGGCGGCAGCAAGGGCTTGTTGCCAAGAGGCAAGATACTTGGGGATGGAACCAGTCTGCTTGATGGCTAAGAGGGGAGTCCCCAAGACAATGGGAGAGAAAGTTTCACTATATTGGGATTTGGCGGCATCTTGAAATGTCGCCCAGGTAACGTCAAACTCCTGGCTGGCCCAGTTGGTGAACCACACAGTGGCGGGCCCTGTAAGGCGGCCAGATGCTGTGGCAACCCACATGGACTCTGGGACCTGACAGATACAAAGGCGTGTTTCAGTGGACTGGAGCCAACTGACAATATCAGCTCCTTTGACACTGCCAGTAAAGGACTCTAGTTGGAGGTTGAGCATACGTTGAGACAGGTCCAACTATGGCAGGGTGACGCTAGCGTCACGCTGCCTGAGGTGGAGCTGATTTTAAACACTGGTAAGAACTAGCTGATCTTGATAGGTGACATAACCTTCGGAAATGTCCCCCTCGGGGATTGGAAGGAATGTCTCTTGTTGTGGAGTAGCCATGCGGCCTGTACTCCGTCTTTTCTTGGGGGTAATTTTGTTTTTAAAATAGGTTGTAAACCTACTTCTGCTCCCACTGTTGCAACTGAACCAATGAGGGTTCAGTATTTGGGACTAGGGAAGACAACATTCCAATAGGAAAGGACAGAATAATAAGAATAAGGTGTCATTTATTGTAGAATATTGTGGTTAATATACCATATGGGGAAAGCCACAAGGCCACAAGGGGGTGGCATAGTGGGAAGTTCTATGTAAGGTTTGGAGCTAAGGAATAACTTGTGTGAGGATCAACAGGTCAAATTGGCAACACTCCTAATTAGGAGGAAGTACATGTCATTTGACATTGCCATCAGATTAATCCATAACGTTAGATACCTCAAGGGGCAACTCATTGAGCGCCCCCTGTGTATTGTAAGATTGGTTAGCAGGCAAGCCTAGAGACTCAGTTGCAACAGGATTAATATACTATATGGGAAATGCCATAAGGGGGTGGCATAGTGGGAAGTTCCATGTAAGATTTGAAGCCAAGGAATAACTTGTGCGGGAATCAGCAAGTTGAATTGGCAGCGCTCCTAATTAGGATGAATTACCCGCCATTTGATGTTGCCATCAGATTAATCCATAACGTTGGATACGTCAAGGGGCGGCTCCTTGAGAGCCCCCTGTGTGTCGTAAGATATGTTAGCAGGTGAAGCTGGAAACTTGGTTGCAACATTTTTGTAGAAGCCTGTTTTCAGGAGAGGTCCCGGGTTTGATTCCTGTCCCTTTCAAGGGAGTTTGACGTTGTTGAATCAATTCAACATTAAGAGGTAATTCTGAACAGTTATAACCAACTAATATTTCCTTTTTAGGGTTTAGATTAATTTCAGCAGTGGAAGAGGGGGCCAAAGGAAGAGCATTAACTAAAGAGTTGGCAGGAATAATCAAATTGATGTTCCTGACAATAAATCTTATATAGTATAGATTAAAATGGCTGTTTTTGGTTATAGTTTGACTTTTGGGCTTTACACAGACTTTTTGCTAAATATTCACCACTTTTTATTGCAGGTTTAAAATCCTGAGTCTTTTTAACTGTTTTAATGTTTTTTGGGCTCATAAAACAAAAATTTGATATGTTTTTTATATCCACAATGCTATAAAATGAAATAGTGTATTTGCTGTTACTTTCAAAAAAATTGAGATAGTGGATTTCAAGATGCTGTTTTCAAGATGACATAGCCTAATCTTAATATCACAATAAGGAAATCCAAGTAAGGATCTAGATAGCACTGAAACTAACATAGCATTTTTTAAAAAATGAGGCAGGATTCAAAGTTAAAGACAAAAGATAAATATTTGAACAATACCTCACTATTTACAGTAGAAATTGATATGGTCTGAATATTGCTATTCACAGCCTATAAGAATAAAAAAACCCTATCTAACTTGTTATATAATCAGCCCAATTAAATATTCAGAAGAAAAAATGTGAGCTTTGTGAAGATTATAAGACAATTGTATCACCAACATGAGACTAAATGAGATCACTTCCTCTCTTTCATCAACTTTGCATAAAAGATTAGTTAATTTAGAGCTACTGTAAAAACTCATTTTCAACTGTTGTATGAAAGAAATTTTGGTTATGTTTCCAAATTCACTTACTGGTGCAACATCCTCTGCTGTTACTCCAGAAGCATACCTACAGAAGTTGGCTCAGACATTGATGAAAATAAAAGTCAAGTCATATATAGTTAACCTAAATGATAAGATCAAGGTTGTTGACTGTCCCTAGTGTAACTTTACTTTATTGTCATTATATAATGTAATAAGTCTAATATATTTATAAGGCAATTGGGTTAGGAATCAGATAGAAAATTGTCTTCTTATGGCAAGGACCTGTAAATTTGATAAAAAAATCAGTCTCAACAGCCAAACACTAAAAAAGTCTACCAGTAGACACTTGATCACTAGAGTATGCAATTAGTACATGCTTACTGCCCCCGGTGACCAAGATTGACCTCTTTTAGGACAAAAATTAGTTAAATAAACCCTTAATAAAAACTAATATGTGGTTTGTTGTCCTTCTCATTTAGAAAAAAGGAATAACTCAATATAAAAATGGTAAAAATTGATTTAAAAAGAGAATATTTATATTCAACTTGCAATGTTTGGTAAACATGTGTCAGAAAATTGCGGACCATGGTATTGTATCATCCGCCAGACAATATCCTGAGTCTTCTAACATTAGGAAAGCACAGAGAACCTGTGACTTTGGCGTAACTTTTGGCCCGGAATAATTTGTTGTCATCAGAAGTAGCAAGTCTGACAAGGCCCAAGGCCCAGAGGATTTGGGACGGTTCTTCCTACTTCTGGGTATAGGTTCATAGTTGACTCTATATGTTGCTATAGCTAATTATACTGTAAGACAACAGTATCATCTTTTGCTCTCCACTTAAAGCCTAAGAGAGGATCACATTAAGGAAATAAGGCTTGGATCAATCATCAAGTCAATAAGAAATCATCAGTCGTTTATTCTAATGGACTGGCTTTAAGGCGGCCTGTCTGCACATGTGCTATCTGAGTTAGCTCACAATGCTAGAAGAGACTGAAGTAGCATTAGGGCGACACGGCAGGAGGCCCAGCCTTTTTGGAGTGGTTTTGACGGAAGCTTGCTTGACATCTTCCACAGATCAGTATTCTTTCTGTCTACCTGGGCCACTTCCAGGGCTAGCTACCCAGTGGTTGGCTACTAGTTCACAGAGATGATTCTTCACTTAATCAGAGCTACTCTAATACAATAGGCTTGAAGCCTTTTTATCTTAGAGTGTTTGGCCTGACAGCCTAGTCCATTTTGGAGTCTTCTAAAAGTGTTTCAAATGACAGCCCATGTAATGACCCTTGTTTTAGGATATAATTAAAAATTAGAATAGTAATTATTACGAGCAGCATGTTTGAGATGGTTGTTGAGGTGGACTAATTAATGAGCAGTAATTGCATATTTCATTAATTAATTGCAATGCATGAATTTGTTAATGCCAGGATATGATTTGGTTGTTGGTTCATTGATCCTGCAGCCCGCATTGTTCTGTTGAAACCATTCTGAAGAGTGATTGACAGCTGGCCCGTGATAATTGGTTGAATCCGTTAATTAGTCAATATCCCAAAATCCTGACATGAATATTAGGAACATGGTTATGGTGATCACTCAATTGGACAGTTAAGGGGGTGGCTTGATCCTTGTAGAGAGCCAATTGCTGAATCAAGGTATCCATTGTGTGGGTTGTTATCTGGCCATGTTACTAGGTTTGGAAATTCAAGTAGACCTCTGCATTTGGCTTCGGGTCACTGGGAAGTTGGATTGCGGGTCACAAACCCGCTTGGTCAGAACCTTGCCAGGGGTTGACCCTGTTGTTTCAACATTAAAGAGAGTATTTGGTAGTACTGGAGGCATTTTCATTAACAAAAATAGGCAATGGTTTGCTTTCATTTATATGATAAGTCTAAGTTCAGTATATACACTCTGAATATTTTGGTTGTTGAGTCAATAAGTTGATAAAGGATTATATAGGTAGCTAAGTCTCCTAAAGTTTTAATTTGATAATTTTACAGCAAAATGAAGCAAATTATTTTATCAAAAATATACTTAGTGATGTGAGAAATGACTGAGCTATTTGTTGGAAAAATATTTTAAGAGTTAAAGATGCCAAGGCAATAGGCTGAGTAAACATCTAAGGCATTATTAATGCAAAAGGGGATATAATATGGTTGAATGCTGCAAAGGGTAGATTCATTCAAATCAAATCTAGCAGACTTTGCAAAACCTTTCAAGACTAATCTTGCGGAAGGCCACACATATCACATTCAGAAAGGGATGCTGGATTAAGGAAGGTACAATGGCGACAGGCCCATGTTTCTTCTTCACCACTTCCCCCTACATCTGAGGTCCTGAAGTTGTTGGAAGCTAAAAATAAGAGATATATTAAGGCAATAATATTACATTGCTCTTGTAGAATTGTCATCAGTGTAAGCCATCCTGGGGACTGCAAAAGGCCTTGGAGAGCACTGCTACTATCAAATGAGGGATTATTATGATTAGTAGCTAATGTGACAGTAGTCTCAAGCTCCTCCTAAACATGGTAAGCAAAAGCTAACAAATTTTATACCATTGAGATAATACCAGAGTTCTTGAGATAAAACAGGAGGTGAAAGTTAGAAAGAGCCTCTGGTAAATTGCTGCATTCTAAAAGAGGCTGGAGTGATTTGATCTCAGCTTTTTCAAATGTGCGATTTTCAATGGGGAACGGTACTGATGAAACAAACAGGGGGTTGGGTTGGGAGGGGAAACCATGAGTAACCTACAAGATTAGCTAGATAAACAATTAGGCTTACATTGACAATGAGATATTCAACAGGGAAACAAGGAGAAGCGTTCTGCCTGACAGTAACACCATACTCATTCTTGAACTTGTAAAAGATTTCAGGGATATACCGACTCTCTGAGGCCTCAGAGACAAGCATTCTAGAAGGCTGAACTGACGGCTGTATTATATCAGCATCCACCATAGCCATTCCAAAGTTAGATATCTGATAGGCATCAATGTCAATATCTCCTTCTTGGTTGCCAGAAATAACACATGTCACAAATTTGCTTCCATATGTCCCTGACTTGCTATAGCGACAAGGATTGGGGTGCCGAAGCTGCATGGCAGCTGAAAAGGCACACTCCTGGGAAGAGAGGAAATAGGAGTTTAAATGACGCTTGCATAGCACCTTCCCATTTCCTTCACCCTTGTCAAAAAGATCTGTGTAGACCATACCAAGCTATTTTGTTAAATAGAAGCAAATGAGACTTACAATATTCAGATTTGCAAGCTTAGCAGCATCTGAAAGCTCACGCTCAGATTCCTCACCAAAGCAGACCTGCAATTCATCCTGAAAGTTTTCTTGTGGAGGCTCATAAATGGTTTCAACAACTGCTTTAACTCCAAGAGGCACTTCTGGGTAAACTTCATATCGTCCAAGAAGATATCCAAACCGCTGCAAGCCACTTGACCGCCATGAACTGATAAAGCTATCAACTACCATGGCAGATGCAAACTCAACATGATCTACAAATCGAAAGGGCTAAAATAAGTCTAAAAAGCATAGCAGCTTACTTGTCGTTGCAAGGTTATGGCACTAGGCTGGCACTTGGTACAGATACCTTCAGGCCAGGGTGCATGTCCTCCAGAGCAGTTGGGAGTGACCTTGAAGCATGGCTCTTCAAGAGGTGCAGTGTAGGCATCACCCTTTCGCTTATGCTTAGGATACAACTGGCGCAAGTGGGATTGGAATGACATATGTTTGATGCCTTTGGACTCCAGATAGCTTGCATCATATGGCTAAAAACTTAGCCAATTTTTAAATAAAAGTACTTACCTCAAGCGGCATACAGTAGTCACACATGCCATTTGCTGAATGCTTGCAGCTAATTATAAGTAGAGTATTAAAAAGATCTTACAAATTGAAATCTTTTTTTTCGCTTTATAAGGCCATCATCTTTATCAAGCAACACGTCAACTGCCTCTTCAACAACAACCTTTGAAGACTTCTGGGGCTCTTTAGGCTGTGGCATGTTATAACTTACAAACACAAGGTCACCATGCCAAGTGAAATTTAGCATTGGTTGAGCAAATGATTACTTTAAACCTAGACTAGAAATCAAAGCCTGGGGTGATGCAACCACAGGTGTCTTTCCCACGGGATCAGCTGAGAACCTAATACTTTCCCAGGGGACATTAAGCTGAAATCCAACCTTAAACAAATAATTAGCTTGTAATAGGGAAATATATACTTTTTCTTGAAATTCTTGAAGGCTCTCTTGGCCTGAGACCTCAATACGAGAATTTCCGTCTTTAGAACGCAAACGGATGATCTGATAAAATAGAATTTTTGTTTAGTCGCAAAAAATTGGGGCCAGAATCAAATACCATATGGACAATCTAATAGTAGAGTGTTAGTCAAAATAGGAAAGGCAATTGTATTTTAGGAAGGTAAAGATTTTTCTGCCACTTTGAAAAGTGGCTCGTTTGAAGCCAAAGTAAACAGCTTAACAGTTGAGGTACTTAGAGTTTTGAATGTGGCTTGTTTCTAAACCGTTACAGTTTAGAATTAAACAGCATCAAAAATTAACCAAAGTTAAATTCGCAATCTAGAGCTCACCGCCAAACCAAATAAAAAATCAGAGCTTTTAAAACAAAAAAAATGCAATTGAGCTTTATTTCGTCAAAAGCGAAATCAAGTATAAAAGCCACATTTGGATGTAAATATATTGATTATAAAACATAAAATTAATAGATAGATCAAAATTCTTTTATTGCTCTAAATCGCAATGACTTTGATATAATTGTCAGGATAGAGTAAAAACATTTGAACAAACCAGTAAATTTATTCATAGAGTTTTAAACATGCTTTAAAAGTAATTATATCCGGAATTTTAAGTTACCCTAGTAAAAACAAGCATTTCTTTATCAAATTAAAGCATAACGCTTTAAAGAGAAGCTTAAATGAAAATGGGACAGATGATTGATGGACTACGTTCAAAATATCATATTCAACTAAATTAACATATGAGACAGTCCCGTTAAAACCCCTAGTTGATTCAATATGTAAGGCGGCTTCAGAAAAGTTATTAAAAATCAACGGAAACTATAGGGGTTTTGCTTTTGATGATTCGTAATAAATTTATTTCTTAATGTGTATCTTGTGCTACCTTTTTACAGGAAATAGTTATGGAGTTTGTGAGCAGTTGATAATATATTAGTTCCGAAGTGGATTCGTCACTTATTAGCAAGCTGCGAGCCTGATTTGACTTATGATTTAATTGTACCTACCTGCACTAATCAGGCTGAGCTAAACAGCTTGATCCTTTACCTATTTGCTGACATGTCATTCGCCCTAAGTAGCCCATTCCCCTCAAAATTAGATTTATATTAGCGATATGTAAAAGAGCTTGTATCTTTAGGCTTTAATGTATTTTGGTTAAATTCGTATTTTCTATTTTCAGTGACATCTTTATCTAGTCAAGCAAAGAAGCATCATAGGATATGAAAAATAAACATGAATTCTGTATTTATACAACCTGCTTATATATTGTTAATATAATATTTGATATTAAAATTAACATTTTTGATAAAACAAAACTTGCTATAAGAAGCATCTCTTGGCCTATATATCAACTCTAAATACCAAAAATTCCAGGGGTTATATCGAATTGAACCCTTATTGGTGGTATAATTACTTTTAATTTCTATATTTAATATCTAAATAACCACTAAAAAGTATAGATCATATAAGGGATTTATTATTTATTAAGCTGCCATCCTAATTATCACACTCTTTTAGGGCCATTAAAACTCTTGGTGGTCGTTATATCTTTTAGTAATTTAGTTTTTTCTTCTTCATTAAAAAATATCATATATCACACTGTCAAATAAGGTTTAATTGTTTAGCCTGCTTTGAAAATCTCCTTATGTTTTGATGAATGCAAGATCCTAGAGGTATATTTTAACATATAATAATTGCATATACTCAGATTAATCCCAGTGAACAAGAAATAGATGTGTTTATTTAACAAAGTTTATTGCCTATTATAGTATAATATAGTTTTAAAGTATGTGAAGCTTATCAATGGCTACTCTTAAAGTGTAGATAGCTTGATACATGACTAATCGTGATTGGCTAGCTTTTATGCACAGCTTGAGCTGGTTTGAAATTAGGTAATAATAATATATTGATATTTTCAAATTGTACAGTAGTTTTCAAAGCTATGGTGATAAGGGGGAAACTCATCCGTAAACAAAATCAACTTAGATGTAAACAAAATCAACGTAACTCAGAAAAAAAATGAACTCAAATCTATTATAAACAAAATAAATTCATTGGATTTTAATTTTATTTAGATCTGAGCTGATTTTATTTACAGATGAGTTTTTTTGCTTAGCACCATAGCTTCAAAAACTTCTGTAATTATTGTAGCATGTGCCATAACTGTGCTGTATTAGCAAGTTATAAGGGGAAAATATTTTGGAAAATAAATGGTTAGCTTTATTGAAATGTATCACTTATATAGTTTGAGAAAATCATTTTAAGAGAAACAAAATTAGGACAATAAATTGATTGGATTGGGCAGGGGATGGCTTGATCCTTATAATGAGTCAAGCACCAAATTGAGTTGTCCACCAAGAAGAGATTGTCACAGGTTCTTGTTGCCTTGTTTGGGAACTCAATTTGGCTTCCACATTTGGCTTTGAGTAGCAGAGAAGTCAGCTTGTGTGGCACAGGGTCTCTTGTGCAAACCTTTTCTAGGGGGTAAACCTGTCAGGGATCCATTCCTGAGGAAAGAAGGAACCCAAGTAATGTAAAAGAGCAGAAGGATGGAAACCTACCAAAGAAGATCCTACAGGAATTCCAACTAGCAAAGTGTTAACCACATAACCCCATAACTTATAAGAACTCAGGAAGGGGAGTAAAATGAGCCAACCCATAGTATATTGCAACATAAGTCATGACGTATCAAGGTGCTACTGGATGAATCACTGGGGGAGGCAAAGGAGGAGGCAAAGAAGGTGGAGGAGTTGTTTTATCACAAGTGGGAGGAAACTGATGCTTAGTATACAAATAATCCCAAGAAAAAGATTTGGTAGCATCCTTGACTCAGATATTGGAATCAAATTTGCAACCTTCAGCAACAGGAATCCATAAAACTAGATAGAGCAGAAGCAGAAGAAGTTTCTGCTTCCATATTATTTGAAAGTTAATTTTTAAATCTACTAATTTACTAAGTAAAGAATATAGAAAACCAAATTTATTGATCCAGGAATTGAAGTTGTTAAAGCACTGGGTAAATTCCCAGTGCTTCTTACTAAACACTGGGGATTTTGACTTGGAGATGTGGAATAATGTGTGGTGTAGCTTGAGGTGAATATGTTACCATTAATTGGCTTGATGCTTGGCCATATTGGTTTGAATGCTGTGTTGTAACTGTGCTGTTTTAGCAGAGTTACAAAGGGAAAAATATTTAGAAACTAGATAATAATCTTTATTGAGAGATAGTGATTATATAGTCATTGTGAATCAAGGATAACAGGAACATGATTGTGTTGATCATACAGCTGGATGATGAAGGGGGTGGCTTGATCCTGGTAATGAGTCAAGTGCCAAAACAAGGTATTCACCATAAAGGATCATCATCTGTTCATGTTGTTGGATTTGGCAATTTGAGTTGACTTCCTAGTCTGGCTTTGAGTGGCCGGGTAATCGGATTGCGGGTAACAAACCCACTTGTTTGAAACCTTGCTGGCGGGTCAAGCCTGCTATTTCAAAAGCTGCAAGCAAGATTGCAGGATGCAGCTTGCAGCAGCCAACCCTGCTAGTTGGGTCAGGAACATCAAGTTGTGCATGGTGATCTGGTAGCTTATCCCAACCACTGAACTGATTGGCTTTTTTACTGCATGTGATTGGGCTTTAAGGTGATTGAATCATTGTCCTGGGTATTTCTCTCCGTTTTTATCATCTTATTGGTGTTTTCTGGAGTGTTAACACTTTGATTGGAGGAACAGTTGCTTGTGTGGTGTGATGGATCCAGGTCTAACCAGTCAAACTTACTGTTATCTTGCCCTTGACTTTTGTTACCGTTACCTTCCTGTGACAAAGCTTTGAGGAGCTTTGCCTCCAGGGAGGCAATTTTATGGGACAACACTTTGTTGTCATCCCGCCAACAAGCCATGATCTCAATGCACTTTTACTCTCTTGCTCTTAAAGCCTCAATTTCACAATTTGCCATTACTTTCACTTGTTGTAAGATTTTGTCTCATCCTACTAACAGGTTCCAAGAATCCCACACATAGATTTGGTTTCCTTGAGTGGGAGTCCCTTCTTTTGCAAAGTAATTGGAGTATAACTTTTTGAACGCAGCTTTTACTTCCACCAAAGACTCCTCAGGCACAGTCTTGGTGACCTCCAAGCTTGCCCAAGCTTCCTCCAACAAACTTGTAGGAACCTCTTTCCTGGCAGCAGCAGTTTCCACGCAAAGCACTCCAAATTTGGCCCTTTCAAAATTTAACAAAGAAGACATAATAATTGAAAAAGTAGTTGAGGGGAAAGCGTCAAAATCAACAATATATATTTATTTAAAATTAGCTGTTTTGCTTATATACCATTTGGGGCATAATTGGCTGAAAACCCCTCCGGTTCCTGAATCAACCTATGATTCATATCACATGGTCTATGACATTTGAGTTGTACAAACCTATATCTTTACCTAAAAGATCACCAATATTTCTCAACCTATGAGAACCAACCTACAATGAGAATGAGTCACCTAACGCCATTCATCTCAATGTATCAATTCAGCATGGAGCTTCCTCAGCTCCTGGTGCCAAAACCCTATGGAATCTATGTATTCCAAATCCAGATCTTTACCTAAAAGATCTTCACACTTCTCAACCTATGAGAGGATACCTAGATCATTCCAGAATCACCTGACTCTTTACTGTGGAATGTCCTGTTTTGGTTTGAAGCATTCCAAGATTCTGGCACCAAAACCCTGTAGAATCATGTATTCCAGATCCAAACTATCAATGTTACAACTGGGAACCAGCTGATCAATCCTAAATACCCAGGTATCATTGCCTGTATTTAGAAAATTTCCTTCTGTTAATTGAACCTATCAATTAACTTAATTAACCTTCACAGTTAATTAATTCACACCAAAGACCACGGGTCGTTGTGAAGAATTTGGATCAAATACTTGCAATATAATCACCTGTTATACACTTTATATTTGTTTATTGTACAGTGTATACTCACCTAGTATACGCTGTATAATTGTCTATTATATGCTGTATAATCACTAGTCCACATAGTTATAACCATCAATTGTACGGCAGATAGTCTTTGATTCAATACTGGATTGAGTCAGCTATTATACAGCGTATAATCTCTAACTCAAACCATTATCCCAAGAACTCAACTTGGTGTACTTGTTAAACTTGATCTAACCTTATGGCTTGAGTTTAACGAGTCCAAGGTTCAAATCTCCTACTAAGCTTCCCTCTTTACCCTAGGTATCAATCAACCTTCAAGGGGAATTAACCAGTTTGAGACACCTAGTCTCCAAGATTGATTTGACCAATCTTGCCTTAGTTTTATCAATTAGTACGGCCTAACTAACAAACCACATTCTGTTCTTTTATTAAATATAGATATCAAGTTTCCAGGAATCTTTATCTGAAGAATTCCAGTCAACCTATCTACATAAAATAAACAGCAAAAACAGAACAACTTTATATTTTGGAGTATTTATTTGGCTAAATACTTAACAGTGACTGTTGTACGGTCACATGTGGGTTGGTTTCAAATCCATTAATTGTATTGATTCTGCATTGTTGCAGCACTTGTTTTTGCATTTGAAATCTGTGATAAGCTTTTGCCTTTACTTATAACTGATGGATTTCTCAAATTAGTTGCTTTACAGCCCGCTAAAGGTTCCAGGTTTGAATCCCAAAGTGAAGAGTGGTCAAGGAGAAGTTTAATACCAGTTTCTTGTTTTAAAAAGATTGTGTCAAAAGTATTAACAAGCAGATACTGTATAAATCTAAGTGTATATAAACATACTTGATAGCCCCATGGTAAAGAAATTATTTATATATCATGAAGATGATCTAGTAGGCAAGAATTCTGTACTTTCTCTTCATCCTTAATTAGCGAATTTAAGTTGGAAGGATTTTCAATCCTTACACAACCCCGCTGTTTTGATACATGATTACCTGATGGCAGCAAATTATTTGCACTATGTACCTCTAGTACACTACAATATCATAGAAATATATAATGTTTTAAAAAGCCAAAATTTAAGCCTGATATGTAAAGTTTAAATTAGGTTTTTGTTTTGGTCTTTATGCTTAATTAATCATTTTTAGCCATTATTTAGTAAATAGTGAGGTTACATCAATCAGAAAAAAATTTATTAGTTATTATCATAATTTTTATTAAATTTAATATGAGTTTTTTTTAAAAAAAATACAATATTCAGGGATTTAAGCTGTAATAGCATTACTGCCAGGTGTGAAGATAGGGGCAAGTGATGAAGGTAGTAATGAACTGTCATCTTCTTGAGGCCATTTAGTGTGAATGTTTGGCAAATACATTACTAGTAAAACTAATACTGGAAAAAGTGATGGAAAAGTCAGAAATGATACAAGAATTGGTTACTGTGTGCCTCAGTAAAAAGAATATGAAAAAAGGTTGGGTCTCTTAGAAGCAAAGACAAAATGATAAATTTTAGGTGACAAAGTAAGACATGGATTGAGTTTCCTGGGGTTAGTCTCTTAGAGCCTTTCTTATGCCTTCAGAATGAGTCTTTATGTGTTGGCCTTATTACATTGATTGAAATTTACTAAAAGGTGTAGTCTGTCTGAGATCAAGCTTTGGAGTCCCACATGGGTACCATAGCATACTTCATTGCAACTGAGGCCTCATAATGTGTATATGATAGTGTATACATATTGCTCATGCGGGAGAACCCCAGTGTGTGTTGCTTAATTCAGAGTGATGGATCCAATTTTTTAAGGAACTTTGTCCCTTTCCCTTTGACTAAGGACAGTAACTTGAAGCACTCCTTGAATTACATGATACCCACTTCAATTCTGACACTATTTTTTTGAGATACTAAAATTCACTAAAATTACATCATTCTCATAATTTTTAAATAATGAAATTGCATTTTAAAATTCTGAAATTGATGTCATATTATCAGGTTTTTGGTCTCTCAGAAAAACAGTGTTAAAATTGAAGTGGTTACCAAAAATATCAACCACATTATGCCAAAAAATTGGGTTTTAAATATCAAATTCCAAGAAAGAGCATTTGAGAGTGCATTTTTAAATTTAGATTCTGATACAGTAGTCTTCAAAGCTATGGTGCTAATCAAAAAAACTGATATTCAAGCAAAAATAACTGAGATTTAAATGAAAACAACACACATAAAAATGAAACAGAAGTGAATCCAAATATATTATTAATCAATATAAATTAATTGATTTCAATTTTGCATACATCTGAGCTGTTTTTGTTTAAATCTCAGTTTTTTGCTTAAATCTCAGTTTTGTTGCTTAACACCATAGCTTTGAAGGCTACTGTAGAGAATTAAATTCAGATTTAATTAATAAAATTCAAAAATTAGATTTTAATTCAAATCCACATTTAAAACAGTTTTTGGTGAGAAAACCACTGCAAAAATTCAGAAATTGTTATGAAATTTACCCTTAACTTCAGTTTGGAAGCTTTCTCAATGAAAATAAGGATAAGATCCAATCAGAAAACAGATCCTGCCTAAAATCAAATGCTTCTGAAGACAAAACGCCAAATACAACTGTTGCAACATCTTCAATTACTCCCTCTTGGGGAATTAACGCCCCAAGCGGATCACCAAATGGTTCACCAACCAGCCAGTAAACTGATGGCACCCTTATCAGTCAACCATGAATGACAGGGATCACCCAATCCAGATCCTAAATAGAACACAACTTGAATAAGCCTTGTGGCCCAAGAGGAACATTACTCAGATAAGCCCCATGACCCCCATGATGTACATGGACTGTATGTGGCTTATCATGATACTATATATTATTTAATATTCATATCCAATTAAGCATCATTATCTTCTTAAATCTTCCCCTTATCTTGTTTAATATACTTCCCAAAAGTATATACACAACACAACCAATCAATTAAAGAATCAATTCACAACAGACTCCAGAAGATCTAAACCACTAAGGAGAACTCATCAAATCCAGAGACCAAACTCAAAGTATCATTGCCCACTTGTTCAAGCCATACATACATACATACATACATACATACATACATACATACATACATACATACATACATACATACATACATACATACATACATACATACATACATACATACATACATACATACATACATACATACATACATACATACATACATACATACATACATACATACATACATACATACATACATACATACATACATACATACATACATACATACATACATACATACATACATACATACAAGCAATTCAATTCAATAAATTAATTATAAGGACCCAATATACCACATTTCTCTTCTCTATCTTGCAGGTTGCAGATTGCTGCAAGCCTTTAAGGATAGATTCACCTCCAAAATGACATGCTGGATAATTTAGTAACCTTATCATTATACCTCCAATTCATTCATCAGCATTTAAGCTTATCCAGTAGCAAGTGCTCCAAAAAATTGATTCATTTTCTCTAAGTTTTTTAAATAAATTCTATATTTTCTTAGTAGGTTAGTAGATTAGTAGAGTCTCTTTGTAGAGCTTTAATAATCCTGAAGACTTCATATTTTTATGAATTATTTTCATTTTACTCTTATTCTCTTTTTTGAAGCCAATCTAGGGGTTTAAACTTCTGACCCTACTTCAAAAAACCTCTTCAGACATCAGCTTGATATTGATTTAGACCCAAAACCTTTCATTTATCTTATGTAGGACAAGCTAAGATCCCCCTATTGTTCATCTTCACACATCCTGGTATGTTCTGGGATATTCTGATGTATATTATGGTACCCACTTTAATTTTGATAACTGGATTTCTAAAAATACCACTTCTAACACAATGACATCACATTTAAAATTTCAATATAAACTTTAATCTAAAATAAATTAAAAGTGATATTATTCTGCTGGAAATACTTCTATCAGAAATCCAGTTGTTGTATTGAATTGGGTAACTGTATTATAGTCTCAAAAAAATTTCTCCCTTCTTAAGAAGATTCCAAATGTTGGGCCATCTAGTCCATGTAACAATGATAGGGATACTCATAGGATCTACACTGATAAAGTTCAACTTAAGGGCCTTTCTCCACTCCATTTTGGAAAGACTTTACAATCAGTGTATCCCTGACAGATTCCCACTGTCATTGTTCACCAGTAGTATGACACTCAAGGATCCTTACAAAGAGAACAAATAAAAGACTTGATATTAAGAACAATTGAGGGAACAGGTATGACCTAATGTCACAGATGATGTCACCTTGGCTGGAATTGTTTATATCCACAGAGTCAAGAATCACTAGCACCAATTTAAAAAATCTCTTATAAAAACTGGATTATTTAATCCAGGTAATTTGTAACAGGTGGTAATTCATGCTAAATGATCTGACAGAACCTTTAAATAGAGACCCAAAAGCTCAAAAAATAGGCAACTTGATGCTTTTTTGGCAAACATTGGTTAGTAATATTACTCAATATTCACTCAATTTTTGAGGTTTGGTGATAAAAATGGCTCCCAAACATATCAGCTTTGCTTCAAAGCATTATAATGGCTTAAAATATCTTCATAAATATTGTAGTAGTTTGATAAAACAATGTAACTTTTTTAAAGGAAGTTTTGAATTTTTGACATACTTGACTTTATGAAAATGAAGCTCCTGCTTGTATATATCCCTGTAGGATTCATCACAACAATTTCTGTTAATTTTGTGGTGTATGTGGCTTCCAAAGCCAAACTGAAGAAATTACAGAACCAGTTTGTTAAATTATATATTTATAAAACCCAATTATAATTCCTCAATCACTTTTTTATTTGGTTTTATCTCCCAATGCCTCTTCTTAGAACATAATCTTGTAATTTTAACAGTGTATATTGTTGTTTACTAATACTTTTGAAATTTGGTTCTTAATCCCACAATTAATCAACACTTTGCAATTTCAAAGAGGCTCCACCATGACACTACTAAACCACTTTTTTCAAATTTAATTGAGGTTTCTCAGTTCTTCCTGGCTATATCTTTTGCTTGCTTCCTGGACTCTGAACTTTTAACTGTCATCATAGTAATTTTTATCTTTACTAGCCTTACCTTTATTTTTTTATAAATTGACTTTACAACCTAATGAGATAAGCAAAAAATGGTTTAGATCCTAATAAATTGATTCAGTAACAAAGCAATTTGTTCTTTTTTGATAGAAATATAAGCTAATCCCACAGAAAATGTGCACTAATTGCCAGGGATCCACCCTGCAGGGGGTTCCTGAGGACTTGCAGGTGGACAGCCTGCAGGCCCTGAAGGGAGTGCTCACCACAAGATGGGCGCTAACTTTACAATATATGATAAGGACTTCTCAAGAATTGCCCAGGAGCTGCTAGAAGACACCATTGAATCAATTAGGACAGGAAGGGTGATATACATCACCCCAAATATTTGGGTTGAGGTGGATTCACTGGCAGCAACAGATTCCTGCGGGCAGTTGGGTTAAGGGGTGAGAGGTAAAGTCATTGGTACCAGGTAGGTAGGCAGGTAGTTGTATTTGTCTTGGAACAGCAGGGGGACATGGTGATCCAGGCTCCTTCTTGGCTGATAACCTCAGTCTCTCTGGTCCTGGCTTTGGGGTTGTGGAGTAGGATTTCCTCTAAGGTGAATTCTGAATATGTCAGGTTGGGTGGTTACTCAGTAAAATAGACCAGGCCAAAGGGTACTCCTAGAGGACAATATAGTTTTGGTGGTCTGTCTGTGGTTTCTTGTGGTTGGTTGGCGTAAGGGACAGTGTTGCAGAGGTTAGACTGCAAATGGAAGAAAACTAGAATAAGATACAGGATGACCTGAGTGAACCAAAGTTTTATATCACTTTGATTTAAAAATGACAATGGGCAACTTCCTGGCGGCTCAGGGTATAAGTATGATGATCTGCCATAGAAAAACTTTTGAAAATCCTTCTAGGCCAGGTGGTACCGTCTTCCATGGCTTGGAAACTATTAGTGGCGCTTTGCATGAGGGATTTCTCATTGGTTGGATTGGGGTGGGGAAACTCAAATTCCCTTTTTGAGCTTTAGGATTTGTCATCCTCTGGTGGCCTGCATTCCAAGGGAAGTTTCTTCATTTCCCCATCAGTAGTGGCCCCAGTTATCTTGGGATTGTTGCTCTGGTCAGTGCTCTCATTGGAAGAGCTAAAAGAATCCTTATTAGGCAAGGCATTGGCATAGGTGACTCTAAGTTGGTAGGTCTCAGGAATTCCCCCCCCCAAAAATTGAGTTTGTTTCTGGTTTGAGCCCAAAAAATGCAGGCAGCTAGGCCTGCAGGGTTTTGGGGGTTGGATCTCGTAGTCAGAATTCCTCTGTGTGCATTTTTAATAGGAGTTTTTTAATTGTGACACTAATTGGCAAAAAAACAAGTCACACAATGATCTATATAAACTGAGGAAAATGTATAGTGATTCAATAAAAAATATACTAAGTACTAAAACAAATGAGTTTCAGTCACAAAACAAAGCTACTATGATTACTATGATTTTTAAGAACACATTGAACTCAGTCACAAAAGTTAAAAACTTGATCCAACAATGAACCTCAATAGCAACTGTTGAAGTTCCAGTATTGGATAAGACAATGGATTGTAATCTGGATTTAAGCAGTGTAACAATCAAACAGTTGTGTGATTGTTTTATTGCACTTGAATTCCCCCCATTATTATCAATTCAACCATGTGTTCAAATGTGGTAACAATTAGCTGCACCAATTGCGCACATGATCTAATAAAGGGAAATTGAGATTTGAGGTCAATTAGTGACTATAATTGACATTTCCCATTTATGAACAACCACACAAAACCGGTTGTTCTGCCAGCTTTTAATCCTGAAACTATCCTTGTGGCCCAAGAAAAGCCCATTCTATTTCCTCCAGACAACCACAACACACCTTCTGCTCTATATAATCTACAATATCTACTTCCCATTAAAACAGTTTTGTCTTATTATCTTCTTATATTCTTCTGTCCTTATTCAGGCTGTTACTATACCACAACAGGTATAGTACTAAGAAAAATAAGTAGTAGGCTAACTATTTGTAGAAATCAGCACCCAGGTTTCATATTTTACAACAGCAAACAAAACAGACAAGAAATATCAAAAATAAAAACAAATCAATAAATATATAATAATTTACCAGCTTGTCCCAATTAATAAATACAATATAGAATATAAAATGGAAATATATATTTTGATTATCTGTTTTTGGATGAAAATTATCAACTATATCAATATAGACAGCTAAAAGTCCACATTTATGATAAAAAATTAATATAGAAATTTAAAACCCTAATGTGAAATAAATATTAGTGACTAAAAGATTTTATGCTACTATATTGAAGAAAATAAAAAATATTAAATGAAGTACTATAGATTCAGAACCTAAAGGTAAAAATAAGGGATTGTCAGATTATTTTGCGTAAACTCACTAACTTACTGAAATATTTTTCATCCTTTTATATAAAAAAGTAAGTTTTTCTGGGATGAAAATTACTCCATTAAGTTGATGAGTTCATGCAAAAAAATTTGACAATCCTGAATTTTTACCTTTAGGTTCTGAATTTACAGTACAGTAGTTTTAAAAGCTATGTCAACAACTGAAAATACTTCATATTTAAACAAAATAATTCTAGATTTAAGAAAACCCCAAGTTGAGCAAGATTCAGGATTCAAATAATTTAAATATTTTGGTTAACAAATAAAATGTCAAACAAAAAACAAAATGTCACTAGCTCATTATACAAAATCATAGTAAATATCAAGTGTCGTTGTTTCAACCACAAACAAAATGAACTGGAACAGCAAGTGAGATGGATGGATGCCATTCCAGAGTATATTATAATCCAATCAGGATTCATATGAGGCACCAACAGAAGGACTAGAATGAAACAAAATTTGAGCAATCTAGAAGCAGGATTCCACAAACACAAAACAAAATGAAGTCATACAAGATGTGTAGTATGAGCAGCCTAAAATAGAAAAATAACAGTTTAACAGCCAATCAACAACTATCCAATTTAGGAAAGGAGGCATTTTATTCATTTTCATGGCTCTTGATTTGTGAAAAATTATTTTGAGAAATTTCCAAATATGGACTTGCAATGGCAATAAAAACAAGTCATAAAATTTTAAACTTCTACTTTTAGTGATTTTAGCCTAGGTTTTTTACAACAGTTTTCAACAACAACATTTTGACAGCACCAGCAAACAAGATAGCATCATCTAAGGAAGCTTCTGTGGAGGTGAGGCTCAGAACATGGAGGCACCTGTTTACACCCAGGACTTTGATGCGGGTAACAAGGAAGCTGACCTGTACTTGACCCCTGACCCCTATGACTTTGACTTGTTTGATAGTCACTTAGCATCTAGTTCTGCCCCCGCTCCTGTATCCATCCCACACAAGCTGCCCACCAATCAACCAATCAGAATGGCAATCCTGATTTAGAACAGCTTCCTGCCATCAGCCAACCTTCCCCCCTCAGCCAATCAGACTTCAGCTCCCACAGCCCAGCGCCCCAAGCACCAAATCATCACCACCCAAATTCTTCAGGAAATTGTGGTTCTCAACCTGCAGGGTCTGTCCTGGGATCAGATAGCCAGCCAATTAAAATTTATCTGGGCTACTGTCATGCAGGAATTCAACAACCTGATGAACAGGGGGAATCATATTGGGACAGCCAAGAAGCCAAAGAAGGCCCCTGAGTCCCAGGTCACTGAGGTGTACCCAATAATGCTCAATCTCCTGCAGCAGGACCCCAAGCTTCCCTTGACCCAGTTCCAAAACTAACTTGTGCACCATGAAATTTGGGTTTCTGAGTGCATGGTGCAGCGCTGGATGTATGGGAAAGTGGCTTTGGTCCAGGTACTGACCAAATGCAACAGGAACTAATGGGAAGGCAGTGAGGATTCCCCATATGACCATGGACAACCACCAGAATTAACTCATTCTGCAAGTTGACTTTTTATATGTTGCCATTCAGAATTAAAAATACTCTAATTTTGATAGCATTGAAAAGTCATAATTAAGTTTTTACTCATGCAGACTACTAAATGTTGACTGTGAGGTTAGGCTGATTGACCACAAACAATCAGGCTAATTATTGCACGCAGATCATTACATTTACACACCGTAAAATCACTAGGCTGATACTCTATTAAGTATAGTAATTATACACCGTATAACCACTAACGTATTATGAATGATATGACAGTTATATGCCGTATAATTACTAATATATTATAATAAATATGGCAGTTATATGCTGTATAATTGTTAGTTTATTAGGATAGATGCAACAATTATACACTGTATTATCACTGATTATCATTCTGATGTGTTATATTACATGCCATATAATTACTAGTTGATATAGCTATTATACGCCATATAAATATTAGTCAATATAGTGATTATCATTGATTACACAGTGTGTAATCACTAAATTATCAACTGTATATCGTCCATACCATCCTGCTGGACGTTGTATCAACTCAGCCTCACCCAGCCTGATGGTTTCTATGAGCATATCAAACAAGTGATGCACATATGTCAAGGAAATACCAAGTTTGGGTCAGCATTACACAACAGATAATCCACGGGCTGATACTGGATTGAGTCTGCTATTATACAGTGTATAATCCTCAATTTGATTGGTTAGATTAATAAGCAGAAGGCTTGCCAGCCAGAAAAGGATCACTGATTAAGCCCTTCAAATGGAATTCCACCTTCTAATGTGAGAGGGCTTAACAGGGACAATTTCTAAGCATCAAATAAATACAGCAAAGTTTCACAGCACAATAATAGGCTTGTGAGATACAGCCAACCAACAAACAACAGTAGGCTAGCTCAAGAAGAGCGTAGGCTATAGCTGAAGTGCCATGTACGTCTGTCAAGGCCAGTGGCAACACACGTGCCAAGAACAGCCAATCAGGATAGGCACAGCCAGCAAAAATGGACCTATTGCAAAGGTAGCCACTGAGAACTGTCTGAAAGGACAAGAACAAGGGTTGTTGCAGTATATAATGATATAAACGCCTGAAAGGAGGACAACAAGTTCTTAGTTACATCTGGATAGATTGCAGCCGCTGGCTAGATTGTACTCCATTTTCAATAAACGTAATTATCTTCAAAGTTCTATTCTATTGTAGTCTGTAGTGCTCTTGCATAGGATTAGGTAGAGTACATTGACAAGTCTAACATCTATCTGTAGCTTTGAACATACCAACAATAACACAAGTTGCTCAACATTGACACTTTTTTAATAAGCAGAAACCTGTTTCCTGAAAATTTTACTTAATAAAAATTAAGCTTCAAGATACTTTTTAGGGTAATGTGACAACATGGTGTCAAGGGTCTGGATGTACAAGTATTTTGGCTATTGCCATCACACCTAACATCCAGTCATTGCCTGATTTAATGCCTTTCTAATATACCATTTGACATACTGGAAATGGCAACAAACCAATATCACATGACTGTCCAGGTATCCAGCAACTTGAACCCATCCAGAACATGACTGACCCCTGAGTTTGATCCAACTAAAATCCCCGCCACAGCTAAAGCTATATAAGTCTAAAGTATTATTCAATAAAACTTACTTCTTCTCTTCCTAATTCTATATTCAAAGCTTCCCCAAAAGGCGCTCCTTATCACTGGTAGCACTACGGTTTTTCACCACACCAATGAAAGAGAAAATGACTGAACAGAACCTGCCCACCTTTGTCCGCATACTCAACCAGGCCACATCCCAGGATACCTGGAAAACATACTTCTGCGCCCACAACATCAATGAAGATATTCCTAGTAGATGCACCATATTCAAAGGACTGGTCATGCCCAAAGCATGCACCAATATAATTCAATACAGTTGCTCTCTCCAGCCACAAACAAATGCACAACTATCTACCACAGGTGAAGTGACCAACATCAAATACATTGGTATTGATAAGTTCTTTGGTAAAAATAAAGAAAATGTCATCAACTGGCTAAACCACACAGCCGCTAAACTCTGCGCCAGCTGCATCCCTCATGAGAAATGAGTCCAGGAAGCCAGCAAGCGCCTAAATGAGGTCACAGCTAACTGGTTTGCCACCTGGGTTGGCTCAAAAACCAATGACCAGCTTGACAACTGAGAAGAGTTTAAAGCCAACATCACCCACAATTTCTGCATCACTGAATCTCTCCAATACATTGCAATACAGCTCAGTGATCTTCCCCAGAAGTCCACTATTGCAGCTTACGCCAACAAATTTGAGGAAATATGCCGTAAAATTCAAAACCCAGCACAAGCTGAAAACATACACACCAGAGCCTCATTCATCAACAGAATAAAACCCTCTGTTGCTTCCCTCATCCTCCCAGAGGCTAATACATCCATGCCTGTGCTCATTGCTGAAGCCAAGTGTGCTAAAAAACGTGCAAACATGGAATATGCTGCACGCAACAGCAACTGCTCCTCAAACAACAATGGCAGAGAAAACAACAATGGCAATAAGCGCCAAAACATCAACCATAACAATGGCAACTCCAATTGTAACAATGACAATTGTAGCCAAAGTGCAAACCGCTCCCGTCCCGTCCCAAGAAAGATGACACCGCTGAAGTTAACAACACTGAAGTAGCAACCCGCTATGAATCTGACCCCACATTCTCTGACCTTGAAGGTCTCAAAACAGAGGAACAGGGAAAAGAGGAGGGGGAACAGGCTTAAGTGCCCCTTTCTCCCCCAACACAACAAGAAGAAGTACCAAGGCACAAACTTTGCTGCTTGCATCCCACATGTCCCGCAATCCCCCATTTTTATGAACATAAAAATTAAAGATTGCTCAAAAATTCTTGTCTATCCATGCACTTAAAAATCTCATACACATAAAATTCTATTCAACTCTGGTGCACAACACACTATGGTCAGTAAACCTTTTTTAACCAAGTACAAAATACCAGTTGTCAAATCCAACTTCAAATATGCCAAAATGGCAGACAGATCAAAAGTTCTACTCAAAGGCAAAACAACTCCCTTCAGAATTGACCTCCAAGGCATAAAAACGTCCATAAAAGGACTTGTCATGAACAAAATAAACTACAACATTGTAGCAGGCATAGACTGGTTCACCTTAGTGAATCCCAGCGTATGTTGGAAGACAAAAACTATGACAATAAAACACAATGGAGTCAATTTCAACATTCTTTAAAGAACCCAACAAACTCATTCTAAGAGACACAATATTTGTCCAAGTCATAAATCAAGATGACTCTGAACATCTAACCAAAGATAGTACCCTCCATATAATGAGGTACTCCCATTTTAATAATATACAAACACAAAAGATCCAATGCCCAGAACTTGCAGCACTCCTAAATGAATACGCTCATGTATTCAAGGAAGAACTCACAGACTTACCCCTTGAACGGGAGGTCAAACATGGCATCAACTTATACAAAGCCATGCCCAAACCTGCACCCCTCTACAGACTCTCCCCCATGGAGACCCAAACACTTAAAGCCCACATTGAGGACAATCTATCCAAAGGATTCATTTGTCTGTCTGAATCCCTGTGGGGGCAGCAGTTTTCTTTGTAAAGAAGAAAGAAGGATCTTTTTGCTTAGTTACTGACTACAGAGCACTAAACGCAAGTACAGTAAAAAATAAATACCCAACTCCCCTCATAGAAGACCTATTTGCAAGGCTCTCCAGAGCAAAATTTTTTCTCAAATTGACCTCACATCTGGTTATAACCAAGTTGAAGTTAAAGAGAAAGACATACCAAAGACCGCGTTCTGCATGCAATTTGGGTTGTTTGAATGTAAAGTAATGAATTTTGGGATGACAAAAGCCTCAGCAACATTTGTCACCATGATAAACCAGGCGCTAAACAGACTCTCAAACACATTATGCTACCTCAACAACATCATTATATTTTCAAAAACAAAAGAGGAACACCTCACGCATGTCTGTGAGACACTCAATTGACTTGCAAAGCACAAACTATGTGCTAAGCCTAGTAAGTGCCAATTTATGGAAAAGGAACTCCTGTTCTTGGGCCACATTGTCTCTGAAAATGACATCAAAGCAGACCCAGATAAAATAAAAGTCATAAATAAAATGTAACGTCCCACCTCCATGAAACAACTTAGATGCTTTCTCGGTATGGTAGCTTACCTAAGGAAATGCATCAAAGACTGGAGAAAGCTCACCGCACCAATCAATGACCTAACCAAAGGTAATGCCAAAAAGAAATTCATCTGGACTCCAGAATGTGACAAGAATTTCCAGTTATTAAAACAAGCTTTGATCAAAGCACCAATCTTACAATATCCTAATAACAATGGGTGCTACAAGCTTGAGTCAGACGCTAGTGACACCGTCATTGGCGCAGTCCTACGCATCTGCCATTCAGGGCAGCAAGATTTCCTGCCAGTATGTTACAAAAGCAGAAAACTAAAAAACACTGAGCAAAGGTACCCAATACATGATAAAGAATTGCTAGCAATATATCACGCATGCAAGAAATGGAGATGTTATCTTGAAGGACACTTAAACGTCCGAGTGCTAACTGACCACAAATCCTTAATCTATTTCAAACTCAGAACGCACTTGCACAGCGCCAAGTCAAATAGATGTCCTTGCTGGAACAGCTTAACCTGGAGATCCAATACAAAAAGGGGACAGAGCTGGTCACAGCCAATGCTCTCTCTAGGCTATGCCAGCCAAGAGAGGATCACTCTGACCATATGGACCCTGACTGACCCAACCTATACAACACTGAGTACAAGACAAAAAGAAAGGATCCCTCCACACACCAACTAACCCATGATACGCTAGTAAGGAATGAAAAGCATTTCCACATATCAAATGGCACAGTATACCAAATCATCAAGGATAAACACATTCCATACATTCCACTTACACAAAGAGTTGACACTATACTAAGACACCACCATCTGCTAGGACACACAAAGGCTAACAACCTATATCTCACATTAAGAGAGATAGTATGGTGGCCCAATCTGAAGCAAGACATAATTGATGTTCTAAAGAAGTGCACAGTGTGTGAAAAATACGCCAGCACCAAGGCACCACAGCCAACATTTAACCCAGTACCTGACCCTGAACCATTTAAGGTTTGGGGACTGGATGTAGTGAGACCCTTCCCAGAAACCAAAAAAATCAACATTTTCTAATTGTAGCCATCAACTTTGCCACACGTTGGCCCATCTGCTGGGCAACAAAAGATCACAAGGCATAAACAATAAATTGATTCATCAATAAAGCAATCATAGCAGACTACAGCACTCCAGACTACATCATAACAGAAGGGGCAAAAGAGTTAGCCGGCCATGTAGTAAACAACAATCTAAAAACAAAGACCATCAAACACTCCCCAACCTCGCCCTACAGGCCACAGGTCAACGGCAGAGTTAAACGCCTGAACAACAGCCTTATCAGAACACTGGAGAAAATAATGGATGACAAAGCCAAAGACACATGGCTGCTATACATGAAACATGCATTACTAGTATCCCAGGCCCGTACCAATCAAGGGAAAGGCTACTCAACATTTGAACTAACATACGGGTAAAAGCCAGAAATAGTCACCTGCAAAAATCAACTGTATGTGAAGATTCCCCCGGGGAAACCTCTCAAAGTAGGACAGAAACCAGCTCTACAACACATACACCTCAAAACCAAACTGGAAGAAACAAAGAGACTCAAAACCCAAAAGGTAACCTCAACAGAGGACCCACTCCCCATCAACTCCCCTGTCTGGGTCCTAGCTGGGAACAGAAAGAAGCTAGACTCAGTACACAGAGGACCAGGAAGAATCATCAGATACCAACCAGACAGGAACACCTACCTGGTTAAGTTCCAGGGTGCCAAAGAGCCCATCACCAAAAAGTATCACAGATCTTGCCTCTGCCCTAGCAAAGGAGAACACTTGACCCAGTTGGTGCCCACCAGTAAACAACTCCAGGAACATCAGGCGGCAGCTGTCAAGACAAAGCCCCCTACTGATGTACCTGAGTAACCCCTTAAGGGGGTGTCAAGGGTCTGGATGTACAAGTATTTTGGCTATTGCCATCACACCTAACATCCAGTCATTGCCCAATTTGGTGCTTTTCCAATATACTATTTGACATACTGTAAATGGCAACAAACCAATATCACATGACTTTCCAGGTATCCAGCAACTTGAACCCATCCAGAACATGACTGACCCCTGGGTTTGATCCAACTAAAATCACCGCCACAGCTAAAGCTATATAAGTCTAAAGTATTATTCAATAAAACTTACTTCTTCTCTTCCTAATTCTATATTTGAAGCTTCCCCAAAAGGCGCTCCTTATCAATAAATTTAAAAAAGTCCATAAAAAATTATACATGACAATTAAAAAAAGTCATAAAAATACACTTCAAAAATAATTCACTATGAAATTAGCTATCTTTACTATAAAATATTTTTCTCACTTATAAAAACAAAAAATCCAATACACAAAAAGAAAATACATAAAATTTCTTGTATTATAGCAAAATATAATAATCATAAACAGTAATATAAAGTTTATCTTTATCAAAAACTACAAAAAAACATATAATTTACTAGTAAAATACCAATATAGGCCATGCAATACAGTCTAAAGCATCAAACTATCAATAGAAAATCAATGGTTTTATAAAAACAGTACCATAAATTATTAATGAGTTATTTAGAATAACTATTTATTTAAAAATATTATACTTAATATATAAGAACTATATAAAAAATTAGCAATACTCAATAAATTTAATGAAAAGCTAGACTGTAATAACCTGGTTGCCATTAATAACTGTGGCAATCTTCTTGATGTATTCTCCAATCTCTGAAAGCTTATATTTGGCCTTGAAAACGTCCTTAATCTTCTCTTGATATTGTTTCTCTTTGGTGGTTCTCTTCTTTTGGATGGGCAGTTCTCCATATATCTGATGGATGCATTAGTCTTCCCCTGTTAGACTTTGAGGTGCAAGTAGGTGTTGTATATGGGCTTAATTACAAAGGAGGACTTGATATGCTTATGCCAGCCCTCCAAAGATGAATTAGTATTCATCTCATCCTTAAGAACTGCCTGGTAGCAGTGTCAGCTAGCTTTGGCTCTGGGCTTGCTCTGGCGCTTAGTGACATTACGTCTAATCCACTATTATTTGTAATATTCAATGAAAGGGTAGAAGGCACCATCATGTTTCTTGGCATATGGATCCTGGCATAGGAGCTCAAAGGCTTGTCCAGCATGCTCTGGCTTTACAAAGGCTAGTGCTACAAACTGTTGAATTAAGAACTTGCACTTTCCTGATGTATCTAAACAGTGGAGCTTGCTGAGCTCAGGTAGATCCTTTAGTTGCCTGTTACCAGCCTGTCAATAATGGAAAAAACACCCCTGGATCTCTTCATCAAAGGTGTTTACAAAAGCGTTACACTGGGCATTTTACTAGTCCATGATTATAGTTGAGGGGCCAAGTGCTTTATCATGAGCTTCTTGTTCTTCAGCAAGAGTGGCTTCATCCTTTTCATCATCATATGGATTTGCTTTATTGTTATGGCCAAGGGGACTCTTTTTATTAATGGATAGGGCTTTGATGCCCTCCTGAAGGATTTTAAAGGCCTTTGTGTAGATCTCTTCTGTTGCCCCAGGAAGCAGAAAGTAGGAAAATGGTAGCACCTTGCCTTCAATAAGAGAATGTAAATCCATAATTGGTAAAAAAGGCAGTGACATACTAAAAAGATACCATCACATAACCAGGTCTCTGCATCTCTTAATTTCTCCAGGTCCTGTTGTGTAGCATAGCATATAATTCTTGTCTCTGCTGTTGGCCCATCATCATATAAAAGGCAACTGCCATAATTAACTCATTCCACAAGTTGACTTTCTATATGTCAACAATCAGAATTAAAAATACTTTAATGTCAATAGCATTGAAAAATCAGAATTAAGCTTTAACTCATGCAGACTACTAAATGTCAACACTTTTTTAATAAGTAGAAACCTGTTTCCTGAACATTTTACTTAATAAAAATTAAGCTTCAAAATAATTTTTAGGGTAATGTGACAACATAGATTTAAAAAGTCCATAAAAAATTATACATGACAATTAAAAAAATTCATAAAAATACACTTCAAAAATAATTCACTATGAAATTAGCTATCTTTACTATAATAAATTTTTCCCACTTATAAAAACAAAAAATCTAATAAAAAAAGATACTACATAAAATTTTATGTATTATAGGAAAATATAATAACCAGAAACAGTAATATAAAGTTTTTTCTATTTTCAAAACTACAAAAAACATATAATTTACTAGTAAAATACCAATATAGGCCATGTAATACAGTCCAAAACATCAAACTATCAATAGAAACTAAATGATTTTATAAAAACAGTATCATAAATTATTGATGATTTATTTAGAAAAACATTTTTTTAGAAATATTATACTTACCATATAATAACAGTAGGACACGCCATTTTGAAAACAACATCTCAAAAAATGCTATCTCAAATTACACCATTTTGATTTACGCTATCTCAATTTATTAGTAAAAATGCCATTTCAATTTACGCTATTTTGACTAAGAAAAACAAGTTTTAAAATTTTAGATTTTTTCAACTCCAAAACAAATCCAAAAAATTCTCAAAAAACATTTCTAGACTTAAAAAAGCCTCAAAAATTTAAATCTACAATAAAAATGGGGTTGATTAGTAGCAACATTATATTTGAGTAAAGCCCAAAAGTTAAAATAATCCCAAAAACAACTATCTTCATCTTTTTTAACTATAAACTATACTTTGAAATAAGCATATAATTGTACCAAATACCAAAAAAGTCAAAGAATGGTAAAATCAAAGGAAATAAGAGAGAAGATAAAGAATAGTTTATTGGGAAAGGACTCAAACATTGGTAGAAAGAGCAACTGAGATAGCTTGGAGATGCTTCAGCTTTCCATCCTTAGGATAGTAGGCAAGGACCATCTTGCTGATTTCAGTATACTTTTTCACTGCCTTGGTCTGCTTGGGGGGATCACCCTTGGTCTTCATACCAGTCTTAAAGAGGTTGGCATAGATGGCTTGTTGGGTCTTGAAATGCACCATTATTTTGTTGAATTTGGGCTTATGAACCCTGACCCTTGTAGCAAACTGGCTATGCCACCCTTCAAGGGAAGAGGTGGTCTTGATTAAACTATCTTTTACCTGTTTAAAGCAGTTACAGGTGATTGAGTCACTGCCTTTTCTGATGTGGTGTGTCCTTGAAAGATACCAACTCATTGAGTTTTAAAATACTTGATAAAGGGCGCAAAGGCTGCCTGGTTGGCTATAATATATGGGTGACAGAGTAGGGTGTCATAGAAGGCATTTTCCCCCTCCTTTCTAACCAGAGCAAGGGCAGTGAAACAATTAAAAATGTCCTTGGCTTCTTTGGTGCCTTCAGATTTGACCAGCTCATGGAGGTCAGAGCACTTTTGGAGGCGGCAGCAGAGTGTCTGCCGGAAGTGGAAGTAGCATCCCTGAGGGGAGCTCTTGAAGACTCAAGTGAAGGTTTTGCCTGAGCCTGTTCAAAATCCACTACCAGATATTTGTTATAGAGAAGGCTTTCTGGCCGCTTCCTGGTTGGGGTGGCTTCCTCTTCCTGTGACTGGGCCTTCTTCTTGCACCATCTGGTCTCCTTAGGCTCCTCTTTGATGGTTGGGAGGATTTCATCCAACTTGGCATTTAGGATTGTGAGTGCACAGACATATGTTTCCTGATTCTTGTTGGGAAGAAAAAAAGACCAGGGAAAGAACTAGATTACCAACCTGCCCATGGATATTCCAAAGCTGTCTGAAGAGCTTTGGGCAGGTTGATAAAGTGCCATCTGCAAGCCAGGTCTTGTATTTCAGCAGGTTGCACAGATACTGGCTTGTGGCAAAGCATATAATACACTCAGAGGCATGTTGACCATCATTGTGAAATAGGAATCTCTCCTCATGGCAGGATAATTTTTGTTCCTCAGTAAGGATCAATTGGTCAATGGAGCTTGCACTGAAACCTTCAGTGCTCAGAGTATATCTCTGATCAGTGAGATATCTCTGTAGTTTTGAGGCGTCATCAACCGTGGCAAGTTGGGTATCATTTAAATTAAGGAGGGCATTAGTGACAACCTCAGTGGCAGTTTGATCCTTTGTGGTTGGAATCACCTGGCAAAGAAACCAGCGGATAAGTTGGTAAAGGGGGTTGAAAGGCTCAGTGCAGTCATGGTTGAAGTTAGGGCTCTAAATCTAGTGAACCCATAAGTGGTGAGTCTAGCTGAGCAGCCAAAGTTATCACATTTATAGTGATGTTGACAGATGGGTTTCTTCTCATCATTACAGTTGAAGCTGTAGCCCTTGTAAACAAAGCCGGCACCCCCTTTCTTTGTCATGATGGGGTAGCTGGCTGGATATGTGGCAGGCATAGCAAAGGTGCCATTTTAATTGCATATATTATGGATGGTATTAAGATCCCAGAACTCAATTTGGTCATCTACAGGAGCACCAGACTCAGGCTCTTGCTCCTCTTACTCTTCAGGCTCTGAGGTGGGATCAGAGTGGCAATTGAAGTTGAATAACTTCTCTTGGGGGTCTGAGGGGGAGTACACAAATGGAGAGTGGGGAGGGGTAGGACTGTTTCCCTCTGGCTCAGTTGATGGAGTTGGGGTCTTGGGGAGTTTTGGTCTTAGAAGGCTGCTTCTTTGGGGTATTCTTGGTCTTTTTGGCCTTTGGAGTAGTGATCTTGGCCTTTGAGGCCTTGGAGGCCTTGGACACAGCTTTGTTGATGGACTTGGGAGGCATCTAAAAGTGAATTAGTATAAAAATATGAGCAATTTGGGGTTTTTTAAAGAGAAAAATTGGAATGTTTTTAATACAAAAAAAAGTATTTTTTACATAGAATTGTAGAGAAAATCTAAAAATATATAATATCAAAAATTTCAATATTTTAGTTTTTTAAAAATAAAATTTTTTATTAGTAACACAAGTATGCAAAAATTTGAGTTTTGACTGAAAACTTGCAGTCAAAATGGTGTTTTTGAAGTGACATAATTGAGGTGCCATAGCTCAAAACATAGTGTTTTTGACCATTTTTTATATTAAATTAAGAAATCTACGGTGGAGCTACCTCAACCGGGACAAAGAGTAAAGCTTGTATCTCTAAAAACTATTTTACAACTGGGGTTAAAAAGTACCCAGTTGTTTAGAGGAGGCCAAAAATATATGTCTGAAAAGTTTCATATGTTTTCTTATATTCTTTATTATAATAATTTTTGATGTGAATCTATACTTTTAAAAAGTGGAAAGCAAGAATTACAGTGGGGGAATCAATATAGCGTAGCCTGGCGTCATAGGTGATTTCCATTTATTTTTCCCTATCTATTGTGCGCATCAAATCAATTGGGTGATATGAAACTCAGTGGAATTCAAAGTGACGTAAATTGAAATGGCGTAATCACCCCCTTCCATATTAAAATCACTATTAAAATATTTTATTAAGAAAACCCTTATCAATGTATCCATGTAAAATAAAGTTATAAATTACATATGAAAAACTGGTTTTTTTACCCAGCAATGACAATCACCAGAAGGACTATCATAGTGGCATTATTTTAGGTTGTTCTTGGTATAAGTGTCTTGGATTAATACTATAGGAACATCTTCTGGCACTATACAACAGGCTTTATTTTAGTTCAGGTATAAGCTTATTTTAGTTAAAGATAAATATTGTGATTTTAAATGAGGTAAAGTCAAGATGGCGTAAACACACGCCACACTAAGTGATTTCATATGTAAACAAAGTTAGCAAAATAAGATTTAATTAATCTGTTAAAACCGCAGGCTTGACCCACCAGCAAGGTTCCAACCAAGCGGGTTTGTGACCCAAAATCTGATTACCCGGTCACTTGAAACCAGACTAGGAAGTCAACTCAAATTACCAAATCCATCAACATGAACAGACAATGATTGTTATACGGTGGATACCTTGATTTGGCGCTTGACTCACTATCAGGATCAAGCCACCTCCTTCTTTCATCCAGCTGTGTGATCACCAATCTTGTTCCTACTATCCTTAATTCACATGATCTATATAATCATTATCTCTTAATAAAGATTATCATCTATCTTCTAAATATTTTTCCCCTTGTAACTTTGCTAAAACAGCACAGTTACAACATTGGTAGCACAGCTAGGTTCTCCATCCTACCTTATCTTGAAAAATTCTGCCTGTTGCCTGCACACACTGCGGCCAACAAATTCTCAACAGAATTATGTCTTGCCTCCCGCCCAACTGGAGGCCGTATACTCCTGTTACCAAGATACCTGATGGCTTTGTTCTCTACCAAAACACAGTGATCCTGCTACCTGCCTTCAACGCCCTGTCTGCCCAAGGGTTCTTTCAGACGCCTTCCTTGATGCCACAACCAGATGACAAAACCACCATGCCCGCCTATGTTGCACAAAGACTTTGCAGCGCCGCCTTGGAACCCTTTGCAGGGGCCAACAACAACAATGCCGCTGCATGGATCCAGTCCGCCCAAAGCAAGCTGGCTCAGATGGAATGCCCACAGCAATTTTGGATTGCTGAGATTTTCATTTTTCTGACCCACAACGCTGGCACCTGGTGTGACAAGTGGCACAAAGAGCACACTGACAAGAACTGGGACACCTTCAAAAAGGACTTCTTGGTGAGATTTGTGCTTAAGGATACGACGCTCATGATCATACGCCAAGTAAAGAACCTAACCCAGACAGGCACTGTGAAGGAACTTACCTGCGCCTACAAGGAACTCTGTCTCTGTGCCACATCTGATATGGCCTTTGACACCCCAGCAACACAACTCATGTACTACAACGCCCTCAAGTCACACGTGATAAGACATGTGAACCTGGACCAGGTTACCAACCTGCAAAGCCTGTACCGTGAAGCAGAAAAAGCAGAATAAACATCCAACGCTCTACACAAGGCACAGACTGGGAAACAAGAAAGACCCAAGGACTCACATCCAAGTGTATGCTACTCTCAACCACCTCCTGGAGGCAACAGCAACAACCACAAGCACACAGGCTTGAATGGGAATGGGAATGAAAATAACGGCCAATCAAATTGTACCCATTTCCACGTCACCGCCACCCAAGGCAACCAAAACAAGGGAAAAGCCCGGGGAGAGCACTAAGCAAGCCAAGCTCTCCCCACACAACTCCTGACTTGCCCAACAACAAATACCGACCCAAGGACGTGAACCAATGCCCAATGATCCAAGTGCCCTCGGAAGACCCAGTACTGTACACCATCTCCAGACATCCCAATAAATTGATGTCTTACCCTTTCCTCTTTTTCAGTTACACAGGTTCAGCACTCCTGGACTTGGGCGCAGATTGAACTTTAGTCAACAGCAGCTTTGTGGATAAATTCAAGCTGGCCACTAATCCTTTGCGGATTAAAAACGTGGTTCTGGCTGATGAACATCACATGCCGTGACAAAAGAGACTGCCCCCTTCTCCGCCATGCTTGAGAACCTTCACTCCACCATCCAAAGTCCTGTCATTGAATTCCCTAAGTTTGACATTGTACTGGGTCTAGACTGGTTACGTAAAAACAACCCCCACGTGGACTGGGTGACCTCAGTGTTGACCATCAAGCGTGAAGGTGTCAACCACCAAATCTACCCGGACTCTGTAAACCAACTCCTACGCAACCACGCCTTTGTGCGCATCACAGAGACCCGGGACAAGAAAGAAAGCTTGAAAGCAATTGACTGGGACTCCTGCCAGTACAAAATCATACACTTCAAGGACCATCAGGACACCTCCACACCACAAGATTGCAACATTGTGGCCCAGCACCCAGAAATCTTCAGGGAGGCGTTACCTGGGCTGCCCCCTGAGAAACACATTCAACACTCTATTCAACTCAAGGGGGCTGTACCCAAGGCACACCCCATTTACAGGCTGACCCCAAACAAGGACAACACCCTGCGCGCTTACCTCAAGGCGGCATTGGAAAAAGGACTTATCCGCCCCTCACAGTCTCCCTTTGGGGCCACCGTATTCTTTGTGGCTAAAAAGAACGGTACCTTGCGCCTAGTCACAGACTACCACACCCTAAACAAAGTTGCCATTAAGAATTGTTACCCATTACCACTAATTGACAATCTCTTTGACGCCTTGGGAGGGGCCTCTGTCTTCTCCAAGATTGATCTAACTGCAGGCTACAACCAGATTTGCATCAAGGAGGAAGACATCCCTAAGACAGCCTTCCGCACTAAGTATGGTTCCTACAAATGCGTGGTACTCAACTTTGGCATGACCAATGCCCCGTCCACCTTTGTAACCTTCATGAACAAAGTGTTTGCGCCACACATAGGCAAACACGCACTAGTGTACCTCGACAATATTATTGTCTACAGCCTCTCAGCAGAACAGCACCACAAAGATCTGGAGGAAGTCTTTGCGACCCTGGCACAACACAAACTGTTGGCCAAGCCCTCCAAGTGCCAGTTCTTCTGAGAGCAACTACCCTTCTTGGGACACATAGTCTCAAAAGACGGCATCAAACCCGACAGTCAGAAGATACAAGCCATCTGCAAAATGCCATCTCCCAAGGACAAATCAGAACTATGCACCTTCTTGGGAATGGTGGCCTATGTACAACACTTCATACCCAACTGTGGCATCTTGACTGCCCCCTTGTCTGCCATAACAGGCGCCAAGTCCAAGCTTAAATGGACCCCCCAATGTGACCTCTGTTTCAGACGTCTCAAGGAAAAGCTCACGACAGCGCCCATCTTGCAATACCCCAAACAAGACGGAGAATACCAGATGTAAACTGAAACTTCAGATGCATCCATTGGGGGGTACTACAAATTAAGAATAGCAATAGTGATTTCCTGCCCGTAGCCTACAAGTTGCGCAAACTGACGGATGGCAAGTGTCGATACCTGATCCACAACAAAGAACTGTTGACCATTGTACACTGCCTAGTCAAATGGCACTGTTACCTGGAACAGCAGGAAGAATTCACAGCACTAACTGATCATAAGTTGCTCATCTATTTCAAGACACAAGCAAACCTGTCACACCGCCAAGCGTGGTGAATGGAAATCTTAGAAAGATTTAACATGCTCATCCAATATAAGCCCGGGGCCAAACTCGCCATGGCAGACACCCTGTCCCGCCTGTATGTCCGCGCTTCCAGGGGAGAGAATGGGCTCAACCCAGACTGGCCTCTCCTAGTGCTCTGTACAAAAGACAAAGGGTTCCCCATAGGCACAACTAATATCACCAAAGAAACAGTCATCAAGAATGAGCACCTCTTTGCTGATGTATATGGGACTCTTCATAGAAAAATGTCGGATAGCACAACCATTCCCTACATTCCCACATATCAACAAGTTGATACCATTCTTTGCTACCACAGGGATCTCAGACATACTAAGAGCCAAAATCTATACAAATTCCTAAAACATAAAGCCTGGTGGCCAACCCTAAACTGCAATGTCCAAGAAGTGTTAGAAAAGTGCAAGGTCTGCAAAAAGTTTGCCAAGAGCAAAACTCCGCCCAAGTCTGTACTCCCCATTCAAACCCAACTACCGTTCAAGGTATGGGCTCTTGACATTGTGGGCCCCATGCTGGGAAAACACAACAACAAAAAATACATCATCACAGCCATTGATTTTGCAACAAGGTGGCCAGTAGCCCAAGCGGTGAAAACGCACACCGGCAATGACGTCCAACAATTCATTGACAAGGAAATAATCAGCAGGTTTGGAAAGCCAGAGCTCCTGATAACCAATGGAGGCAAAGAATTGACCTCCAAAGACACCAATGTGTACCTTACTAAAAATGGGGTCAAACACACCGTCACAACACCATATCATCCACAGGCCAATGGACGTGTAGAGCGGTTTAATGGTAGCCTCGTGCAAGCCCTAGCCAAACTCACTGCCAGGAGACCTGAAGACTGGTATAAGCAGCTACCAACTGCATTACTTGTGTGCCAAACCCAAGTGAACAGATTCACTGGGAAAAGCTTGTTTAAACTGGTATACAGCACACAGCCAAATATCATTCAAGCATTGACAGGTCCCAAACTGGAAATTCCAAGTCAAGTTCCCCCTTGCTCAGATCCTCAAGTAATAGAGGCCAACAGCAAACAAGCAGCCAAAGAAAAGGAACGCTTACAAAAGACCTTTGTGCCCACCTGCCAGAGACATGAAGTTGGTGATAAAGTCTGGGTCATGAATGTTGACAAAAGCAAACTACAACCTGAAAAAGTAGGGCCAGTGATCATTCTAAAGGTAAACAACAATAACACTTACCTCGTGCAAGGCTCGGGAAACGCAAGCAGGACAAGACCTTATACCATGACCGCCTACAACCCTGCAAAGCAAGACAAAAACAACAAGAAACCGCCCTGCCCGCCACTGAACAACAACTGGTACAATATGGCACCCGGGCTCCCGACGACCTCCCTGACAACCTGCCTCCAGAGGAGGCCAACCTTCAGCCGGGGGGTGTCAAAACCGCAGGCTCAACCCACCAGCAAGTTCTGAGTAAGAAGGGTTGTGACCTGCAATCTGATTACCCGGCCGCTCAAAGCCAGACTAGGAAGTCAACTCAAATTATCAAATCCAACAACATGAACAGACAATGATTGTTATACAGTGGATACCTTGATTTGGCGCTTGACTCACTATCAGGATCAAGCAACCCCCTTCTTCCATCCAGCTGTGTGCTCACCAATCTTGTTCCTACTATCCTTGATTCACATGAACTATATAATCATTATCTCTCAATAAAGATTATCATCTATCTTCTAAATATTTTCCCCATGTAACTCTGCTAAAACAGCACAGTTACAACAAATCTGACTCAAAGTGACAGAATTAAGATAATGTAAATTTGAGATGCCGCATTATAAGGGTATATGTAAATTTAAACTATTTTATTGTTTATTTTATTTTATCTGATTCAAAATCACTAACACAAAAAACTTCATCTTGAATTAAATTTGAGATGGTGTAAATTGAAGTGGCGTTTTTGAGATGACATGTCCTATCATAAGAGCTATATAAAAAATTAGGCAATACTCAATAAATTTAATTAAAAGCTAGACTGTGATCACCTGGTTGCCATTAAGAACTGTGGAAATCTTCTTGATATATTCCCCAATCTCTGAAAGCTTATATTTGGCCTTGACAATGTCTTTGATCTTCTCTTGATATTGTTTCTCTTTGGTGGTTCTCTTCTTTTGGATGGGCAGTTCTCCATATCTCTGATGGATGCAGCAGTCTTCCCCTGTTGGACTTTGAGATGCTCATAGAAGGTGTTGTATCTGGGCTTGATTCCAAAGGAGGACTTGATATGCTTATGCCAGCCCTCCAAAGATGAAGTAGTATTCATCTCATCCTTTAGAACTGCCTGGTAGCAGTGTCAGCTAGCTTTGGCTCTGGGCTTGCTCTGGCGCTTAGTGACATTACGTCTAATCCACTATTGTTTGTAATATTCAATGAAAGGGTAGAAGGCACCATCATGTTTCTTGGCATATGGATCCTGGCATAGGAGCTCAAAGGCTTGTCCAGCATGCTCTGGCTTTACAAAGGCTAGTACTACAAACTGTTGAATTAAGAACTTGCACTTTACTGATGTATCTAGACGGTGGAGCTTGCTGAGCTCAGGTAGATCCTTTAGTTGCCTGTTACCAGCCTGTTAATAACGGGAAAACACCCCTGGATCTCTTCATCAAAGGTGTTTACAAAAGCGTTACACTGGGCATTTTACTAGTCCATGATTATAGTTGAGGGGCCAAGTGCTTTATCAGGAGCTTCTTGTTCTTCAGCAAGAGTGGCTTCATCCTTTTCATCATCATATGGATTGGCTTTATTGTTATGGCCAGGGGGACTCTTTTTATTACTGGGTAGGGCTTTGATGCCCTCCTGAAGGATTTTAAAGGCCTTTGTGTAGATCTCTTCTGTTGCCCCAGGAAGCAGAAAGTAGGGAAATGGGAGCACCTTGCCTTCAATAAGGGAATGTACAACCCATAGTTGGTAAAAAGGCGGGGGCATACTGCAAAGGTACCGTCACATAACAAGGTCTCTGAATCTCTTAACTGCTCCAGGGTCTGTTGTATAGCATAGCATATAATTCTTGCCTCTTCTGTAGGCCCATCATCATGTAAAAGGAAAGCCTCATCACCATTGAACATCTTCAGCTCATCTGTCAAGACTAACTTTCCTTGGACCATGGCAGATTTCTTATGGGGGAATAGATCACAGTGTTTATCACATATGTACTTCACTAATTGGTTGCAGTCAGAGATGAGCTTCAGGTTCTCATTAATTAGGTGTTTTATGGCCTTAACTCCAGATCAGAAGCCTTGACGTCTTTGGAGACTGGGACCATTTGGTAGAGGTACCACTTTAGAAGCTTTTCAATAAGATTGATTGGAGCATTGCATCTGTGCTCTCTTTTTTCACTAGTGACTTTATCCCATCCTTCTGTGTTGATCCTGGCAGTGCAGCTTCTATCTTCACACACATAGTGCTTGCTTTTTCCTGCTCTCTTTTGATTGTTTCAATTGAAAACATAGCCATCACAGACTAAACTTACACCTCCTTTGACAGACATTAGAGGGAAACCCTGAGGGAACTTCTTTGAGAGCTTAAACTCTCCTTTGACATTACATATATTGTGAACCTTTAGGGGATCCCATGGGCCAATTAGTGCTTGATGATATTCAGGCAGGCAATTATCAGGATCTTCTTTATTGATACTTGATGAGGAGGATGGAGGTGCAGATTTGTTGGGCGGTGGAGGGGAATTATCTGGAGTTGGATTCTTGCGCTTCTTGGACTGGGATGAGCTTGATTCCTTGGGGCTTGATTCCTTTGAGCTTGATTCATCTTGGCTTGACTGGGGTTCTGGACCCTTGGGTATCTTTTTTCTTCCTTGCTTGTTTAGTGAAACCTCATCTCCTTCTGATTGGTACCAGCTTAGAGAAGAGGAGGGGTCAGGGGAGGGCTATTTGCTTTCAGGGTCTGGGGACTTCTCCTTTGTATTCTGCTTCTTTGAGGGCTCTTTGTCTGGTTTCTTGTTGGGGTAGGGACTTTGGGCTTTTCCAGAGGCTTTGGGCATTTTCTTGGAAGACTTGGGGTTCTTTTGTGGCTTCTTGGAAGATTTGTCCTACAATAATTAGAGTAGAGTTCATAAAGTAAGAATAATCATGTGAAACATGAATAAAATTAAATAATAATCACTTGTTTTATTTTTTTATTTTTTAATTAAATAGTTTATAGAAGTATGGAAAGTAATTTTAGAGCTAGTTTATTAGTAAAGAATAGGAAAAACCATGTTTAAATAAAAAAGTTGATATTCTGGTAGTCACAATACTCAAAAATATTTAATTTAGTTTGTCAGCATAAAAAACGCTTTAATTTTGACGTCAACATACTGACAGTCAGCATTAGACTAGAAAAACACTATGTAAATCACTTATAAAGCTTAGTTAATATTTTCTGGAGTTGGTTTTTTAAGGCCAAAATTGATTATTTTTAAATTTAAAAATGTATAGATTTACATATGTAACTTATTAAAACTAAATGATAAGGATTGTAGAGGGAAGTCTAAAGTACAGCCCTGGGTGCTTTGGCCTGAATTATCATACCATTGTATTTGTGCTTTTTGTTAAGTGGCAGTGTTTTACTAATAAACCAGTGAAGGTGTCAACATTCAGGCAGTCAGCGTTCTTTTATAGCAACTCTCCCATTAAATCTCGCTTAAATTATGTCACTTTGTTTGCTTAGCCAAACCCCTTTGTTGCAATTCAGGTGACATGTCAATTTGACACAAAGTTGACATTATAAATACATATATAAATTCTAGTTTTAAAATATTTGTTTTGGCTTAAGTTGACTCCCAGAAATAAGCTATAGTTTATCCAGTGAGTTTAAAATAACAGCAAATATCTAAATAATACAAATAACGCTATGAAAGTTGGCATATGTCTTTTTCAATGCTTATCTTAATATATATTTAATAAAAACAGTAGTATAAAATATAAAAAGTAGTTATTTTTAGAATAATGTATATTTTATTAAGAAATTTATGGATTCTTATTTGGGGTTGTCATCCAGATATTATTTACTGGAGTCAACCTTAATGTAAAAGTACAAAGAAACTTACATTTCCATAGTAGATTATATTAGTTGTTTGGCTTGAAACAAGCCTTTGTTTAAATGGTGTCGACATTATGCCTGTTCCTTTTTAATTTTGCAGTTCTGACTTAATATTTTACTATGAAAAATTAGCTTAGTTTTGGAAATGCCCGATTCCGACGGATAAATACTAAAATAATGTTGACTTACTGAATGTCGACAATTTGTTGCTATTCAGTAAGTCAAATTGTGGAATGAGTTAATTCTGGCAGGTCTCCCTAAAACAGATTGCATAACACTTGATTGGGGTATGAAATTAAAATAATTGCTGGCTGGGGTCAGGCCTTGGGATATTTCTTGGTAAAAAATATTAAAACTCAAGCCAATTCAATGAGTCATCCAGAGAAAATATAGAAGATCACTGAGGACTGGCTTAACTGAGTTGTACTGTGTTATATTGCTGAAGTTCATATAATACAAAACACAATTAATGGTTGAGAGCTTGATATTCTTTTTATCTTAGCATTATAGACAATTTTACAAAAAAAAACTTGGTTAAATACACTTGAATTTCAATACTTCAATAAAGCACTTTGATGATTGAATCCAACCTAGTAATGAACTCTGAGCAAAATTGCACAATACTACTTATCATTCAAAACTATTGCTATTGATCTGAAGCTATACTTTTCTTTAGAAATGGGATACACCCAAAAAAGATATTTGGAAACCTTATATGAGCTTGAAAGTCAAACCAGACATGCAGCTTAACAGTAATAGCGGAGGATGAGCTAAGAACTACCTAACTACTAGCAAAAACATCAGCAAGTCATAAGGTATATAACTTCAATTATTGAGGGAAATGCTGACTGATTTTTCTTTGTGATTTGGAGAGGTGAATTAAGAGTAATATAAACCTTGTCAACTTACAAAAGAAGCTTATTAGCATTGCTTTGAGATCTACTCTCAAAGAGCCGATTTGGGATTTCTGGACTGTTTCAAACTGAGCAAAATGATTGGCTAACAACAACCAGAATGCAAAAGTCCTTTGAGTATATTATAAACCAATAAGACACTGCTCAGTCATACCATGATGATATTCCAGGGGGGTTGGAACTCCTCAAGAGCAAAAAGGGATTTCCAAATGACATAGTAAAGCATCAAAGGGAAGCGTCGGTAGAATATACCTTGGCTGGAAACAAAAGATGAATTTAAAACGAGGGTTTGTTAAGGCTTCAGTGGAATGCTTGTACATATATGAGAGGAAGCAGAGTGCTGGAAGTTGGTTACATTAAATTCATCTAATGCCGAAATAATTTGTGCACCTAGGCCAGTTTTATTGACGAGGGAACCGTAGTTGGGAGGGGGTTAGCGCAAAACTGGGTCCTGCGTTTTGTTGATGGGAACTTGTTAACAAGTTTATACAGATTTAGTTAATTTTCCATAGATGTGTAGAGCAAAGACTGACCCAATAAGAACTAAACTCAAAACAAGAACTACGACGGGATCACTATAGGGTTTGGGAATTTTCGGTTAAGTAAATATGGCTTAAAAAATGGAATGACTTACACTTTAAGGCCTGGTGAATCATCGCTGTACAAACGAAGCATGTTTTGAGTAGAAGGCCCGCTAGGCTTGTCTTCATTCTCAGGATTGGCAGCTCTACGCCTGAAAAGGGTAAGAATTTTTCCGAAAATCTCAAATACCGAATGTTTCTACGTGGGCCGCTGAAGCCATCGGGTTTAGGGGAGGGGGTGGCTTTCGATGAGGAGCTCTATTTTTATTTTGAGTTTTGAGCATAGCAATAAGTTTTCAAAATAGAAAGGATTCGAGGCCAAACCTTTAAAATAGCTGCATTTCAAACTAAGAGAATTATATACTTACCATTTTATATTGGGAATTTCAGGAATCTAATACATTAAAGGCTTAGTATTTTAAGTAAAGCGTTATGGGCTCTTTAAAAATAGTACTTCACGCTTAAAACACAAAACCTTTGGCCGTAGTAAAGAATAAACATATCAAGTATAGCTTATAGAAATTAAGGTGTTTGTGCTTACGGTGAACTGTCAAAGAAAGATAGTTCTACAAAGCTCGAAAGAATTATTTGGTTGTATTCTAGGTTATGTTAAACGATAGATGTGTGACTAAATTCGGTTCTAGTCCTATACCTGGGCTGTGCTGCCTAGAAACAATGATAAGTTTGCACGTAGAAGGCTGTTGGCTTTATTCCATTGGACAATTCGCAGGATTACTCTTGTATGGCATTGCATCCAACGAACGCTGCCCCTGATTACACTCAATGGTGATGGCAAACCAAACTCAAGTGCATAGTAGAATCACTGAACAATCTCAACAAGTAATCGTCACATTAAGCCATTTACGCTGATTGGTTCGATTAAGGAACAGTCCTTTCAAGCGAGTTATAAGTTGACAAGGCCCAGGATCCAGTCGAATTTTTAATACCGAAATAGATAAACGTTAAAGCAAATGAGATAATAATTAACATTTTACATTTTTATTTTAAGGAAATGAAGGTTCTTTCATTTTAAAAGGATCACATAGTGACTTAATTCACCTCGTCTGAAATTAAATCCCCCTAATGCTCCTATAAGATACTAGATATTCTAGCTAAGTGGTTCCCTAAACTATCACTAAATTTAGTCCAAAGGTTCACCTTATAATAAACAGGTATACATAGCCATCTCAAAACTTGACTACCTCAAGACCCACTATCTCAAAATATGCCAAAATCACTCATGAAATGCTTTATAAAAAACCTATAAAAACGAGCTTATTTAAAAAGTGTCACTAGATTAATTTTGGTATCCCATAGGGAGCCAGCTATACTAAGCTTAAGATAACTTAAATATCAAAAATATGCTTTAGTTCATCTGATATCAAAATTTTATAAAAAATATGCTATACAGCAAAAAGTAAAAAGATATTGCTTAAATTGGAGGGTATAAATTTTGTGCTTTAAGCAAGTACAATATATCTATCTTTAAACTGAATCCATTGCCAAGTATATACTTCTGAGAAGTATATAATATGGGACAAAGGGGAAGAAGAGTGTTGCAACTCAACCAATTATGGTTCAGTGTGTGTGTTGGGGAAGTCAATAGCCAAAAAGAGGAAAGAGTGATAGATTTTTAATAAGATAATGTTTATTAGATAATACCAGGGAATTCTTATACCATGGTGAACAGCCATTGGCCACAGAAGGGGGTAACACAGCAGCAGTGGTCCAAATCTGGGGTTTCCAGGTTTTGAATCAGTCATCAAGAGACTTTTACTGAATTGGATTTGCTTCTTATACAGAAATATAAATTTCTTCCAGGGCATCCAAATCAAGAAGGAGAATGATGTTAGATCCATCATGGGGTAGCTTATTGAGCACCCCCTGTGTGCCATGAGATTCCTTGGTGAGCAAGGTGTCAATCTCAGTTGTGACACCTCCCCTTGTCCCCTGCTCTGCTGTCTTCAATCAGAATTGGAACTTGCAGAGCATCTGGGAAGGTGTGAGAGAACTGTTTCTACGTTGTTAGAGTTGGGTATACAATTTCTGAATTTATCATAGTAGTGAAATTTTTGGCTGGGGTTATTTGCCCAAGAAAGAAGTGCTACACAAAAAAAGGCCATCAAACTGTTAAAATCAGCTGAGGATCCTAATCAGGTTATTGACAAGAAATGAGTAATGGCTGCTCATGTGTAGAAAGCTACAGAGCCTGTGAGCTTTACACCCAAAAGATTCCCGCTTTGAAATTGAGATATTTTCACCCCCTATGTGATAGCAGCCGACCAGTTGGTCACTTGAAAGATTTGAGTTATGACGGCATAAACAACCTTGCCAGAAAGTTCTCAAAGGGGGTGAAAAGATTTCCTCCAACCAATCAGAGACAAGCACAAATATTGAGAATCCCTTTAACACTTTCCCTCCCCAAGCTGAAAACTTGTTTTCAGATATTTTCACCTCCCTGCAATAAAGGCTATCCTAACTCAAAGCAAACCATCTAGAACGACCAAGTATGTGGGACGCCAGGCCCCCCATTAATCTGTACTCCCACTTGATCTTGTTATGGTTGCACAAAGAATCAGTGAAGACTCAAGTTTCTCTGACCCCCTTGTCAAGTAATCACTATTTTTCTGTATCTCATTTGTGTTTCCTACTTGCAGCTTATGTGCACATTTCTGAAGTTTTTCTGTGCCCCTCATTTGAAGATTTAATGGATTGATGTTTCAATGTGCTTCCCTCTTGGTGGTCTTTATGATGATGTGGGGGTTGTACCCACACCAGTTTCATTTTCATTATGAGAGGGTTTATAAAGCTCTAACAGGATTCAAGAGAAAATTGGGGATGAATTATCCATAACATAATCAGAACAGAGAAAAAGGGTACACTGAAGCTTTAAGCCTACAGTTCTATTAAAGAAGGGAAAAAATTATAGCACCAAAATGGGTTTTAGATAAAGGATATAAAATATGTTGGTTAAAGGTGATTGCCTTTCATAACCAAGACAAGATGGCAGCTGCTATGCCATGGGATGTTTCAGGGATCCACTCATTAAAGAGCTTTTCTCCAATTGAGTGGAGAGAGCTCCCAAGTTAAACTTAAGTAGAGTAGAGCCTATTGGAATTCAAATCATTAACATATGGAGTAGATGGCCTAGTAATCAAAATCTTCCTAAGTAGGGTGTAAAGTGATTTAACAATTAGTATACACTGGTGCATCCCAAGACCAACCAAGGGGCCTTGGGATCAATAATTGGAAAAAAATCAAGCAGTTTCAACATAGGGAGCATGGTGGTGGCGTGGACCAAAATAATACCTAATGGAGCCCTCAGATTTTTCAGTTGGATCTGGAGTTTTGAAATTCACATTTTACTGGTTACATCCTATTAAAACACAGAAAACCCACACAAGGAGGAGGGGTTTCATGTTGTTGGGAATGGACTCAATTATTCACTAATCAGCTAGAGTTTAAAAATATAGAATTTATTGAGGTTGTTTGAAAGGAATAATATTGTTAGAGCAATTGTTCAGAGAAGGGGAACCATCTTAAATACTCAAGTGAAGGTGGGAGAGTGAAATAGGTTTTACCATTGGGTCCTGCAAGTATTGATATTGAAGTATTGCCTTACAGGCCAGCAGCAGGCTGCAGCCTGAAAACCTGGAAGTAAGGCTTAGTCCTGCTTGTAGGATGCAGTTGGCTTCTTTACTAGGTACTGGAATGGTTTTCTCACTTGGATGTGGATTATTTCTTTGGATTGGGCAATTTATATTCTCTGGTTGGCTGATTGGGGTCCCTGGAATTGAAGTGGTGTCTGAATGGCATCTTTTACAATGCTGATTGGTTGTTTTTATCAAAGGAGAATTTTCAGACTCATGTCTTGGTGATAAAATATTCTTAATATCCTCTGTTATTGTAACTGTGATGTTTTAGCAGAGTTACATGGGGGAAAATATTTAGAAGATAGATAATAATCTTTATTGTGAGATAGTGATTATATAGCTATTATGAATCAATGGATAGCAGGAACATGATTGGTGATCACACAGTTGGATGGCAGAAGGGGGTGGCTTGATCCTGCTAATGAGTCAAGCGCCAAATTGAGGTATCCACCATGAAGGATAATTGTCTGTTCATGTTGATGGATTTGGTAATCCAAGTTGACTTCCTAGTCTGGCTTTGAGTGACCGGGTAATTGGATTGCGGGTCACAAACCCGCTTGGTTGGAACCTTGCTGGCGGGTCAAGCCTGCAGTTTTGACACCCCCCAGCTGAAGGTTGGCCTCCTCTGGAGGCAGGTCGTCAGGGAGGTTGTCAGGAGCCCAGGCGCCATACTGAACCAGTTGTTGTTTGGTGGCAGGCAGGGCGGTTTCTTGTTGTTTCTGTCTTGCTTTGCAGGGTTGTAGGCGGTTGTGGTGTAAGGTCTTGTCTTGCTTGCGTTTCCTGAGCCCTTGCACAAGGTAAGTGTTATTGTTGTTTACCTTTAGAATGATTGCTGGTCCTACTTTTTTGGGTTGTAGTTTGCTTTTGTTGACATTCATGACCCAGACTTTGTCCCCGACTTCATGTCTTTGACGGATGGGGATGAAGGACTTTTGTAAGTGTTCCTTTTCCTTGGCTGCTTGTTCAATGTTGGCCTCTATTACTTGAGGACCTGAGCAAGGGGGAACTTGAATTGGAATTTCCAGTTTGGGTCCTGTCAATGCTTGAATGATATTTGGCTGTGTGCTGTATACCAGTTCAAACAGGCTTTTCCTGGTGGATCTGTTCACTCGGGTTTGGCACACAAGTAATGCAGTTGGTAGCTGCTTATACCAGTCTTCAGGTCTCCCAGCGGTGAGTTTGGCTAGAGCTTGCACAAGGCAACCATTAAGCCGCTCCACGTGTCCATTGGCCTGTGGGTGGTATGGTGTTGTGACGGTGTGTTTGACCCCATTTTTGGCGAGGTACATGTTGGTGTTTTTGGAGGACAATTCTTTGCCCCCATTGGTTATCAGGAGTTCTGGCTTTCCAAACCTACTGATTATTTCCTTGCCAATGTTGCAACCGAGGTTCAAACCTCGCCTGCTAACGTATCTTACAATACACAGGGGGCGCTCAATGAGTCACCCCTTGACGTTTCTAACGTTATGAATGGATTTGCTGGCAAGGTCAAATGGCAGGCACTTCATCCTAATTAGGAGCGTTGCCAATTTGACCTGCTGATTCCTGCACGAGTTATTCCTCGGCTCCAAACCCTACATGAAACTCCCCACTATGCCACCCCCTTGTGGCCTTGTGGCTTCCCCATTTAGTATATTAACCACAATATCCTACAAAAAACGATACCTTATTCTTATTATTCTGTCCTTTCCTATTGGACTGTTGTCTTCCCCAATTCCAAGTACTGAACTCTCATTGGTTCAGTTGCAACACCAATGAATTGTCAGATGTTGTTGCTGGTGTGTGTTTTCACCGCTTGGGCTATTGGCCACCTTGTCGCAAAATTGATGGCTGTGATGATGTATTTTTTGTTGTTATGCTTTCCTGGCATGGGGCCCACAATGTCAAGAGCCCATACTTTGAACAGTAGTTGGGTTTGAATGGGGAGTACAGACTTAGGCAGAGTTTTGCTTTTGGCAAACTTTTAGCAGACCTCGCACTGTTCTAACACTTCCTGGACATTGCGGTATAGGGTTGGCCATCAGGCTTTATGTTTTAGGAATTTGTATAGGTTTTGGCTCTTAGTATGTCCAAGATCTCTGTTGTAGCAAAGAATGGTATTGACTTGTTGATGTGTGGGAATGTAGGAAATGGTTGTGCCATCCAACATTTTTCTATGAAGAGTCCTGTATATGTCAGCAAAGAGATGCTCATTCTTGATGACTGTTTCTCTGGTGATATTGGTTGTGCCTGCGGGGAACCCTTTGTCTTTTGTACAGAGCACTAGGAGAGGCCAGTCTGGGTCAAGCCCATTCTCCCCCCTAGAAGCGCGGACATACAGATGGGACAGGGCGTCCGCCATGGCAAGCTAGGCCCCGGGCTTATATTGGATGAGCATGTTAAACCTTTCTAAGATTTCCATCCATTGCGCTTGGCGGTGTGACAGGTTTGCTTGTGTCTTGAAATAGATGAGCAACTTATGGTTGGTTAGTGCTGTGAATTCTTCCTGCCGTTCCAGGTAACAGCGCCATTTGACTAGGCAGTGTACTATGGCCAACAGTTCTTTGTTGTGAATTGGGTATTAACACTTGCCATCTGTCAATTTGCGCAGCTTATAGGGTACGGGCAGGAAATCACCATTACTATTCTTGATTTGTAGTACTCCCCCAATGAATACATCTGAAGCGTCGGTTTCCATCTGGTATTCTCCATCTTGTTTGGGGATTTGTAAGATGGGTGCTGTTGTGAGCTTTTCCTTGAGACGTCTGAAGCAGAGGTTGCGTTGGGGGGTCCATATGAACTTGGCCTTGGCGCCTGTTATGGCAGACAAGGGGGCAGTCAGGACGCCGCAGTTGGGTATGAAGCGTTGTACATAGGCCACCATTCCCAAGAAGATGCGTAGTTCTGATTTGTCCTTGGGAGGTGGCATTTTGAAGATGGCTTGTATCTTCTGACTGTCGGGTTTGATGCCGTCTTTTGAGACTATGTGTCCCAAGAAGGGTAGTTGCTCTCAGAAGAACTGGCATTTGGAGGGCTTGGCCAACAGTTTGTGTTGTGCCAGGGTTGCAAAGACTTCCTCCAGGTCTTTGTGATGCTGTTCCACCAAGGGGCTGTAGACAATGATATTGTCCAGGTACACTAGTGCGTGTTTGCCTATGTGTGGCGCAAACACTTTGTTCATGAAGGTTACAAAGGTGGACGGAGCATTGGTCATGCCAAAGTTGAGTACCACGCATTTGTAGGAACCGTACTTAGTGCGGAAGGCCGTCTTAGGGATGTCTTCCTCCTTGATGCAAATCTGGTTGTAACCTGCTGTTAGATCAATCTTGGATAAGACAGAGGCTCCTCCCAAGGCGTCAAAGAGATTGTCAATCAGTGGTAATGGGTAAAAATTCTTAATGGTGACTTTGTTCAAGGCGCAGTAGTCTGTGACCAGGCGTAAGGTACTGTCCTTTTTAGCCACAAAGAATACACGGCCCCAAAGAAAGACTGTGAGGGGTGGATAAGTCCTTTTTCCAATGCCTCCTTGAGATAGGCGCACAGGGTGTTGTCCTTGTTTGGGGTCAGCCTGTAAATGGGGCATGCCTTGGGTACAGCCCCCTTGAGTTGGATAGAGTGTTGGATGTGTTTCTCAGGGGGTAGCCCAGGTAATGCCTCCTTGAAGATTTCTGGGTGTTGGGCCACAATGTCGCAATCTTGGGGTGTGGAGGTATCCTGGTGATCCTTGAAGTGTATGATTTTGTACTGGCAGGAGTCCCAGTCAATTGCTTTCAGGTTCTCCTTCTTGTCCAAGGTCTCCATGATGCGTACAAAGACGTGGTCTTGTAGGAGTTGGTCTACAGAGTCTGGGTAGATTTGGTGGTTGACACCTTCACGCTTGATGGTCAGCACTGAGGACGCCCAGTCCATGTGAGGGTTGTTTCTCCGTAGCCAGTCTAGTCCCAGTACAATGTCAAACTTAGGGAAGTCAATGACGGGACCTTGGATGGTGTAGTGGAGGTTCTCAAGCATGACAGAGAAGGGAGCAGTTTCTTTTGTCAAGGCAATGTGATGTTCATCAGCCGGGACCATGTTTTTAATCTGCAAAGGATTAGCGGCCAGCTTGAATTTATCCACAAAGCTGCTGTTGACTAAGGTTCAATCTGCGCTGAGTCCAAGAGTGCTGAGCCTGTGTAACTGAAAAAGAGGAAAGGGTAAGACATCAATTTATTGGGATGTCTCACAATGGTGTATAGTACCGGGTCTTCTGAGGGTACTTGGATCATTGGGCATTGGTCCACGTCCTTGGGTCGGTATTCATTGTTGGGCAAGTCAGGAGTTGCATGGAGAGAGCTTGGCTCTCTTAGTGCTCTCCCCAGGATTTTCCCTCATCTTGGCTGCCTTGGGTGGCGGTGACACAGAAATGGGTACAATTTGATTGGCCGTTATTCCCATTCCCATTTCCATTCAAGTTTGTGGGCTTGTGGTTATTGTTGTTACCGTTGCCTCCAGGAGGTGGTCAAGAGGAGCGCCCACTTGAATGTGAGTCCTTGGGTCTTTCTTGTTTCCCAGTCTGTGCCTTTTGTAGAGCGTTGGACGTTTGTTCCGCTTTTCCACTTCACAGTACAGGCTTTGCAGGTTGGTAACCTGGTCCAGGTTCACATGTCTCATTACGTGCAACTTGAGAGCGTTGTAGTACATGAGGTGTGTGGCTGGGGTGTCAAAGGCCATATTGGATGGGGCACAGAGACAGAGTTCCTTGTAGGCGTGGGTAAGTTCCTTCACGGTACCTGTCTGGGTTAGGTTCTTTACTTGGAGTATGATCATGAGTGCTGTATCCTTAAGCACAAATCTCACCAAGAAGTCCTGTTTAAAGGTGTCCCAGTTCTTGTCAGTGTGCTCTTTGTGCTGCTTGTTGCACCAGGTGCCAGCATCGTGGGTCAGAAAATGGAAATCTCCGCAATCCAAAATTGCTGTGGGCATTCCATCTGAGCCAGCTTGCTTTGGGCGGACTGGATTCATGTGGCAGCGTTGTTGTTGTTGGCCCCTGCAAAGGGCTCCAAGGCGGCGCTGCAAAATCTTTGTGCAACATAGGCAGGCATGGTGGTTTTGTCTGCTGGTTGTGGCACCAAGGAGGGCGCCTGAAAGAACCCTTGGGCAGACAGGGCGTTGAAGGCAGGTAGAAGAATCACTATGTTTTGGTAGAGGACAAAACCATCAGGTATCTTGGTACCAGGAGCATACGGCGTCCAGCCGGGCAGGAGGCCAGACATAATTCTGTCAAAGATTTGTTGGCCGCGGCGTGTGCAGGCAACAGGCAGAATTTTCAAGATAAGATAGGATGGAGAACCTACCTGTGCTACCAATGTTGTAACTGTGCTGTTTTAGCAGAGTTATATGGGGAAAAATATTTAGAAGATAGATAATAATCTTTATTGTGAGATAGTGATTATATAGCTATTGTGAATCGATGGATAGCAGGAACATGATTGGTGATCACACAGCTGGATGAAAGAAGGGGGTGGCTTGATCCTGCTAATGAGTCAAGCGCCAAATCAAGGTATCCACCGTGAAGGATCATTGTCTGTTCATGTTGATGGATTTGGTAATCTGAGTCAACTTCCTAGTCTGGCTTTGAGTGACCGGGTAATTGGATTGCGGGTCACAAACCCGCTTGGTTGGAACCTTGCTGGTGGGTTGAGCCTGCAGTTTTGACACTGTGTTGCTTTTGCTGTTGCTCAAAGTCAGGGGTGGGTGATTTTAAAGTAGAGTTTATATTTTTGGAATCAGATTTGTTATTGTTTTTGCATTTGGTTTTAAAGTTAAGGTATAAAGCAAAAAAATGTTTGTTTTTGCTTTATGGATGTGTTTTTGCTTTAACTTTGTTAATGACTTCAGTTTCTGTAATTTGAAACCAATCCCAAATTTAAAAATGTACTAATTCCAATACTTTTTCCCAGGCTATTTATGTCAGGATCTTTACCTACTTGTGTAAGAGTAAAGAATTCCCTTACAAGATGGGGGCTTTTGTTCCCAAGGTTCCTTTTATTTGAAGGGGGAACAATTTTTTAATGTTTGTAGGAAAAAAACATCTGAGACCTTGTTTTCAGAAGGAAAGCAAGGAGGACTATAAACCTACTGGATGGGGTTTAATAAAAGGTGATAAGCTACCAAGAAATATTTTCATCTCAGAGTTGGAGACTTTAAATGGCACATTTGTGATGACATAATCCATTAATTCTGGGCAACCAACTGATCAATCACCAAGAAACATGGAATTATTATCACAAATGACATCTTGCTTCTCATTATAAAGCAAAACCACAATCAAAGATGAAACCTGGGACCTTTTATCCTGCAGCCTGCCTTCTCAAAGGGCCTGGCGCCTGGCTGCCTGTGTATTTTTGGGTAGGCTATGTCATCTCAAAACCAGCATCTTGAAATATGACATCTCAAAATAAATTTGAGATGGTGTTTTTTGTGTTAGTATACAGTAGTTTTAAAAGCTATGGCAACAAGCAAGAACAATTCAGATTTAAATGAAATGAACTTGGATTTAAATGAAATTAAAAATAAACAAATTTATATTGATTTACAATAGATTTGGATTCATTTTAATTTTGTTTAAATCTGAGTTCATTTCTTTAAAACTGAATTGCTTTTGCTTGTTGCCATAGCTTTTAAAACTACTGTATTTGAATCACAAAAAAATAAAATAAAAATCAAAACAGTTAGAATTTAATTATAAATTTACATTACAGCATCTCAAAAATACAGTATCTTGATTTTGTCATTATGAGTCAAACTAATTAAACCTCATTTCACTAGAGTTATCTATGTAATAAACTCCTTAGTGCAGAGCATGTTTATGTCATCTCAAATTTACACCATCTTGATTTACACAATTTATCACATAATAAAATAAGCCTATACCAGCACTAAATCAAATCCTTTTGTATACTAACAGAAGATGTTCCCATGGTATTAACCTAAGACACTCATAGTAAAAAAGTTAAAACAAAGCCAATAAGGCAGTTCTACTATTGATTATCATTGTTGTTTAAAAACCTATTTTTTATATGTAATTTATAGCTTATATATAGGGAAACTGTGAAGGGCTTTGTATCAATAAAATATTTCATTAGTGGGCTTAATATTTACAGTGTTATCTACGCCATTTTTGGTTTGTATCACTTTAAATTCCACTAGGGGTTATATCACCCAATTGATTTGATGTGTGCAATAAATATAGGAAAATAAGGGCAAATTACATATGATACCACACTACGCTATATTGATTCCCCAATTGCAATTCTTGGTTTTAACTTTTAAAAGTATTAGTTCACATAAAAAACCACTATAATAAAGTAATATCAGAAAACTTATGAAACTTTGCATATATGTATTTTTGATCTCCTCTAAACAGCTAGATTTTTTAACCCCAGTTATATAAGCTAGTTTTCAAGATATTCAGTTTTTACTACTTTTCCTGGTTGTGGTAGTTCCACCATGGATTTCTTATTAAATAAAAAATATGTGAAATTCCTATGTTTTTGCCAAATGTTATCTTGAAAACAGCATCTCAAATAAGTAGGGCATTCCATTTCTAAAACTGCATCTCAAAAAACGCCATCTCAAAATACGCCATCTCAATTTTCAGCTATTTTGATTTTATAGTAAAAACGCCATTTTGATTTACGGCATTTTGACTAAGGAAAAACGGTTTTAAAATTTTAGATTTTTTGAACTCCAAAAATAACCCAAAAAATTCTCAAAAAATAAAATTCAAAAAACATTTCTAGGCTTAAAAAAGCCTCAAAATTCCAAATCTACAATAAAAAATGGGGTTGATTAGTAGCAACATAGTTGGGTAAAGCCCAAAAAGATAAATTAATCCCAAAAACAACTATTTTTATCTATTTTAACTACAAACTATACTTTAAAATAAGCATAGAGTTGTACAAAATACCAAAGAAAGTCAAATAATGGTAAAATCAAAGGAAATAAGAGAGAATATAAAGAATAGTTTATTGCAAATAGGCTCAAACATTAGTGGAAAAAGCAACTGAGATGGCTTGATGCTCAAGCTTGCTATCCTTGGGATAGTAGGCAAGGACCATCTTGCTGATTTCAGTATACTTTTTCACTGCCTTGGTCTGCTTGGGGGGATCACCCTTGGTCTTCATACCAGTCTTGAAGAGGCGGGCAGAGATGGCCTGCTGGGCTTTGAAATGGATCATGATCTTATTGAATTTGGGCTTATAAACCCTAACCCTTGTAGCAAACTGGCTATGCCACCCTTCAAGGGAAGAGGTGGTCTTGATGAGGCCGTCTTTGAACTGCTTGAAACAGTTCCAGGTGATTGAGTCACCGCCTTTTCTAATGCAACATGCTCCCTGAAACACTCCAATCCATTGAGTTTCAAAATACTCAATGAACGGAGCAAAGCTTGCCTGGTTGGCAATGATGTAAGGATGGCAAAGGAGGGCATCATAAAAGGCATTGGTCTCCTCCTTTTGCATAAGGGCAAGGGCAGAAAAGCAATCAAAAATGTCCTTTGTATCTTTGGTGCCTTCAGTGTAGACCAGCTAATGAAGTTCAGAGCACTTTTGGAGGCGGCAGCAGAGTGCCTGCCGGAAGTGGAAGTAGCATCCCTGAGGGGAGCTCTTGAAGACTCAAATAAAGGCATTTGCCTGAGCCTGTTCAAAATCCACTACCAGATATTCATGATAGGGAAGGCTTTCTGGTTTTTTCTTGATTGGGGTGGCTTCCTCTTCCTGTGACTGGGCCTTCTTCTTGCACCATCTGGTCTCCTTTGGCTCCTCTTCAATGGTTGGGAGGATTTCATCAAGTTTGGCCTTTAAAATTGTGAGTGCCCAGACATATGTTCCCTGCTTCTTGTTAAGAAGGAAAAAGAAGACAAGGGGAAGAACTAGATTACCAACCTGCCCATGGATATTCCAAAGCTGGCTGAAGAGCTTTGGGCAGGTTGAGAATGTTCCATCTGCAAGCCAGGTCTTGCATTTTAAAAGGTTGCACAGATCCTGGCTTGTGGCAAAGCAGATGATACGCTCTGGGGCATGTTGACCATCATCATGAAGAAGAAATCTCTCCTCATGGCAAGATAGTTTTTACTCCTCAGTAATGATCAATTGGTCAATGGAGCTTGCACTGACGCCTTCAGTGCTCAGAGTATATCTCTGATCAGTGAGATATCTGTGTAATTTTGAGGCGCCACCAACAGTTGCTAGTTGGGTATCATTTAGATTAAGGAGCGCATTGTTGACAACCTCAGTTGAAGTTTGATCCTTTGTGGTTGGGATTACCTGGCAAAGAAACCAGCGGATCAGTTGATAGAGAGGGTCAAAAGGCTCGGCGCAGTCATGCCCAATAGTCCTGGCTTTAAACCAAGTGAACCCATAGGTGGGAAGTCTAGCTGGACAGCCAATGTTATCACATTTGAAGTGATGTTGACGGATGGGCTTCTTCTTGTTGTTGCAGCTGAAGCTGTAGCCCTTGTGGAAAAAGCCAGCACCCCCTTTCTTTGTCATAATTGGATAGCTGATAGGGTATGTTGTTGACACAGCAAAGGTTCCATTTTGGTTGCATATATTGTGGATGGTATTAAGATCCCAGAACTCAATTTGGTCATCTACAGGAGCACCAGGCTCAGGCTCCTGCTCCTCTTCATCCTCAGGCTCTGAAGTGGGGTCAGAATGGCAATTGAAGTTGAACAACTTCTCTTGAGGGTCTGAAGGAGAGTAAACAAAAGGAGAATGGGGAGGGGTTGGGATTTTTTCCCCAGGCTCTGGTGAGGGCGTAGGTGTCTTGGGAGGAGCTTTACCCTTAGCAGGCTGCTTTTTAGGGGTAGTTTTGGCCTTCTTGGCCTTGGGAGGAGTGGTCTTGCCTTTGGAGGCCTTGGACGCAGCTTTGTTATGGACTTGGGAGGCATCTAAAAGTGAATTAGTATCAAAATGTGAGCAATTTAGGGGTTGTTTTTAAAGGTAAAAATGAGAATGTTTTTACTATTAAAGTAGTAAGTTTTTTGCATAGAATTGTAAAGGAGATCTAAAAATATATACTATCAATATTTCAATGTTTTTTATTCTGTAAAAATAATTTTTCATTAGTAACGCAAGTATGCAAAACTTTGAGTTTTGACTGAAAACTTGCAGTTGAAATGGCGTTTTCAAAGTGACGTAATCAAGGTGCTGTAGCTCAAAAACATAGTGTTTTTGACCATTTTTATACTAAATTAACAAATTTACGGTGGAGCTACCTCAACCGGACCAAATAGTAAAGCTTGAATTTCTCAAAAACTAGCTTATACAACTGGGGTTAAAAAGTACCCAGTTGTTTAGTGAAGGCAAAAAAATATATATTTGCAAAGTTTTAGTGAATTTCTTACATTTTTTAATACTATGATTTTTAAAGTGAAATGTACTTTTTAAAAGTGAAAAGCAAGAATTGCAACTGGGAAATTGATATAGCGTAGCATGGCGTCATATATAATTCCCCTTATTTTTCCCTATCCATTGTGCGCATTGAATCAATTGGATGATATGAAACCCAGTGGAATTCAAAGTGACATAAATCAAAATGGTGTAATCATTTTCTTTTATATTGAAATTGATATTAAAATATTTTATTAAGAGAACTCCTATCAACGTATCCATGTATAGATAAGTGTTAAAGTACATATAGCAAAACTATTTTTTTACCCAGCAATGACAATCACAAGTAGGACTACCATTGTAGTGCTCAAGGATTCTAAGGGTAAGGTTGGAGTAGCTGGGCAGAACTGGGGGAACACAGCAGGACTATTATCTCCTTACACAATAGAACTTCTCTATTTGAGCTCTGCAAGTAATCTAAGAATGTTAAGTTGGTTATTATGTTCTATTAAATGATGTCTTTATTGGGGCTATCTGAGGGCCTTATATAGTTGGAAATGGGGGAGGGAAAAGAAAGGGTGAGTCATCCTGACTGAAGTCAGGTGGTTGCAGCAAAAGTAGGGCCAATTTTTGGGAACTAGGTCTAGAGTTTGGTTTCAGAATGTTCATCTGGGGGGTCATACTTGTTGGTAAGGAGCAGAAGGTCTCTATACCAAATTAAAAATTGGGGAAATTGATGAGCTACTAATTGTCATATGTATAGGCTCCTCCAATAAGTCACCAATCTATGCATCTGCGGCTAGCTGCAGATGCATCAGAGAGTGACTCACTGGAGGAGCCTATACATATGGCAATTAGTGACCACAATGGATCACTCTCCAATGCATCTGTGGCTAGCTGCAGATACGTCAATTAGTGGCTAATTGGAAATTGATCTTTATGTTTTGATGGGTAACTCTCCGATCAAAAACACAAGAAAGGGCAGAAGTTCCCCTATACTTTTCCTTATAGGGTAGTAGTCTCAATATGGTAATATCTGCAGGCAGCGCCCTGCACCACAACCATAGTGGCATTATTTTAAGTTGCTCTTAGTATAAGTGTCTTGGATTAATACTATAGGAACATCTTCTGATTTTATACAACAGGCTTTGATTTAGTGTGGGAATAAGCTTATTTTAGTTTTAGATAAATTGCGTAAATCAAGATGGCGTAAAATTAAGATGGCGTGAACACGCTCTACACTAAGTGATTTCATATGTAAATAAAGTTAGCAAAATAAGATTTAATTAATTTGACTCAAAATGACAAAATTGAGATGGTGTACTTTTGAGATGCCGCATTATAAAGATATATGTAAATTTTAACTATTTTATTGTTTATTTTTATTTTTTTGTGATTCAAAATCACTAACACAAAAAATGCCATCTTTAATTTAATTTGAGATAGCGTAAATTGAAGTGCAGTTTTTGAAATGGAATGTCCTACCCTCAAATACAGCATCTAGAAACACATTTTTGACCAAAAACTTAAATTTTGCATACTTTTGCCACTAATAAAAAATATATTTAGACAAAATTGATTTATCATTTTTTAATTTTTAATTTTGAAATATTTTTTACAATTCTATGTAAAAATATTTTATACTTTTTATATTAAAAACATTCTTTTTTCTTAATAAAATGACCCCAAATTAACCGTATTTTGATACTGATTTTCACTTAGATGCCTCCCAAATTCATTAAAAAAGTTGGTTCCAAGGACTTCAAGGCCTCCAAAGACAACACTAACCTTCTCAAGGCCAAAAAAATCAAACCTATCCCAAGAAGAAGTCTTCTAAGGCTAAAGCGCCTCCAAAGACCCCCACACCTTTGCCTGAGCCAGAGTAAAGCAGCCATACCCCTCCCCACTCTCCCTTTGTCTACTCCCCCTCAGACCCCCAAGAGAAGCCTTTTGACTTCAAATACCACTCTGACTTCACTTAAGAGCCTGAGAAAGAACAGGCACAAGAATCTGAGCCTGTTGCTTCTTCAGATGATCAAATTAAGCTGTGTGATATGAACACTGTTCACAATATCTGCAACAGGAATGAAACCTTTGCTTTGCCCACTACATTTCCTGAGAGTTAATCTACAATGTCCAATAAGGTGGGTGCTGGTTTTTTTCTAAAAGGGGTAAAGTTTCAATTGAAACAATTAGAAGAAGGTTATCTGTCAATATTGTTATAAATGTGATACTCTTGGCTGCTCATCAAGGCTAATCTCCTATGGGTTCATTAAGTTTAAGGTGTTAACTGTTAAAGTAAAATGGCATGAGGCACTATCCAAATAAATATAACAAGGATATAATAAGAATATTGTGAGTTGTTTGAGGACAAGTAGACCAAATTGGGAGGACATCTTTAGCATCTTGGCACAGGTGATTGTATAGAAAAAGATAGAGGTGAAAATCATCAGTAAGCAAATGATTTGCAGGGGCAAATTGGAAGAAAAAATTAGGGGCACTGGCATATAGAGGACATGCTAAGGAGCAGCCAAGGAATTAATGACAACCTTAACCATTACAGAGGCCAATTTCTCAAGGATAGGGGCAAACAACCCCAGATGAGCAAGCATTTTTTGAGAGATTTTATTTTTATTTTATGGTAAGTAACTGTCTAGAAATAAGCTTCTAGAGGGAAATGGGGAAAGTTTTAAGGTAGTTTAGGATGGGGGTGGTGGGGATTCTCCAGCATCTGATTGGCTGGAACATTTTATTTTCAGCAGTTAGAGGGTGTGTATCAAAATTTGACTCAACAATGTCATAATCAAAAAATTGGCGCCAGGCGAGTTGAGCGCTACCGTCTCCAAACAGTGTATAATGTGTAATTTTATTTTCATAATTAATTGTCAAGAAGTAGGGTGAATCCAGATTTTACAGGGCTATTTGAGAAAATCCTGCTTTAAATTATTTTTTATCAATAACAACATTTAAATTGTCTAACATCTTCAGTGATTTGGGTAAAGCTATTTGTTGTTTTTTTTGTTTTCCCATGGGTGTGTTATCCCTTCCATTTGTTTTTTCTATCATAACATTAACTGGTGATCATGGCTGTGCTGAGCCTTTTGACCCGCTCTATTAGCTAATTTTCTGGTTCCTTTGTCAGGTTATCCATATCTTTATCACCAGGGGTAAACCTCAACCAAGGTGTTCAATGATGCCCTAATTAACTTAACAAATATCAACTAGCCTATGTTGGTGACACTGTAAAACTTCAGAAATACTCTACTTGTTAGGATACCAAATTCTGGTGGAAGTACTGTTTGACGCAGGCAGAGGGATCACCAGGCCAGAGGGTAGGGTCCATCATATGATGTGAGTAAACTTGATATCATAGTATAATGATTGACCAAGCAAGGACCAAGGGCCAGAGTTGGGTACTATGGAATCAACCAAGCCTGTAATAGTAATATATAATAATTCAAACAAATGGGTGGAGATGGCATCTGTGATGGCAATGGGTCCTTGTGGTATAGTTGGGCTGAAGGGTCAGAGGAGGAGTCATTGGTACAAGTTAGGCCAGTAGATAATTGTATTTATCACTGAATAGTCTAGACTTCATGGTGTACTACTTTTTTGCAGTTAAATGTTTCTAAAGTTCTGGTTCTTGCCAAGGGGTCAGCAATAAGTATATTTCCAGATTAAACTCAGAGTAGGGAGGTTTGGATGATACTTGGTAAAATGTACGTGCCTAAAAGGAGATCCAAATGAATGGAAAAACATAGGCAAGGGGCCCACAGGTTTGTCGGTAGGATTAAAGGGGCCTTTGAGTCTTTTGGACTGGAGTGAAGCTGGTAGATTACTAGAACTAGATCATGAAGAATTTTTTGAACCAAAGGTTTGTTAAACTTTATTATCAGAATGCTAATATTGTCATTCTGAGCATATCTGGAGTCTTTATACTATTAACTTATGTGTCTCTAAAATTTGCTGGCTTTAGATCTGTGGGCATTCTTCCATTTGGGAACAGGTATTTTAAAGGGGATTCAAGGGCAGCTAATCCTGGTTTGGCTGGTGTTGGTGAATAGCAGTGTAAATGTTCTTTTTATCTGCTTCTATTCTCAACATCATGCTGACAAGCTAAATGTATTGAAGTTTGGATGCTGGGGACTGACACAGACTGACATTTAGTGGGGGTTTGTCTTCAGGTTTTGAATTAAACTCCTTTAGACAGTTAGATGCTTCTGAATAGGTCTGGGCCTTAGTTGGTACACCCTTTACTGTGGACCATTATTTATTTTGGAAATCTACTTGACTTGGAAGACAGGCTATCAGATAAAATTCAGATTTGAGCCCAAAAAAATGCAGACAGCTGGGATCTTGGCCCTTTGGGCTGGCAGGCTGAATTTTCTGGCAACCAGGGTTTAATTCTTGCTTTTGACTTATGTTCATTATCAGAAGAAAAATTTCCTTCATGACATCACTGATAAGAGGCATGCTCTAAGCACTGAAGGCATCAGTGCTACATTCATTGATCAATTGATCTTAACTGAGGAGAAATTTTTTCCCATCATGAGGAGCACTTCCTCCTTCATGATGTAAGCTTAAATGCAAAGAAGTGTATAATATGCTTTTCCAAAAGCCAGGATTTATGAAAACTTCTCAAATGCAAAATCTGGCTAGCTGATGGCACCTTCTCAACCTGCCCAAAGCTATTTAGCCAGCTTTGGAACATCCACAGGCAGGTTGACATTCTAGTCCTTCCCCTTATTTACTACTTTCTTCCCAAAAAAAGACACTATAAATATGTCTGTGCTCTCACCATCTTGAAGAAAAAGCTTGATGAAATCCTTATAATCATTGAAGAGGAGCCCAAGGAGACCAAAGGCATAAAAAAAGACAATTTCTGAGTAAGAAGTAGCCTCAACCACCAAGTGGCAGCCTGAGAGCTTGTTGTATCATGCATATCTGGTAGTTGATTTTTAGAAGGTTCAGTCCAATGATTTATCCAAGTCTTTAGAAGCTCCCCTTAGGGATGATATTTTTCCTTCTTCCTGGAACTCTTCTGCTGTCTTCAAAAATGCTTAGATCTACATGAGCTCACCAACACAGAAGAGACTAAAAAGACTCAATATGTCTTTAACTGCTTTTCTGCCCTTGCCCTAGTTAGAAATGAGGACACAAATGTCTTTTATGATACTCTCCTATGCCATCCCTACATTATTACCAACCAGGCAGCTTTTGGTCCTTTCATTGAATATTTCAAAACTCAGTGGGCTAGAGCATTTCAAGGAGCACGTCATATCAAAAAGGCGGTGACTCAATCACTTGAAGCTGCTTAAAGCAGTTAAAAGATGTCCTTATAAAGACCACCTCTTACCTTGAAGGGTGGAACAGCCAATTTGAAAACAAGACCAGGGTTAAGAAGCCTGAATTATAATAAGATCATCATTTTACCTCAAGAACTAACAGGCAATCTCTGCCTGCCTATTCAAGGCTGAAATCAAGAGCAAGGATGACCCCCCAAACAAACTAAGGCAGAAAAGAAGTACACTGAGATCTTCAAGGTGGTATTTTCTTACTATCCCGAGGATAGGAAGTTTGAAAATCTTCAGGTCATCTCTGTTTCTCTTTTAATCAATGTTTGAGCTTTTTCCTGATAAACTATTCTTTATGGCAACAGCACCCATGTCAACACTTTGTCAACATGGTCACTGTTGACTCAAAAGTCAAAATATATTATGTTTTTTGCTAGTCACACTAGCTTAATTCTTTTTTTAAACCATTCAGGGGTGCAAACCCAAAAGACTCAACAAAATTGTGGCCATTTTGAGGTATGACACACCATTTCAAAAACAGCATCTTGAAAAACGTCATCTTGAATTTAATTTGAGATGGCGTTTTTTGCGTTAGTGATTTTGAATCACAAAAAAATAAAATAAACAAAGAAATAATTAAAATTTACATATATCTTTATAATGCAGCATTTCAAATTTACGCCATCTTGATTCCATCACTTTGAGTCAGATTAATTAAATCTTATTTTGCTAACTTTATTTACATATGAAATCACTTAGTGTGGGGCGTGTTTACTCCATCTTGACTTTACGTCATTTCAAATTACGCCATTTATCTTAAACTAAAATAAGCTTATACCTGAACTAAAATAAAGCCTGTGGTATAGTTCCAGAGGATGTTCCTATACAGTAGTTTTAAAAGCTATGTTGATAAGAAAAAATACTTCAGATTTAAACAAAATGATTTCAGATTCAAACAAAATCCAACTCTCAGGTTAAAATATACACTCTGTTAACAGGGTTTATTGGCGTTAATGAGCAAAATGGGTCAATACAGCAACAAAGGGCTCATGTGCAAAGCAAAAACATTCAAAATATAATCCAAAATACATGGATTCAAAAACAAAATGGTATGAGTTGACTTTCAGTGTACATATGTTTACTATGTGAATCAGTGACAAAATACACCCAAGCAAGGTGTGTCAAAACTCAAACCAAAAACAAAACACAATAGCAACTCACTACATAAACAGAATCACTCAATCAGTTTGTGCAATGGGTTGTAATCAAGAATGATACCAAGGTATCTAATTTAAGACACAAGATCTGAAATATAAATTTTAAAAATATTGTGTTGGGTGCTAAATTTGGCGTAAAATATGGGAAAATGGGTGGAAATTATTTTGGGTATTCTAAAATGGGCGTTCTAAAACCAAAAACAACTAACTAAGAAATAAAAAATCTATAATTGGGATATTGGGTGGGAAAAATATTAATTGAATATCCATAAACAGATAAAAGCAAAAATTAAAAATAGGGACTAACTTAATTAAGTTTTATTTAATATTTTATTAAATTTTAAAATGGAAGGAACACAACAACAGAGTACCAATGCACCCGTTGTGCGCTGCGGTTGCAGTCGCCCCTGAGGGTCAAAGAATAGAGTTAGTGCAACCCAAGTGTCTACTTAAGAAGGAGACAGGAGAGGAGAGTTTCATAGTGAAGCTGCACTGACACAGCTGGTTCAAGGAGCACAAGCTGCTAGGGTGCAGAGCATAAACCCTTGGGTCCCAAAGCTGACCCAGAAGCCCACCAAGGTTACCACTACCAAAACAGTTAGAAACAAGGAGGTAGAACTTACTTTGTATGTGTTTGACGTTGTGTACTAGCAAGAGTTGGTCCTGTCAGCCATGCTGGAGAAGGTGAAGCCTGTACTTGATACTATCTACAAGCCCTACGTCAGTGATGGCAATCAGGAGGATGACAAGGAGCCCAAGTTCTACCAAACCAATGAGGGACAGATGGTGTTAAAGAAAGTTGCTGAGTTTTACACCAAGGTGCCTATGCCCTGTGTTGTGCCCAACGCCAACAAGCCAATCCCCACCGCTAAAAAGCCCGCTCACAAGCACATTCCTGACATTAAGGGCATCATCCTTCTCCGGCTCATGCAGGAATCTGGTGATTACAAGGTGGCTGAGGCTCTTGTTGGGGTGGATCCCAAGTACGCCTTAAAGACCTTCAACAAGTTCATTGATACTGGCCAAACCTTGCTGCAGAGAAATCCTTGCGTGTTTCAACCATGCTCACCAAGGAGCACAAATGGGCAATCCGCCAGTGGATAACCTGAGATTCCCATCTTGAACTGGCAAATATACAGGCCATGATTAAGTCTGCTTTTGGGATCAAGGCCTCAATTTCCTTCTATTATCATTTGGTCAAAGAAATGCACTTTTCCTGGAAAAAGCTCAGGGTATCCCCATACAATTGGAACAGCCCAGTCAATATTGAGACCTGGAAAAATTACGCTGAGGCATACACTGCCCTCAAAGCCAAGGGGGCATTGAAATTTTATTATATTGACAAATCAGCATTTGCCTCATTGATGCGCAATGGGTATGGGTATGTCCCCAAAGGCTCCAATGACGGGATGGCTTGGCGTGCTGCAGTCTGCGCCACAGCATACTCAATGGTGGCTCTCCTTGGTCCAAAGGGGGTCAAGCTTTACCAAATGATACTAGTCTCCCACAATAGCTGGACCTTCCTATCCTTTCTCCGATTAGTCCAGGAGCACCTGAGGCGCACAAGCCTGGGCTTCACCAATGTCATTGTATTGGACAACGTTGGTCTCCATAAGGTGGCTGATATTCTTGAGGAATTTCCATCAATTGACACAAGCATTGCAGTGGGCCCCCAGCAATTGGCCACAGCAAATTTGCGCATTCTCTTCCTCCCTGCCTATTTGCCCTTCCTAAATCCCATTGAGGAGGTCTTTGGGTAGCTCAAGACTGTTGTAAGTCTTGGGATCCCAACTGGGACCAAAGACCTATTTGATTTGCTGTAGGCAGGGATCCATATCCTCCCAGCTGAGACCGTGGCCAAATTCTATGGCCACGCTGATTTGTTCATCCCCGCGTGCCTAGCCAGACAGCCATTCAATTAAAGGCTTAGTGTGTCCAATTTTTTTATATTCTCTTATTTACTATTCAAGATTTATTAATTATCTTTTTATATTAAGAAGCTTTCAAGCCTTCAATCACATTCAGCAAGATCATAAATGAAGGTTTGTAATGTATTTATTTTATTATATTTTATTTTATTATGCCATCTGAGGTAATCCCAAACACTCAATACTGGATTACGCAAATAGATTTAAATCACTTTTGTCAAATAAATATAAAATAGACTTATAAAAATTAAACATAAATTGTAAGGTTGAAATTTATTTTATTACTGTATTATTTTATACTTTTATGAAACCCATTTCTGCAATATATTTTGCAAATCTTGTTTGCTAAAATATTATTTGAAAAATTATTTATAATATAAAAATATAGTAGAGTACAAATATATTTATTGATATAGAGATAAAATTAAGTGCACCTGTAATGGGTTTGGCAGTATTTACCCACCCCACAATGGAGGTGGTGCACAACCTCCATTGCCACACTGTGGACGGTGAATACACCCATATTAAAGTATTTGCGCCTGCTGGTAAAAGGAAGGATGGTGAGGTGGGAATGGAGGAGCAGCTTTTCTGGCGGGGCTGCAAAACCAAAGATGCCAGCCAGGACCAGGGCGTCCTGGATGACATGATCCACCAAGTTGTACCCAGGGGGAACCTTCTTCCCGTTGAATGAGAGCCTGGCCTTGTCAACCCCAAGAAGGACCCTGTCTAGGTCCTCTACACTGGCGCTCATCCCAAAGAAGAAAAGATACCCAAGATAAACAACAAGGTGAAGCCTTTGTCCAGTAAAGGCTTCTGTAAACTTGCAAAATTTGTTGTATACAGCGCTAATCTTCTTCTTGTGCTTGGTTTTGGCAAAGGTCAGCTCCATAGCTGCAGGGACCCCCGTCTTGTTGGCACTCCAGGCTAGCCCAAAGTCCACCAGGAGAATTTTTGTCTTCTTTACAGCTGTTACATTTGCAACAGCCAATTTTGACACCGCACGCCCAAAGTTCTCCATTAGGTAAGAGATAGTATGCTCCACCAGGAAGCAGAAGCAAGCAACCACATGAGCCTGGCCCATCTCTGGTATATTCTTAAATGGGAGCATTGCCAGGACGTCCCAAACAAGATTGATAGAGTTTACACAGTAAACTCCACCAAGGTTAACTGGGTCCAGGCGGACCAGTTAGGCATCCTTGTAGGCAGTAACTGCCCACTCAGATGCCCCCTCACCATGCAAAAGCCCAGCCAATGCCTCCCTGGACATTGGAAATGTACCATGGATCCTGTCTTCAAGCTCCCACAAGACAGGGGGGACAGATAGAGTTGTTTTGCCACATGATTATCATAGTTGGCATAGAAAGTAGGGGGGACAAAAGGGACCAGGACCCAGCAGAGTTCACCATCAACATCTTCTAAAAAAAAGGTAAGTATTTAAGAATTTTCATTAATTATAATTTTTTAGGTTACCCTCTTGGGTTTATTCCTTGCTGGCAGCTTCAGCCAGCTTTGCCATTCTCAGCACAAGCAGTTGTGCGGGCAATTTGGTATCCTCTACCCTGGCACACTTGGAGGGTTTGAGGTGGGCATACATCTCCGGGTCATCAACCCAGACAGACGGCGTGGAAAGATTGTATGCCTTGAACTGGAGCCCCTTGACCACAGTTTTTTGAATATTTAGTAAGCACTTGATTGTCTTCTCTGGGGTGTCAGGCATTTTTGACATTAGTGCCTTTGCAGACACCTTGTCAATTTTGTCCCCAGTGAGGACGGCAGACTTCACCTTTGCTTTGACCTTGCAGCCAATGTCCTTTATTTTGGCAACTACCAAGTTGAGGTCCTTAAGAAGCTTTTCCAATTCTCTCATTGATTTTTTACTAACCTTTCCATATGCTTTTATAGCTTTTGCCTCAATAAATTCTGTATTATTTTTATACTGTTGCCTCTGGTTATTCCTTTTTGTTTTCCCATTTACTACATTATCCCATCTTTTTACCCATTGTGTATATATTTTAAGCTCATTCCAATATGTGTTGTTTTCTTTGTGTTGGCATTGTTTCCTTGATTACCATATTTTTTTGGCGCTTGACATAGCCCCTTGTGAAAATAGTAACAATGACTTGATGATCAACTGGATTTAAATTAGAAAATTATAGTGTTAACTGTTTTTAGATAAAGTTGTTACTGATCCAAATTCAAAACCTTAATGATAAACTTTAAGCCAATCAGGAGCCAAGTGATAAAGTGATTGGTGTGACATAAAGGGTCATTCAATAATTCTTTGATGCATGTGCGCTAATTAATATGATTGGCAGGATGTTTTGCCATTGTACACCATTGCCGCTGTAGCAAGTTGTTGGTGGACTAGTGCCCAATCAGCTGTTGGGTTAGCACTAGTCTATCAACAACTTGCCACAGCGGCAATAGCATACAATGGCAAAACATCCTGCCAATCATATTAATTAGCGCACATGCATCAAAGAATTATTGAATGACCCTTTATGTCACACCAATCACTTTATCACTTGGCTCCTGATTGGCTTAAAGTTTATCATTAAGGTTTTGAATTTGGATCAGTAACAACTTTATCTAAAAACAGTTAACACTATAATTTTCTAATTTAAATTCAGTTGATCACCAAATTGTTGTTAATATTTTCACAAGGGGATGTGTTTGGGTGCTAAATATAACTGTGTTCAGGATCTAGATACACAACATAGTAGATATATGATTTTATAGAAATAAGCTGAACATAAAGAATATAGCCAACTGTAAACAAAGAGAACACAAACAATAGAAATTCAAAATACAGATAATATAAATATAATTTTTTTGGGACCAGGGGGTTTATTGAGGTGGGGAAGAGAGATGCCTAGTAGGCAGAATAGCACGGGAAGGACTTGCTGAGGAGGTGCTGGCCTGGGGGGAGTCTGGGATTGGATGGGTTGGGCTTGCAGGTGAGGGGTGTTGGTGGTGGGGGTGGAGGCAGGAGGATTTTGTATGATGGCTGCCATATAACACTTGCTGTATTCCTCATTGGTCATTGGCTGGATGAGCTGGTAGGTGGCAGTGGCCCAAGATGGAAGGCGCTTATCCTTACATGATTGGTTGCCCATGTTCACATGGAAACCCATTTGGGCAAACAAGTCAGCACCATTTGGTGACCAAAGAGAGAATTGTGGTCAAGGACCCCAAGATAGAGGTTGTTGAAAGCCTGAGGGCGGCGCTCCTGTAGTTATCTCCAATTTTAAAGAAGACAACATCAGCCAGATGGATGTCAGCGTGACCAGCTGGGTACATGGTTACCTGGTGCCTGCGTTGCTGGATGGCCTAAAGGGCAGTGGAGCTACCCTCTATCTGGTGGCTCAAGAAAACCCAGTACTTGGAATTTGAGCCATCCCAGGAGTCAAGTAATCCACTGAGGATGTGGCTGTACAAGTAGCCATTATTGAAATCAGGGTTTGTCCAATAGTAGACAAAATCCTTGGCTGGAACATCCAGAAACGCACAAATTAAAGTCTCCTTCTTGACCTTCTTCCTTCCTTTTTGAGTGGTGGCTCTTCCTTGCTCACCAAAATTGTCAAAGGCAATTGATAACTTGTAGTACAAGACAAACATGATGTCATCTGTTAGACTTGTCAAGCATCTGACCAGGGTTGATTTGATTGCGGTGTCATATGGGGAATCCTCAGCGCCATCCCATTGGTTGCCGACAAATTTTGTAAGAACCCTAATTGAAGCCACCTTTCTGTGCATCCAGAGCTGCACCATGCGCTCAGACACCCAAATGCCATGGTGCGCAAGTTGCTTCTGGACCTGGGTCAAGGGAAGCTTGGGGTCCCGCTGGAGGAGGTCAAGCATTATTGGGTATGCCTCATTGATCTGGGACTCTGTGGCCTTCTTTGGCTTCTTGGCTGTCCCAATCAGATTTCCCTTATTCATCAGGTTGTTGAATTCCCACATGACAGTAGCCCAGGTAAATTGTAATTGGCTGGCTATCTGATCCCAGGACAGACCCTGCAGGTTGAGTGCCACAATTTCCTGAAGAATTTGGGCAGTAATTATTCTGCGTTTGGGGCGCTGGGTAGCAGGAGCTGAAGCCTGATTGGCTGAGGGGGGCAGGTTGGGCGGTGGCAGGAAGTTGTTCCAAATCAAGGTTGCCATCCTGATTGGTTGGTTGATGGACAGCTTGTGCAGGGGTGGGTGTGGGAGCAAGGGCAGAGCTAGACACTGTGTGACTACTGAACAAGTCAAAGCCATATGGGTTGGGGGACAGTAACAGGTCAGCTTCCTTGTTACCTGCCTCAAAGGCTTGGGTGTAAACGGGTGCCTCCACGTTCTGAGCCTTGCCTCCACTGAAGCTGGTCTGGCTGCTGCTGGCTTGGCTGCTGGCGCTGTCAAAGATATTGCTGTTAAAAACCGTTATAAAAACCTAGAATAAAATCACCAAAAGTAGAAATTTTAAATTTAATGATTTATTTTTATTGTAATCTCAAGCCATATTTGGAAGGTTCTCAAAATCTTTTAATACAAATATAGAGCTATGAAAATGGATAAAATGCCTCTGTTCCTAAATTGGATAGCTGCTGATTGGCTGTTAAACTGTTATTTTTTATTTTAGGCTGCTCATAATACACATCTTGTGTGAGTTCATTTTGTTTTGTGCTTGTGTAATCTTGCTTCTAGATTACTCAAGTTTTGTTTCATTTTAGTTCTTCTGTAGGTGCCTCATATGAATCTTGATTGGATTATGATATACTCTGGAACAGCATCCATCCATTTCACTTGTTGTGTCAGTTCATTTCATTTGTGGTTTGAACTACACTGCTTGATGTTTGCTTTAATTTTGTATAATGGGTTAGTGAAATTTTGTTTTTGGTTTGACAGTTCATTTATTAACCAAAAATATTATAATTAATTGAATCCTGAATCTTGCGCAATTTGGATTTTGTTTGAATCTGAAATCATTTTGTTTATATCCTAAGTAATTTTGCTTGTTGCCATAGCTTTTGAAACTACTGTAGTATTAATCTAAAACATTTATACCAAAATCAACTTAAAATAAACCCACTATGATAGTATTTCTAGTGATTGTCATTGCTGGGTAAAAAAAACCAGTTTTGTTATATATAATTTATAGCTTTATTATACATGGATACATTGATAAGGGTTTTCTTAATAAAATATTTTAATAGTGATTTCAATATGGAAGGGTGTTTTTACGCCATTTCAATTTATGTCACTTCAAATTCCACCAGGTTTCATATCACCCAATTGATTTGATGCGCACAATGGATAGGGGAAAATAAGGGGAAATTGTATATGACACCAGGCTACGCTATATCAATCCCCCCACCGCAATTCATGCTTTCCACTTTTTAAAAGTACTAGTTCACGTCAAAATCCTTATTAGTAAAAAATATAAGAAAACATATCAAACTTTGTAAATATATATTTTTTGGCCTCCTCTAAACAACTAGGTACTTTATAACTCCAGTTGTATAAGCTAGTTTTTGAGAAATTCAAGTTTTGCTATTTTGCCCGGTTGAGGTAGCTCCACCGTAGATTTCTTAATTTAATATAAAAAATGGTCAAATGCACTATGTTTTTGAGCTACAGCACCTTGATTACGTCACTTTGAAAACGCCATTTCAACTGCAAGTTTTCAGTCAAAACTCAAAGTTTTGCATACTTGCGTTACTAATAAAAAATATTTTTACAAAATAAAAAACATTGAAATTTCAACAGTATATATTTTTAGATTTTCTCTACAATTCTATGTAAAAATACTTACTACTTTAATAGTAAAAACATTCTCATTTTTACTTTTAAAAACAACCCCTAAATTGCACATTTTGATACTAATTCACTTTTAGATGCCTCCCAAGTCCATCAACAAAGCTGCGTCCAAGGCCTCCAAAGGCAAGACCACTCCTCCCAAGCCCAAGAAGGCCAAAACTACCCCTAAAAAGCAGCCTGCTAAGGGTAAAGCTCCTCCCAAGACACCTACGCCCTCACCAGAGCCTGAGGAAAAAATCCCAACCCCTCCCCATTCTCCTTTTGTTTACTCTCCTTCAGACCCTCAAGCAAAGTTGTTCAACTTCAATTGCCATTCTGACCCCACTTCAGAGCCTGAGGATGAAGAGGAGCAGGAGCCTGAGCCTGGTGCTTCTGTAGATGACCAAATTGAGTTCTGGGATCTTAATACCATCCACAATATATGCAACCAAAATGGAACCTTTGCTGTGTCAACAACATACCCTATCAGCTATCCAATTATGACAAAGAAAGGGGGTGCTGGCTTTTTCCACAAGGGCTACAGCTTCAGCTGCAACAACAAGAAGAAGCCCATCCGTCAACATCACTTCAAATGTGATAACATTGGCTGTCCAGCTAGACTTCCCACCTATGGGTTCACTTGGTTTAAAGCCAGGACTATTGGGCATGACTGTGCCAAGCCTTTTGATCCTCTATATCAACTGATCCGCTGGTTTCTTTGCCAGGTGATCCCAACCACAAAGGACTAAACTGCAACTGAGGTTGTAAAAAATGCGCTCATTAATCTAAATGATACCTAACTGGTAACTGTTGGTGGCGCCTCAAAACTACAGAGATATCTCACTGACCAGAGATATGCTCTGAGCACTGAAGTTGTCAGTGCTACATCAATTGACCAGTTGATTCTAACTGAGGAGCAAAAGCTTTCACGGCATGAAGAGAGATTCCTCCTTCACAATGATGGGCAACATGCCCCAGAGCAGATCATCTGATTTGCAACAAGCCAGGTTCTTTGCAACCTGTTAAAGTGCAAGACCTGGCTCGCAGATGGCACTTTCTCCACCTTCCAAAGCTCTTCAGCCAGCTTTGGAATATCCATGGGCAAGTTGGCAATCTAGTTCTTCCTCTAGTCTTCTTTTTTCCCTCCAAATAAGAAGCAGAAAACTTATGTCTGGGCTCTAACAATATTAAAGGCCAAGTTGGATGAGATTCTCCCAACCATTGAAGAGGAGCCAAAGGAGACTAGAGGGCGCAAGAAAAAGGCCCAGTCAGAGGAAGCCACCCCAATCAAGAAAAAGCCCAAAAGCCTTCCCTACCATGAATATCTGGTAGTAGATTTTGAGCAGGATCAGGCCAATGCTTTTATTAGAGTCTTCAAGAGCTCCCCTCAGGGATGCTACTTCCACTTCCAGCAGGCACTCTGCCGCCGCCTCCAAAAGTGCTCTGCACTTCATGAGCTGGTCTACACTGAAGGCACAAAGGAAGCAAAGGACGTGTTCAGCTGCTTTGCTGCCCTTGTCCTTGTGCAAAAGGAGGAGACTAATGCCTTTTACAACGCCCTCCTCTGCCATCCTTACATTATTGCCAACCAGGCAGCTTTTGCGCCCTTTATTGAGTATTTTGAAACTCAATGGGTTGGTACTTTTTAGGGAGCACGCCACATTAGAAAAGGCGGTGACTTAATAACATGGAACTTCTTTAAGCAGGTAAAAGATGGCCTAATCAAGACCACCTCTTCTCTTGAAGGGTGGCATAGTCAATTTGCCACAAGGGTCCAGGTTCAGAAGCCCAAGCTCAACAAAATCATGGTGCATCTCAAAACCCAGCAGGCCATCTCTGCCCACCTCTTTAAAACAGGCATGAAGACCAAGGGTGATCTCCCCAAGCAGACCAAAGCAGTGAAAAAGTATACAGAGATTATCAAGGTGGTCCTTGCCTACTATCCCAAGGATAGCAAGCTTGAGCATCTCCAAGCTATCTCAGTTGCTCTTTCTACTAATATTTGAGCCCTTTACTAATAAAGTCTTCTTTATCTTCTCTCTTCTTTTCTTTAATTTTATTATTTTTTGACTTTTTTAGTATTTGGTACAATTATATGCTTATTTTAAAGTATAGTTTATAGTTAAAATAGATGAAAATGGTTGTTTTTGGGTATAGTTTAACTTTTGGGCTTTACGCAACTATGTTGCTACTAATCAACCCCATTTTTTAAATGTAGATTTGGAATTCTGAGGCTTTTTTAAGCCTATAAATGTTTTTTGATTTTTGGGAATTTTTTGGGTAATTTTTGGAGTTCAAAAAATCTAAAATTATAAATCTCTTTTTCTTAGTCAAAATGCCGTAAATCAAAATGGCGTTTTTACTAATAGATCAAGATAGCAGAAATTCAAGATTGCATTTTTCAAGATGCTGTTTTCAAAATGGGGTGTCTTATCCATTTTGACACAATTTAATATTAAGCTTAAATAAAAACTTGATTTAACCCAATTTTTCCTTTCTATTTACTAATAAAAATTTGTTTATTTTTTATTTGTTTTCAAGACGTAAAAGTGTCAATGTTGACACTTTATAAGCCAAACATATTTTTAATAGCAAAACTAAAATATCTACAAGATAAAAATTAAGTGAGGATTTAAAAATTAATTTTTTATTACATTAATATATTAAAAAAGACATTGTTCATATAACTGATTGTTGAAAAGTTTATGTTTTATATATATATGTGGCACTTATTCCAGCTTTAATATATTAATTGAATTGGTGGCTAATGGAAATTCAATAATTTAAGTGTGAGTTACTATGTAATTTACTATAGAGTTTATTATTAAAAATAATTTTGACAATTGAAAATATTGTTTATTTGCTTGTGATCATCCACTGGGGTGAAGTTAAGCAAATTATAGTGGTGCAATTAAGCTTAAATTAATATGCCACCTCATATAAAGTGTAAATTCACTCCCCCTTTGGCCTTGGATAGGACAATTTTCCCACGTTGCTCCAAGAAATCTCCGCAGAAGCCAGCCAAACCCCTAAACTCCCTTGAAGATTTAGCCCACACAGTTGACAAGAGATTTGTGTTGATATACCCCTCTCAGATGGCAAATGTTGATGCTGGGAACTCTGTTCCCACTTGGGAGGAATCTCTGATTAATTTGGACTATTTTTTGGCTTGGGCTCAACCGCATTTAAAATTAATTAGGTCTAAACAATCAGGTTGCGCTACTGCCAAATCATCAAATCCCAACTTAACTGAATTGAATGGTGATCTGCCCCATTCATTTGATCCCAGCTAATCAGAGTTGGGGTCGGAAATTGGTGCAAAACCCTCCAGCTTGCAGGATTTGCCTGGCAAAATTTCTCTTGCAGCCAATCAAACCCACGCCCTGGATCAGGTGACCTTTGAATCTGATTCATCACCCTTAAAGCAAGACATGGGACTTTTGGTCCCCTGCTTGCTCATTCTACCAATTAAAGTTTATACTTGCATGCTTTTTAAGATTAAACTTGGGTCTTTGTTTGATCCTCTTTGTTTTCTCTGGCTTTGTTAGTATTTTATTTACCATTCCTTACCTTCCTGACCTTTACCTGGTTCCCGGCATTGTCTTTAGAGCTCCTAGGGTTGAGATTAATGTCGTTGAACTTGCTTACCTCAATTGCTTTCAAAAACTTAACTCAAACTTTAAAATTAGTATTCATTCTTTAATATATACTTACTTTATTTTCAATTTTACTCCTTGCTTGCTTTGTTGTCTCTTCATTTTTGCTATATGCTTTAAAATTATTCTGTTGCTTTATCTTTGAGCGTATAACTGTTAATAGTCAACTGTTGACTTCAAACACCTCCTGAAACTTCCCATTTGCTCCGTTTCCCATATTCTCTTCTTCTAAGGGAATCACACCACCAAAAGTTTGTTGTGTTTGTGTTTCCCCTTTTGATTAAAATGCTGGCCTCATTTTTAAAATTTGTGGCCTATACCCTGGCTCCTACCCTGGTGCTAGTTTGAACCACTTCCCCAGAACTATGAAGTCATGTGTCCCATTCTTTCCACTTGGTGGGAAGTGACCCCAGCCATTTCATGCACATGTTCAAGGAACTCCCCAGACGGGCACAGGGCATCCTTGCCACTAGTGAGAACATTATGAGAAGCCTCACCTGTGAAAACCTCAAATTCCCTGCCCTCAAAACTTCCTCCACTATGCTGTTGCACCAACCCCCCAGATGACCCCCTCCTGAGGTCCCTGTTGCTCAGTTCCGGGAGAGTGGGTTGGGTACCAAAGAGTCCCCACCCAAGCGTGCTCCTTGGCTCCTTAGTGCTGTGATTCTTATGGCTTTAGACTCCTACTTCCCCCGGCTGTCTGCCGCGTCCTCTCTATGGACACCCCTTTGAGCGGCCATACCAGTCCTGCACTGGATGATGTCCTGGTGGGTCATCCTGCTAGGATGGGAGCCAAACTTAGTTAGTTTAGCCCCCCTCTCTCACATCAAGAATGTTGTAAGTGACGTTGCTGACAATTTACCCTTTTCATTACTTAATATAACTTTCTTAACAACTTCCAATATATGCAATGGTAAAATATCATATTACCACCCCCAAAATATTATTTTTAATAAAGAAATAAAGAAGTTTGATAATTTTTTAACTTAATTTCATTTTTTTATTTTATTATGTGAACAAAATACCACAGAAAACGGCTAACATTTGCTAGCCTGCATAAATTCAATTAAATGTACTATGTTTTTTCATAGTAAATTTTTTAAAAAAATATTGACAGTGACAATGTTGTCAAAAATAATGTCTACAATTTTCCTAATTTTCAGTGGGAAATCAGCTTTTTTACTAATCAACACTCATAATGTTGACACTTTTCATTTCTCACATATAAAACTTTATGTTTTACATAATAAAATCATCTGATTTTTTGATATGTTGTATTTCCAACTTTTTTTATATTCTTTAATTTTTAAGATAAAATCTATTTATAAATATAATACTTTTACGTAAATCTCTTAACTTTTAACTTGTTATTTAAAACTATAATAAAATAAAACTTTTACAATTTTTTATATATTTAAATTTCACTAAAAGCCATATAAAGTTTACTTTTTATATATTATGCTTTTAAAGTTGCTTTGTTTTGTTTTTTAAATACAAATATTTACATTAGAACTTGTAGCTTATTATTTTAGGACAATAACACCTCAAAGCAACAAAAGAGTACCAAACGTCCCTCCAAGGCCCCAAAAACTCCAAAGAAAAAGCCTGTCTCATCAAAGAAGGCCACTCCTAAGCCCTCCCCTGAGAAGAGCCCCACTCACTCCACTGGGGGAGAGGAAACTGATGGTTCCCTTAAGGATCACAGTTTCTACAACTTGGATTCAGACAAGGAGCCAACCAAGGAGCCACATCAGGCCAAAAAGACCCCGCCTAAGGATAAGTCTCCTGCACATGAGGAACACCAAGATAAACCCCCTTAAGCTCCCCACCACTACCAAATTCTCCCCTTCTAGTTCATCAGGGGATGATTTAAAGCCCCACCTCAATTACTTCCCTGGCTTCCACCATGCTCCTGCTGGCCCCTGGGACCCTCTGTTGGCCCATAATATCTTCAATATCAACGGGAAGTTTAAGGTTCCTTCTTTCCTACCAAAGTTTTCCCCATCATTAGTATCAAAGATGGGCTAGCCATGGTGGCCAATAATTACATCTTCTCGTGCAATAATGCCAACCGGGGCTTCAAGAGCCAGAACTATACCTGCAAGGATTGCTCCTGCCCAGTGCAACTCAATACTGAGCGCTGGGACTTGATACAGACCATCAAGGGTGAGCACATTTGTGTGATGCCCAACACAACCATTTTCCGCCTTCTCAAATGGTACATTGTGCAAATCATGCCCACCTTAAAGGACCTTTCCCCGACCCAGTTGGCCATTCTTGCATGCAAGTACCTCTCCTCCACCAACCTCAAGAGGGTGCCAACCCACACCCAGTTGATCAAGTTTGTGAGTGATAGGCGCCAAGCCTCAAACCCCCTGGCCAAGAGCGCCATCACCATTGAAGACCTGGTCCTTTCTGATGCCCTCAAGAAGACAGAGGATGGTGAGATGTTCCTACTCCATGACAATGAGCAGGAAGTAGATGATAGGATCATAGCCTACACCACAACCCAAAACCTGGAGCAGCTCAATAATGCTACCACCTGGCTGTGCAACAGCACATTTGCAACCTGCCCAACCATCTTCAAGCAGCTTTGGGTCCTGCATGAGAAGTTCAATGACCAGGTCATTCCCCTTGTGTTTTTCCTCCTGCCTAGTGCCAAGAAAGAGGTCTACACCAAAGCATTCAAAATATTCTGGGATGCTTTGAACTCCCTTCCCATCAATATTATCCCCCTTCCCATTTACACCACCAGAGCAAACCCTTCCTCTGCCAAAAAGGATGAGTCTGCCCAGGCCGCTGAGCAGCTAGCTCATGTGCGCTCACTTGGACCAAAGGTTATAATAATGGACTTTGAGCAAGCTCAGTTAAAAGCATTTGAGGCCATCTTTAATGGGGAAGTTCAGGGCTGCTTCTTCAATTTTAGACAGGCCCTCATCAAGAATCTCAAGAGCAAGAAGGACCTCTTTGATAAGTATCTTAATGATGGTAAAGGAATATGCCGCTTTGCCATCACCCAGTTTGCTGCCTTGGCTTTTTTGAGGCCAGAGCATACTGGGATTGGCTTTGAGGCTTTCCTGGAAGATGCTTACATCAAGAAGCACATCATCATCTTCAAAGGCTACCTGGATTACTTTGAGCAGCAATGGGTAGGCAAGAAGATGACCACTTGGAGAGGAAAGAGCAGGGCCACTGCCCCTTGGAATTTACAGGGCGCCTGCCTCAAGGGGGAGATGAAGACCACCTCCAGCCTTGAGGTTTGCCACAAGCACTTGAAGACCAAGTTTGGGTCCAACCCCAAATACAACAAGTTTTTTGCCACACTACAGGAGGAGCAGACCAGAAATGTCTCCAAGTTTTGCAACCTAGCCAACCGGGTGGCCCCCAAGAAGAAGAAGAGTAAAGATCAGGAGTACCAGGAGGCAGTGCAAAAGGTGGTGAATAAGAAGTATAAGGTGGTAGAAATCAAAAAATTCCTTGAGAACGTTGCCACTGCTCTTGCTGGTGGCTTCAATTAGCCCACTAAGCCTTGCTTTATTTGCCTGGATTGTTTTTACTTTTGGATTTTTATATTTTTTAATTTATTTATATATTACTAATCTTTTTAGGTATAAATGGTAAGTTTCAGATACAGTTTCAATGTGGTTTTATAAGAAATATCTTATATTTTGTTAATTTATCTTTAAGGCATGAGATTTTTCAGTTGTGCTTATATAAGATATAATAAATTTAAATTAGAATTTTCTTATATTTTGTAGTTGTTATGATACATAAAATATCATAAATTTTTGTCTCATTGGATTTTTAATTTTTATGAGAATAAAGAACATTTTTGTATAAAGAGTGGAAAAAGATAGTAAATTGAAAATTATTTGCTTATATCTCCTTATTCTTATTACTTATAGTATTTTTATTGCTTTTGAATTCTCTGGGGTTGCTTTAGTATAATGATGTATTTTAATTTTTTTATATTAAAAATTTTCAGGGTAAAGTGTTTTGTTAATTAAAAAAGTGTCCACATCCAGTAAACAACATTAAGTAAAACTGGGTTATCACTTTACTATAGTGTCAACATTAAAAGTGTCAACATGGCCACTGTTGAAATTTTTAGTGTCAACATGGGCGCTGTTGCCTTCTTTATCTTCTCTCTTATTTTCTTTTGGTATTATCATTTTAGACTTTTCTAAAGTATTTGATACTGTTACTGTAAATCCACTGCCACCTCTGGCCTTGGATTGAACTGTTTTCCCCCGCTGCACCAAAAAATGGGCAAAAATTACAGCCAAGCCACTCAATTCTCTAGGAGATTTAGCTCATACTGTTGATGAGAGATTTGTTCTGGCCTACCCTGCAGACCCTCTGGCTTTGGCTGCTCCAGCCTGGGAAGAAACGCTGGTCAATTTGGACTATTTGTTAGCATGGTGTTGTCCCCTTTTAAAAACAATCAGGACTGCCCAATCAAATGATGTCACATCTAGGGCCAGAAATTCAAATGAAACTGAACTGGGTGAGGTGTCTTCCAGCCAATCAGATGGACCTGCAGAAATTAATCTGAAACTCTCCAGCACCCCTGGCTCTGGCCAGCAAATTTTATCACCCAGCCAATCACATGTAACACAAAATGGTCAGGTGATCATTTCACAGCACCTGAATCCCTTTTAACCATGTCAGGGGACTTTATGTCCCCTGCTTGTCAATTGTCAATTTCATTAAAAGTTTGTAATTTTTTCGCACTTGTGTTTTATTTAAAGTAATTTATTTGAGTGGAACCCTGATTTTGGTTCCTATCATCTAAAAATAAAGTGTAAGTGGTTTCTGTCTTGCTTACCTTTTACTCCCAGTTTCAAACCCAGAAACTCCTCTGGACCCCTAAGAATAGGCTCTAGTGTATAGTTGTTGTCTTCTCTTGCTTTCACTTTTAAAAACCAACTTCAAACTTCAAAATATATTTAAATTTCATTATGATTTCTATAATTATTCTTATTTTTTATTAAATTTACTGATTTTGAACCTGTTTTTGCTTTTGCTTGTGACCCAAGACCCCTGAGATCACCCCCAAGCCATCCAGACCTGCTCTGCTGCTTCCTTTGGTCTCCTGCTTGTGGCTCCCCCTGTGGCCTATTTTTTATTTGTATGTCATACCAAAACCTTACAAATCTCCCCCAAATTTTGAGGAAATCACAACCATGATACTCCCTGTGTTAAAATTTATTGTATTTTCATTGGCTCTGTTCCTGTTGCTCCTTTGGTCAACCTTGCCTGACTTGTGGTCAAAAATCACTTCTCCTGCCTGGCTTGTGGGGACCACCCCTCTAGCCTTCTGGATTTCCCTAATGGTCTCCTCCTCTCTGGAGAGGCTGTGGTGAAAAGCTTGACGTGTGATGACTTAGATTTGAACGTTGTTGATTACATCTTGCCCTCCACCAAGGGAGAGAAGACATCTGTGCCTCCCCCCTTTTAGCACAAATGAGAGCCCGTTGGTCCCCCCTGAGGTTCTTGAGATTCCTCCTCCCGTTGTCTCTTGTGCCCCTTGGGTGATCACTGGCCTCATGTTGATGGGATTGAACTCCTACTTCCCTCAATTGTCCCCTGTGTCCTCCTTCTGGTCCCCCTTAGAGCAGCCATCCCAGTTCTTCACTGGGCGGCATCCTGGTGGTTCCTTTCACTGGGATGGGAGCCAAACTTAGTTAGTTTAGCCCCTCTCTCTTACAGTTACAATGGTTTTAGAAGCTATGGAAACAACCAAAAATGCCTCAGATTTGAATAAAATGATTTCATATTTGAATAAAATCCAAATCACGCAAGATTCAGGATTCAATTAATTTAAATATTTTTGGTTAATGAATGAACTTTCAAACCAAAAAAATACTAGCCCATTATACAAGATTATATCAAACATCAAGCGGCATAGTTTAAACCATAAACAAAATAAACTGACACAACAAGTGAAATGAATGGATGCTGTTCCAGAGTAAAATATAATCCAATCAGGATTCATATGTGACACCAACAGAAGGACTAAAATGAAACAAAATTTGGGCAATCAGGAAGTGAGATTCCACAATGTTGTGAATGCCGCCATTCACCATGTTTCAATTTTGCCTTTGTTGGGTTATTTTGAGGACAAATATATCCCTTTTGCTTTTGCTACTTAAAATGAGTTGATGATCAATTCAGGAAATACAATTGTTTGGTTTCCTGATCCCTGCACAACTCACTTGCCCCACTAATGCTGGTGGTGAGTGATCCTACCGTCCTGGTAGTGTTTTGTGGTATTCCTAACTACTATATATTCCATTTCATATTCACCAATAAAATTAAGTTCTATTCACATTTTTGTCTTTGTGTCTTCTGTACTTCCGCGCCTCTCTCTAGCCACGCCTAGTAGAGATTATTCATCCAGGGCTGCAAGGTAAACACATTTACCTTTCCTGCCATTCTAATCAAGACTTAGTACAAATCCAATCCTAAGGTTAGGATTTCCCGTTGTGACTCTGTGCCAAGCCTCAGATCACAACAAAAATGGTGCTCACTACAGGGGCTGTGAGCCCCTTGGTTACCCCTTTTGCAACAATGTTTTCAGGACCTTTGCCTCCGTCCATACAAGAGCCAAATTTTCCTGAAATTACCAGTCCTCCTATCGAGGAAGACATTGCCAACCCGCCTATTGTGCCTACTATGCTGAACCTTGTAAATGATCCCCGCCTAATTGCTTACCCCATGGGTACCCCTGACTTGGAACAAGTCATGACCATAGCCCTTGGAATAGCCTGTGATGGGGCCATCCCTTGCCTCCAGCTTCAGTTCAATTGAGCAGAATATTATGAATTGATTGTAGCTTCACAATTTCCACACCATCTCCTCTCAGCAGCTGGCTCTGCTGACCATTTATTTTCCTCCTTCATACAACCCGCCTTAGCCCATCATCAAATGGTATTAGGGCTTCACGTTCAGGAGATTTCATCACTGCAAGCCGCCATCACTCATCAGTGGGATCAGTTTGCAGTCTACCAGCAGTGGATCCATTCCCTGTTTTCCTTATTATCTGACAATCAGCACAACTCTGTCACCTCCAATCTTGCTTGGTCACCTCCATTGAAAGAATGTGCCAATCTATCCCTGAGTATGTCAGAGAGCGCCTTCATGAGTTCCACCAGCTGGAACAGCCCTGGCGTGCCCAAGTAGACTCCACTTTAAATGCCTATCTCACCAACTTTGAACAACTTGTGCAACAACTCAACGAGTTCAGTGCTTATTCCTTTGACCAATTACAGCAAGTAGCGGTCCATGCTGCAAAGGGCCTCTTTAAAATTGGTAAGGACCTTGATCAAGAAAGGGCTGATACCGCCTCTACCATTGCCAAACTCCAGACTCAAGTAAATGAACTTCCTGCCTCCAAAGCAGATGCCCTGCCTTCTCCTCCATCTGAAAAGTTAGCAGATAGAGAACAGAGACTCTTGGATGCCATTCAAGATTTAAGAGTGTGCACTTGCAGTCAGGACTGCCCTACCAAAGCTCCTAAGCCAGATCCACAAGTACTTGCTCTGACAACTCAAGTTTCTGACTTACAAAAAGAGATTGCTACCTTGCGTGAGATGATGGCCTCTGCTGTTAGTCCAACTGGGGTTACTTATGAAGATGGCTGTTGCCCTGGCTTGTCAGGAGCCCCTTCATTCATTATGCTAGAGAGTTGATAGCTCTAGCCAATGAAGTGGACCTCCTAAAGCAAGATCTCTATGAGCTTGATAAAGATGTACAAGAACTAAGTGAAGTGATCAATTCAGTAAATGATAGGTTTGCCCCTTGCCTTTTGGTAGGCCTGTCTCTTACTTCACGACTGGCTGAGCTGTCCTTGGTAGTAACAGCACAGGGCCAGCGCCTGGATATTGCTGAGCAACGGACCACCCTAGCTAATAATATGGGCACCCGCACTGCTGAAACCTTTACTAATCTTGAAGAAAGTGTTTGCCAGCTGTGGGCCAGGCAACCCCCCACCAAATCCAAAGCGGAATTCTCACTGCGCATAAATTTAATCAATAGCAACAATTGTGGCCCAACTCCAGAAACATTTTTTAAGCCTACCTTTAAGCAAGTCTTTGATCCCAAAACCTCAACCATTGCAGCTTTCCTAACTATCTACAAAACTGCTATGAGACAAACATCAGACAAGGTTAAGAAGGAACATATTTGACCTGTCTAGACCCGGCTTGCCAGGAGGTGGTGGTGCCTGAACTACCCACCATTGAAACCTGGGAAGATATGAAGCAACTTTTGATTGAAAATTTGGTGGTGAATTTAGTTTGGAAGTGAAGAAGGACACCTTCATGCACATTGCTTTCAAGCCAAAAGAGACCCTAGCTGAATTTACAGATAGATTTTACATGGAGGGACAGCAACTGATTATAAGCAGCCAGTTGACCGCACATGAAGAATACATGGCTTGCAATCAAGCCCTCAAGGCTAACCAGCTCCTTTGTCTTCACTTCAAGGCCCATAAAACCATGCTCTCTTCTATGAAGAGCATAAAGACACTGTTGTAGGATATGCACCTTACCCATTCTGGGGCAGTTGTGCAGGAGAATTGTGCTGCTTCTACCTCTGGTTTGTCTTCACGTGGCCCGCATATCCTTACCATGAACTTGCAGAATCCTCCTCAACGCCAGGGATTCCATAAATGTGGGCAGATAAGTCACCATTCCTGAGTCTTCACCAATCCTTGGGTTGAAGGAGCGGACCCCAAAGAGCAGGCAGGAAAAGAACAGTCAACCTAGAGGCAGAGACACTCTTGGTTGAAAATTATTCCCAGTCTCCCTCAATTCTCTCCTCTATTACTGACTCTGAGCCTGCTGACACTGAGGCTCCTCTCATTCTGGAACTATTCCATGACATATCTGATGACTCTGAAATGGATGATTCTGATATAGAAGATCTTGACACCTATGTATATTCTGTCCTGGCTGTCCCTGAAACTATTACAGTCTCTTATAAGCTACGTTCTAGGAAAATTACAACAACTGCCAAGCCTCTGCCTGAATCCAAGGAATTTTTCTTTTGCCCTTACCTCACCTAAGCCAAGAGATCTCCCGTGCTTGTCAAATCTTCTGAAGAAGCTGCCAAGGTTGCTGACGCTGTGTTTAAGAACGTCTCCGTCTTGCTCCCTGTGGCAGATCCAGGATTAACCAGTCCATCCTTCCATTATCCTGCCCTTGACTCTTATTGCTGTTACCTTCCTGGGACAAAGCTTTGGGGAGCTTTGTCTCCAGGGAGGCAATTTTATTGGATAACACTTTATTGTCATCCCGCCAACAAGCCATGATTTCAACGCTTTTTCCCTCTTGTGCTTTCAACGCCTCAATTTCACAATTTGCCATCTCTTTTACTTGTTGCAAGATTTCATCCCATCCTACCAACAAGTTCCAAGCATCTCAAGCATAAATTTAATTCCCTTGGGTGGGAGTCCCTTCTTTTGTAAAGTAATTGGAATACAGCTCTTCAAACACAGCCTTTACTTCTACCAAAGATTTGGCAGGAACAGTCTTAGTGACCTACAGGCTGGTCTAAGCTTCTTCCAATGTACTTGTAGGAACCTCCTTTCTTGTGGAAGCGGTTTCCACACAAAGGACCCCAAACTTGGCTCTCTCAAATTTTAACAAAGAAGGCATGACAATTAAAAAATAGGTGAGGGGAAAGCGTCAAAACCAACAATGAATATATTTTATTAATGTTTAACTGTTTTTGCTTATATACCATTTGGGGCATACACAACTGAAAACCCCTCTGGTTCCTGAATCAACCAATGATTTGCGTCACATGGTCTATGACATTTGAGTCATCAAACATAGATCTTTACCTGAAAGATCACCAACAATTCTAAACCTATGAGAATTGACCTACAATGGGCAGAAGTCACCTGACTCCATCCAACCCAATGTACCAATTCAGCATGGAGCTTCCCCAGCTCCCAGCGCCAAAACCATGTGGATTGCACATCCTAAACTCAGCTATCAGTGTTCCAACTGGGAATCAGCTGATCAAACCTGAATTCCTAGGCATCCTTGCCTATATTTAGTTATTTTCACATTTAATGGTTTTTTGCTTTTAAAGCCCATTAAACTGCTTCAAAACTCAAACCAGGCGCCACTGTGGCGCCAAGCAATTTCCCCAGGTGGTGCTGTGGCGCCCCAGTGCCTGAAAAATTTGATAGCGGTGCCTCTCAAATTCATTAGGCGGCGCGGCGGCGCCTCTAACCCAATAAATTTGTCAACACAGCGCTTTTAACCCAAATTCTGGGGGCTTTCCCATGGTTAACCTTAACCAAACTTCTTGAAAAAGTCAAATTCATTTTAATATAATTAAATCCATATTAATTATATCCCATATTTATTAATTAATCTTCCTGATCAATCAACCCATTTTGAGACGCCTAGTCTCCAAGATTGATTTGGCCAATCTTGCCTCAATTCTTTTAGTTAGCCTAACCTAACTAACCATCCATATTCTGTTCTTTTATTACATCTAGATATCCAGTTTCTAGGAACCTTTACCCCAAGAATTCCAAACAAACCTATCTATATGTAATAAACAGCAAAAACAGAGCATCTTTATATTTTGGAGCATTTATTTGGCTAAATACTCAGCAGTGACTGTAGTACAGTTACAAGGCCCCTTCCTTCCCTTTGGGGGAATCAGCCTCATCTTCTCAGATCTTTATAGCTCCAATTCCCCATGGAATAGCTTAAGGAATTGAGGATGAACACGGGACTATTCTTCTCCCAAGGCAGCTCCAACCCCCCAAATTAGGTAGTTTGGCCCTGGACTAACCAAAATAATCTTCATAGGCCCTACCTATTGCTGAAGACCTCTTATTGGGTGCTTTTCTCAGCGCCTTTGATCAAACCACACCAGATCTCCCACCTGGAAATGATCACAAGGAAGTACTCCAGGCTTTGAGTTCCACTTGGCGGCACGCTTTTCTTGAACCCACTCTCCTTTACTCCTTGCCTTGGCAAATAACTTCTGCATCTCAGCTGCATGTTCCTCTACAGCAGCTTCATAGGAATTCATCTCCACAAACTCCCATTGGCCCACTTTAGTGCTAGTTGTAGTCTCCCAGCCATACAACATCCAAAATGGTGAGAGCCCAGTAGAATCATGGGGCATTGTCCAATATGCCATGACACTCATTGCTAGGTGATCCTTCCAACAGGTTGTAGCTCCATTAGCCAATTTTTCCATAATGCGCTTTAAGGTTCTAATGGTTCTTTTGGCTAACCCATTGGTCTTGGGATGGTAGGGAGCTGTGGTTAACTTATAAATGCCCCATTTTAAACATTCCTTAGTCAAGGCTGGCCCTACGTAAGGTGGTCCATTGTTGGTGAGAACCTTCTCAGGACAACCATGTTGTGCTATGATTTCTTTTTGGAGAAACTTAGCAAGTGCAACACTTGTTTCTTTAGCCATTACTCAAACCTCTACCCATTTTAAGAAAGAATCAACAGCAACCAGAAGTATTCTTTCTGACCACTTGGTAATGTGATATAACCTGTATCCATTGAGATCAACTCAAAAGGATAATGTGACATCACTGACTTGAGCTGTACCTTAGATTTTGCCGCTGAGAACTTAGAGCAAACTTCACATTCTTGTAAAATCTGGAGGACCGTAGCTCTCATCTCCAACCACCAGTATCAGGCTTTTACTGCTTGCCAGAGCTTTTTGTATCTGAGGTGACCTCCCCATTGAACATGAAGATCTCTCACCACTTGAAGACGTTTGGATTGCTCTACGTAAATCCTATTCCTCAATAACACTTCCCGGGCTTCCTGCGTCTCAACTTCACAGGCCAACAGCGCTTGGGATAGTAAGTTGGGAATCTGATTTTTCCAAACTAGGTCTTTAAATGATATCATAGTCATATCTAGAGAGTTTTTCAGCATACAACTGCATACAGCCTTGTAAGTCTTCCTTAGTCCAAAGCGCTCTCAATACTCTGTGATCAGTGACTATAATGAATGGCATTCCTAGGATATACGTCCTAAAATGCTCCACCGCCCATACTATTGCCAATCACTCACGTTCAGTAGCAGAGTATTTCCTTTGAGTGGTCCCCAATGTTTTGGAACCATACACCACCAGATGCTGGAATAACTTTGACTCTCCTTCCTGAGTAAGAATGGCACCCAGACTAGTTGAACTTGCATCTGTTTCAATGTAGAACAACTTCAACCAATCAGAGAATCTTAGGATGGGGGCCTCTGAGAGTCTCTTTTTCAGCTCTAAGAAACTTGACTCTTGTTCCTGTCCCCAAACAAACCTGGCATTCTTCCTTGTTAAAGCAAACAACGGCTCTCCAAGCGCAGAACAATTAGGAATGAATCTCCAATAGAAATTCACAAATCCCATAAATCCCTGCACCTCTCGGACCAACTGTAGTGATCTCATGCTCAACAATGGAGTAACTCTCTCAGGACTTGGCTTAATCCCCTGAGAATTCACAATATGTCCTAACACCTTGACCTCTTGACAGGCAAGCTTAGTTTTAGATACACTAATCTTTAACTTTGCTTTTTCAATTTGGCGGAATACTTCATCAAGATCCTTCAGGTGTTGTTCCCAGGAAGTACTATATACAGAAATGTCATCTATATACACCAAGACACATCTAGGCTGCAATCCTGCCATAATCTGGTCCATCACTTGCTGAAATACAGCACCAGCTGTTTTCATTCCTAATGGCAAGACTTTCCATTGATAAAGACCATCAGGTGTAGAGAATGCTGTAACCTCTTTAGACTTCTCATCAATCAGCAGTTGGTGATATCCCTTAGTCAGATCCAAAGTGGTAAACCAAGAAGATCCAGCCATGGCATCCAGCTGATCCTCAATTTGGTGCATTGGGTAGGCATCATTTAAAATATCCTTGTTTACCATTTGGAAATCAATACAAACACAAATGTTCCTATCTAGCCTTGGAACACAAACCATTGGAGCAGAATAAGGACTGATGCTCTCCTCAATCAGGTTGGATCTTTGCATCTTCTCCACCTCTTCTCTGATTGCAGCAACTACAGCAGAACTACAACGGGGTACATACCCTTTGTATGGCTTCCCAGTAAGCATTTTTATGATATAAGGTGGACCAGTTCTCCCTACATCATATTTGTCCAACAAGAAACAACTACTCCATTTCCACACCAGAGTATACAACAGGGTACCTGGTGCTTCACTTGGACATAGTATACAGGTTAAATTGTTGAAGGGCACACAAACATAAGAGATGGTAGGTTTATTTGTTATGACTTATCCAACTACGGTCATCCAAACTCCAATACGCTGACCTTGCTGAATGTCTACAGGAACCGCGCAAGTGTTGAACAACTTCCAGGACTTGAGAGATTCACCATTTGAACTATCCTCAAATATTGCCACATTTGAGGATATATGGCGTGGCAATTCTGGGATAACCTGTCCTCCTTGCGTTCTGCAATTGAAAGCCACTGGTTTTAACCAAGTGGTTCCCTTTGATGGAATTGAGCAATATTCCTCAGCGTAGATGACAACTGACTGGACATCTTCTGGTGCTGGCGGAATTGTCAGTTGTTGATAAGCATATTCAACTCCTTCATGAACCAAGACATTCTTGACGGCGTCCAGGCTCACCTTGGCCTCAACAATCCAAGTCATACCAAGCAGAACATCAAATCCTGCCCCAGGTAAAACTACAGCAGAAGTCTTGACCTTGGTATTTTTCCATATTATTTTCATCTCATCAAACACGTCTTGTTTGATGGTGGTAACCCTATCTGCGGAAGATAAGGTCAAAGTGACCAATCTTGATGGGTCCATGCCATGTCTACAAACAAAGTTCTTTTATACTGCCACTCCAGCACACCCTGGATTGTAGACTGCCTTTGCAAAGATACCATTGATCAAAATATCCAAGAGGATAACCCCTTGTAATGCCCACACAAAAGGTTTTGCAATCAAAAGTGCAGGCATACTTTGGGCCACCTTTTTACGCCATTCAACTTCCTTGAGCTGATCCACGTTCAACTGATCTCGCACAGGCTGCCATGTAATCTCCCCGTCTTCCTTCATCCCTAAGCGCACATCCAATATTCACTCATCTGGAGAGGCGTCTGGACTTCCCTCAGGCAGAGTTGGACAAGAGACATCAATTTCCTGTATGGGTGGTTCCACTGGTTGACTGGCGCTTTTCCTGTATTCCTTCAAAGCCTTCCCAGATCAAAGTCTCATTCTCCCATTATTCTCCAAATTACTGGACTCAGGTTGAGAGACACCTAAGCCCACCTTTCTTTTCCCAAATCCTTAAACATAAGGTTGGGGTGCTCCTTGTCAAATTCTGCACAGTTGGGACACTTTCCAGCAAAATGGCCATCTTTCCCACAGATCCAGCATCCCTTGGCCATGGGGAACTTACATGCCCGCTTAAATCTAGACATGCAGTCCTTATCAGAGGGACTTCTTGGACGTCTGGTTCTCTCAGAAGATTCTTCCCCGGCCGCCACATGAGCTCCTGCTCTGGAACAAAGAGCACTGTGTGGAGGGCCTCCAAGATCCCATTCCATCTGGATAACCTTCTGAACGAGCTTTGACCATGACAACTTCTCACGGCGTAACATAGAGGCCTGAGTTTGCAACCCGGGCCACATTCCAGTGAAGAAAGCATCCTCCACTAGATCCTGATTATGTTCCACGTCAACAAAGGCTAAGAACTCCTCCATTCTGGAAAGGTACATTGACACCGTCTCATGGCCAGCTTGAGTAACATCTCAAGCTTTTTGAAGAGCATCACCAGGTCTAAGGGTTACAGTGTAACTGGCTCAAAATTCCTCTAACAAGGTGGTCCAATTGTTGCCTTTACGTCTTTTGAACCACTTGAAACAGGCAGGTCCTGCAAGGACTTCCAACCAATGATGTTTCTCATCATCTCCTAGACCAGAGGCTAAAAAGAGGAAACCCTCCAGGAAATTGTTTCCTTCCTTGGGATTTCCAGAAAACAGTGACATCTTGGCAAGCATAGACTGGACTCCTTTCACCATGGGTTTTTTCTTCCCCTGCGTTGGGCTCTGTGAGAGATCCAGGCTTAACCAGTCCATCCTGCCATTATCCTGCCCTTGACTCTTATAGCTGTTACCTTCCTGGGACAAAGATTTGAGGAGCTTTGCCTCCAGGGAGGCAATTTTATCAGATAACACTTTATTGTCATCCCGCCAACAAGCCATGATTTCAACGCTTTTTTCCTCTTGTGCTCTCAATGCCTCAATTTCACAATTTGCCATCTCTTTTACTTGTTGCAAGATTTCATCCCATCCTACCAACAAGTTCCAAGCATCTCAAGCATAAATACAATTCCCTTGGGTGGGAGTTCCTTATTTTGTAAAGTAATTGGAATACAGCTCTTCAAACACAGCCTTTACTTCTACCAAAGATTTGGCAGGAACAGTCTTAGTGACCTACAGGCTGGTCCAAGCTTCTTCCAATGTACTTGTAGGAACCTCCTTTCTTGTGGCAGCGGTTTCCACACAAAGGACCCCAAACTTGGCTCTCTCAAAATTTAACAAAGAAGGCATGACAATTAAAAAATAGGTGAGGGGAAAGCGTCAAAACTGACAATGAACATATTTTATTAATGTTTAACTGTTTTTGCTTATATACCATTCAGGGCATACACAGCTGAAAACCCCTCCGGTTCCTGAATCAAACAATGATTTGCGTCACGTGGTCTATGACATTTGAGTCATCAAACATAGATCTTTACCTGAAAGATCACCAACAATTCTCAACCTATGAGAATTGACCTACAATGGGCAAAAGTCACCTGAATCAATCCAACCCAATAAACCAATTCAGCATGGAGCTTCCCCAGCTCCCAGCGCCAAAAACCTGTGGATTGCACATCCTAAACTCAGCTATCAGTGTTCCAACTGGGAATCAGCTGATCAAACCTGAATTCCTAGGCATCCTTGCCTATATTTAGTTATTTTCACATTTAATGGTTTTTTGCTTTTAAAGCCCATTAAACTGCTTCAAAACTCAAACCAGGCGCCACTGTGGCGCCAAGCAATTTCCCCAGGTGGTGCTGTGGCGCCCCAGTGCCTGAAAAATTTGATAGCAGTGCCTCTCAAATTCATTAGGCGGCGCGGCGGCGCCTCTAACCCAATAAATTTGTCAACACAGCGCTTTTAACCCAAATTCTGGGGGCTTTCCCATGGTTAACCTTAACCAAACTTCTTGACAAAGTCAAATCCATTTTAATATAATTGAATCCTCATTATATATATCCCGTGTTTATTAATTAATCTTCCTGATTAATCAACCCATTTTGAGACGCCTAGTCTCCAAGATTGATTTGGCCAATCTTGCCTTAATTCTTTTAGTTAGCCTAACCTAACTAACCATCCATATTCTGTTCTTTTATTACACCTAGATATCCAGTTTCTAGGAACCTTTAACCCAAGAATTTCAAACACACCTGTCTATATGTAATGAACAGCAAAAACAGATCATCTTTATATTTTTGAGCATTTATTTGGCTAAATACTCAGCAGTGACTGCAGTACGGTTACACTCCCTCTCCAGACGGTCTATAAGGAGTTCCTTGGCCTAAGATGCATGATTGAAAAGTGGGAAAATGAACTAGCAGAATCCAAAGACATTCTGGCTGTCCTCTCTCCCTTTGGTTGTACCACCACTTGTGTGGAAATATCCATCCAAAAGGTGAAAATTAAGGCTGTCTTAGACACAAGGTCTCCTGTTAATGTTGTCTCCTTGAAGCTTGTCAAGAAGCTCAAGCTTGCCCCAACCTTAACTATCATCAGTTGCATGGCACAGCTGAGCTTTCCATGACTTGCGCTATAGGAGCTTATTCTTCTCTACCTATGCAATTTGGCAAGCTACTCTTGGCTGCGCCTTTTTTTGGCTTTGGAGAATGAGAGCTACAACCTGCTAGAGGGTATTCAATTCCTTAGGTAATATAATGGGATCATCAACTTAAAGGACAGCTATATCTCTATCTTAGGATACAAGGCCGTTTGATCTTTGAAGAGCCAGTTAAAGTTCCTGGGAAGCGCCTCAAGACATGTGCCTTGGAATACCCCACTGGTATTTTCACTTTAAAATACTGTACCCATTCCTCCAACATGAAGTGCCCCCCATGGATTGTCCTGCGTCTGAGGGGATTCCTCTTCTGGCCACTTTTTCTGTGGCTATTCCTCCTGGGTCTCAGGCTATCCTAGACTCCCAAATATTGTACAAGCTTCCCAAGCGTACATTCTTAGAGTTGTAATCTCCTCTCTTGCTAGGACGCAAAAAACCCTATCTCTGCTCAGGAATCTTGGATGTCTCTCATAAAGATCCTGTTCAACTGTTGGTTGCCAACTTGACTGCTCTCCCCATACATGTGTCTAGAGGGCAGGTTATTGGCTATGACAGGTTGTTGAATGCTCCTGACGTCCTGTCACTACATCCCTTTGGTACATTTCAGGACTTTAACTTACCTGAGGATGAGCCACAAGTTCTATTATTGTTCACCACCCAAGACTTCCCGCAGCTATCTCTGGTTCAACAGAAAGAGGTGCTTGACCTATTGGATCAGTTTTTGGATATCTTTTCTAAGGATAGCATGGATTATGGGTTAGCCAAAGGTTTCATTCACCAGCTTGATACTGGTGATGCTCCCCCCTTTTGTACTAAACCTTATTGCCGCAGTTGATTAGAGGATGTCCAGGTGTCTAAAGAGCTCAATAAACTTCTATACACTGGACTGCTTGCTCCTTCCCAAAGTCCATGTGCCTCCCCCTTACTCTACTGAAGAAGAAGGATGGAGGTCATCACATTGTGATGGACTACAATGCTTAAATTCCTTAACAAAAAAGATTCCTACCCCTTAGCACACATTGACAATGCTCTTGGTTGCCTTGGGCCTCTAAGTTCTTCTCTGCCATGGATATGGCTTCTGGTTACCAGCATCTTGATCTCTCTCCCAAAGATAGACAGAAGGCTGTGCTCATCACTTCTAAAGGATTGTTTGAGCCTTCTCAAATGCCACAAGAGCTCTGCAATGCTCCAGCTACTTTTCAATGAGCCATGGACTCCATCCTCTGTAATTTAAAGCTCTCATGTGTCCTAGTGTACTTAGACAATATAACAGTCTTCAGTGCTACCTTTACAGATCACCTGGTCTATCTTAAGGAAGTGTTCATAAAGATTCAAGAAGCTGGAATCAAGTTAAAGCCATATAAGTGTGTCTTCTTCAAGGAACGCCTTGAGTTCTTGGGGCATGAGGTGACGCAGACAGGAATTCACCCCATGACTAAGAAAGTTGAGGCCATTGAAAAAATGCTTCCGCCCACCAATCTGCAAGAAGTCCAAGTCTTTCTGGGCATGATGGGATGCTATAGACAGTTCACCCCCAATTTTGCTAACACTAGTGAACCCTTGGTCCAGCTGCTGCATAACGTCCTTTTGAGTGGACTGCCAGCCAACAACAAGCCTTTGAAACCCTCAAACAAAAACTTAAAGAGGCTCTCATCTTAGTATATCCGGATTAAAATAAGGAATTCATCCTATATACTGATGCTAGTGACCTGGCTATTGGGCTATCTTATCTCAACTGGATAATGAAGGTGTGGATCACCCTGTAGCCTATACCTCTTGTGTCCTGAATAAGCATGAGAAGAACTATAGTGTGACCAAGAATGAGTGCCTTGCTGTGCTGCATACTGTCAAGCAGTTCCACCATTACATGTATGGCACCCATTTCACTGTGGTTACTGACCATGCTTTACTCAAATGGCTACAACAACTCAAGGAACCAGAAGGGCAACTAGCTAGATGGGCTCTCTGACTTCAAGGGTATGGCTTTACTGTGCTGCACTGCCCCAGGATTCAACATCAGAATGCTGATGGAATGTCAAGAATGCCCATCCTTGCCCTACATCCTGCTGAGGCTGACCAGTTGTATGAGCTAATTGCATACCCTTTGTCATGGGAGAACAAGACAGAGGTTGTTCAAGTTGCCCTTTCTAAGCTATCTGAAGACACCCTCATGTGTGACAATCAGCTTTTCAAGAAAGTACAAGACCACTACTTGCCCTATGTAAGGTCTAGTATTTGCCTTTTGTTGGTGCTCCAAGCTCATAAAGAGACGGGACACAGAGGCGTTGCCAAGACCCATGCCTGGCTCCAGAAGAATTACTTCTGGGAAAATCTTTGCTTGCTGATCCCAGATGTTATTGCTAGTTGCCATGATTTCCAAATACAACAACCTAAAGCCACCGCTCATGAGTTCCAGCTAGTCCTCCCTCAACATGCATTTCACACTGTCAGTATTGACGCAGTAGGGCCTCCACCTTGCTCCTGCTCTGGTTGCCGCTTTATCCTAATTGCTGTTGATCATTTTAGCAAGTGGGTAGAAGCTCTCCCTACTAAAGACATCACTGCCAAGACAACCACTGCCTTTCTGATGAAAGATGTATTTTTCTGCCATGGTTGCCCTCAAGTGCTGATGTCTGATAATGGGACTAACTTCAACGCCAAGTTAATGACCTCTTTGATTGAAGCCTTGGAGTCTCATCAGTCTTTCTCTGCCCCTATAATCCTTTTACCAATGGGGGCATTGAGCGCGCAAACTCAACTCTGGTTTCTATCATGAGGAAACTCACATACTCTGACGCCGCTAACTGGGATCAATACTTACCCGCTGCTCTCTTTGCCTATTGCCTTAGCAAACATTGTGTGACTGGTTATTTCCCTTTTTCTATGCTGTATGATTGTGAAGCCACTACCCTGTTGCTCTTGGGGACCCCCTACTCTCCTCTGAAAAGGCCATGAACCCTGATGAGCATATCAAGGATCTAGTTAACCAAATTATTGATATTCAGGCTTCTGCCCACACGTCTGCCTATAAGACCAAGTTGCTAGATCTCCCCTGACAATGCCAGGAGGTCCCCCCTGCCTAAATTCAACATTGGGGACCATGTTCTCTAGTATCAACATAGAGTGGAGGGGACAAGATCATAAGCTAGACATGTTGTAGATTGGGCCATTGGAAGTGACCTTCAAGCAAGGGTCAGAGTATACAGTAAAACTCCTCTCTAGTGGTTGAACTTTTTCTTGCATGCATGCCAAGTTCCTCCGCAAGTATTGCCCCCTAAGGCCAATCTAGAGGGGGCAATGTTGTGAATGCCGCCATTCACCATGTTTTGATTTTGCCTTCATTGGGTTATTTTGAGAATGAATCTCTCTCTTTTGCTTTTGCCCTTTGTATTGAGGCTGGCTCCAAATTGGGAAATACAATTGTTCAGTTTCCTGATCCTGCACAACTCACTTGCCCCACTCATGCTTGTGGCAAGTGATCCTACCATCCTGTTAGTGTTTTGTGGTATTGTCTACCACTATATAATACATTTCCTATTTTCCAATAAAATTAAATTCTATTCACATTTTTGTCTTTGTGTCTCCACGTACTTTGCGCCTCTCTAGCCATGTCTAGCAGATATTATTCAATCAGGGCAACAAGGTAATCACATAGCCTTCCCTGCCATTCTAACCAAGATTTAGTACAAATCCAATCCTAAGGTTAAGACTTCCTGTTGTGACTCTGGCCGCGCCTCAGATCACAACACACAAGCACAGAACAAAAAGAAGTCACACAAGATGTGTAGTATGAGCAGCCTAAAATAGAAAAATAACAGTTTTAAAGCCAATCAACAGCTATTTAATTTAGGGACAGAGGCATTTTATTCATTTTCATGGCTCCTGATTTGTGTATAATGGTTTTGAGAACCTTCCAAATATGGACTTGAGATTACAATAAAAATAAATCATAAAACTTTATTTCTACATTAGTGATTTTATCCTAGGTTTTTTAAATAGGTTTTCAACAGCAACATCTTCAACGGCGCCAGCAGCCAAGCCAGCAGCAGCCAAGCCAGCAGCAGCCAAGCCTTCTTCAATGGAGGCAAGGCTCAGAACGTGGGGGCACAGATTACACCCAAGCCTTTGAGATGGGTAACAAGGAAGCTGACCTGTACCTGACCACCAACCCCTATGGCTTTGACTTGTTCAGTAGTCACACAGTGTCTAGCTCTGCCCCTGCTCCTGTACCCACCCCTGCACAAGCTGCCTTCCAACCAATCAATCAGGATGCCAACCTCAAAACAGAACAATTTGCTGCCACTACCCAATATGCCCCCTACAGCCAATCAGGCTTCAGTCCCCCAGCCCAGCGCCCCAAGCAACAAATCATCACAACCCAAATCCTCCAGGGAATTGTGTCACTGAATCTGCAGGGGCTGTCCTGGGATCAGATTGCTGACCAATTAAAATTTACCCAAGCCACCATCATGCAGGAATTCAACAATCTTCTGAACAGAGGATCTCTGATCAGGACAGCCAAGAAGCCCAAGAAGGCCCCCAAGTCCTAAATCACAGAAGCCTACCCAATCATGCTTGACCTCCTCCAGGGGTCCCCAAGATTCCCTTGACCCAGGTCTGGAAGCAACTTGCACACCATGGTATTTTGGTGTCTGAGCGCATGGTGCAGCTCTGGATGCATGGAAAAGTGGCTACAATACAGATTCTTACCAATTTTGCCAGCAACCAATGGAATGGCGCTGAGGATTCCCCATATGATATTGACATTGAGTCAACCCTGGTCCAATGCCTGACAAGTTTTTTGGATGACATCATTTTCATCTCTTACTATAAGCTATCAATAGCTTTTGACAATTTTGGCGCCCAAGGAAGAGCCGTCACCCAAAAAGGATGGAAGAAGGTCAAGAAGGGGACATTAATTGGTGCATTTATGGCTGTTTCAGCCAAGGGTTTTGTCTACTATCAGACAAACCCAGATTTCACCAATGGCTATGAGTACAGCCACATCTTCAGTGGATTACTTGACTCCTGGGATGGCTCAAATTCAAACACCAGGTTTTCTTGAGCCATCAGATGGAGGGTGGCTCCACTGCTCTTGAGGCCATCCAGCAACGCAGGCACCAGGTAACCATGTACCCAGCTGGTCACGCTGACATCCATCTGGCTGATGTTGTGTTCTTTAATATTGGAGATACACTCCAGGAGCTCCGCCCTCAGGCTTTCAACAACCTCTATCTTGGGGTCCTTGACCACAATTCTCTCTTTAGTCACCAAATAGTGGCTAACTTGTTTACCCAAATAGTTTTCCACATAAACATGGGCACTAATCACGCAAGGATAAGCGCCTCCCATCCTGTGCCACAGCCACTTATCAATCCATCCAGCCAATGACCAATGAGGAATACAACAAGCATTATATGGCAGCCATCACAAAAAATCCTCCTGCTCCCACCACCAACACCCCTCACCTGCAAGCCCAACCCACCCAATCCCAACCCCCCAGGCCAGCACTTCCTCAGCGAGTTCTTCCTGCGCTATTCTGCCTACTAGGCATCTCTCTTCCCTGCCCCCAATAAACTCCCTGTCATCAAACATTTTCTATTTATATTATCTTTATTTTGAATTTCAATTGTTCATGTTCTCTTTTTTATAGTTGGTTTTATTCTTTATGTTCAGCTTATTTCTATAAAATCATATATTTACTAAGGTGTGTATCTAGATCCAGAACAAAGTTATTTTTAGTACCCAGACACAGCCCCCTGTGAAAATATTAACAACAATTTGGTGATCAGCTAAATTTGAATTAGAAAATTATGTCTTAACTGTTTTTAGATAAAGTTGTTACTGATCTGAATTCAAAACCTTAATGATAAACTTTAAGCCAATCAGGAGCCAAATGATAAAGTGATTGTTGTAACATAAAGGGACACCCAATCATTCTTTGATGCATGTGCACTAATTAATATGATTGGCTGGTTGATTGCTATTGAGCGCTGTGACTGTACTACAGTCACATTGGGCTGTGGTTTCACAAAGAGGTTGATTTGTGATGAAATTCATAGGTTGAAATTCAAAACAATAGGATTGGCCTTGAAGAGATTTTACAGCATAGTAAATGATACCCAGGAATCAATTAGGCTGTACTAATTGAGGGCTAAAATAGATAATATGAACGTTCAGATTATGAGACTAGGTGTCTCAAACCGTCTTATTAACCATGGAGTTTAATTGATACCCAGGAATCAATTAGGCTGTACTAATTGAAAACCAAAAATAATAATCTGAACAATTCTGATTATGAGACTTAGTGTATCAAACGCAATTGATTAACTGGGTAGGTTAATTAATTGATACACTGGAATATGATTGATGAGGATTTAATCATAGGGCCAAAATGAACTTGACTGTGTCAAGTAAAGACTTGTTGTCTTCAAACGGATTAATTAACTGGGAAGGTTAATTAATATATGCTGGGAATATAATTAATGAGGATTTAATTATATTGTTTAATTGCCTTGACTGTGTCAAGAAGTTTAGTTAAGATTAGCCAAAATTAAACCCCCCCCAAATTGTGGTTTAAAAGCACCATTTTGGCAAATTAATTAGGTTAGAAGCACCGCCCAGTGAATGTTTCAGGCGCTGCCTGGGAAAATTCCTGGGTGCCGCGGTGACGCCTGGTTTGAGTTTCAAAGTGTTTTAATGGGTTTTTAGTGCAAAAAATCATTAAATGCAAAAATAACTAAATATAGACAATGGTTTCTATACATTCAGGATTGATCAGCTTGTTCCCAGTTGGAACAAGGATAGCTTGGATCAGGAATATGTATATTCCACATGGTTTTGGCGCTGGAAGTTCAGAATGCTTCAAGCCAAAGCAATACATTTCCACGGAAAGAATCAAGTGATTCTGGAATATATTAGGGCACTTTCTTATAGGTTAAGAGTGTGACTATCTTTTTGTTAAAGCTCTGGATTGGATGATGCCGTTATTTCATAAATCATGTGATAGGAATCCAGGTGTGATTCCAGAACCAGAGGGGTTTTCAGCCAAATGTACCCCAATTGGTATATAATGGAAACATGATAATAATTAATAAAAAATGATACTTATGTGTGACAATGGTTGCTTTCCCCTCAATCTTTTTATGCTTTGTGTTTTTGGCTTTTAACTGAAATAAGACTACCATGGAATGAAAGAGATGGTCTGCAGCTAAGACTATGGGAAGCAAAAAACACAGAGGTGATCACCAGATGGCAACAAGTTTAACAGCAAGATTGCTTTCCCAGAATCCAAGCTCATCAAAGCTTACATAAAGGATTCCCTGTCAACCTGTAGAAGAGTCAGACCAGGATAATGAAGAAGCAAGTAGAAATTTCCTGGATCCGTCACAAGCGCCATTGCCGTTGTGGCAAGTTATTGATAGACTAGTGTTAACCCAGCAGCTGATTGGGCACTAGTCCACCAACAACTCACCTCAGCAGCAATGGCATACAATTGAAAAACATCCAGACAATCATATTAATTAGCACACATATACCAGAGAACTATTGAATGACCCTTTATGTCACAACTATCACTTTATCACTTGGCTCCTGATTGGCTTAAAGTTTATCATTAAGGTTTTGAATTCAGATCACTAACAACTTTATCTAAAAATAGTTAACACATAATTTTCTAATTAAAATTTAGTTTATCACCAAATTGTTGTTAATGGTGTCACAAGAGGCTGTTCAAAGTGCTAAAAATAATATGGTGATTAAGGGACAATGCCAACACAAAGCAAACAACACATATTGAGATGAGCGTAAACATATACCAAATGGGTAAAAATGGGATATTGGAGTAATGTGAAAACAAACAGGGATAGCCAAAGAGGCAATATTATCAGAATAATACAGATTTTATTAGGGTGAAAGCTATAAAAACATAAGGAAATGGTAGTAAAAATCAATGAGAGAATTGGAGAAGCTTCTGAAGAACCTTGACTCTGCAATTGCAGAGATCAAAGAAATTGACCACTAGGTCAAAGCTAGAGTTAATTCCGCTGTCCCTGAAGGAGACAAAATAGACAAGGTGTCCACAAAGGCCCTTATGACCAAAATACCAGACACCCCTGAGAAGACAATCAAGTGCTTACTAAACATTCAGAAGACAGTGATTAAGAGCCTCCACTTTAAGGTGTACAGTCTTTCTGTGTTGTCCGTCTGGGTCAACATCCCTGAAATGTATGCCCACCTTGAACCAGCCAAGCAAACCTGAATCTGTCAGGAATATTCCTGACATAAATCAGATTTTGACTGAGGAAAAATGATGGAAACAAGCAAAAGAATGTCCAAGCAAAGGGGCAAAATTTGATAAGGAATTTCCCCCATTATTGGGGGAAAAGAAAATTCAATTTTTGGGAAAAACAGATTTTGATGGAAACCTGAATATTTTATCATCCACGCAGACGCCTGTCCCACTTGCCAGCACCCTCCGCAAGCCTCCCGCCTGCCACCCGCTGGCCCAGGCTGGCACCAGCGGGCCCGCTGTCAGTCCCCACCCGCCAGCCTGACCAGCCACTTGCTTGCCTAGCTGCTTGCCAGCGGCCCCGCTGCCAGCCTCTCACCCGCGCACCCAGCCTGCTGCCTGCGGACCCGCTGCCTGCCACCCAGTTGCCAACCTGGGCCCTGCCGGCAACCCGCTTGCTCACCCCTCCCCCAGCGGACCCGCTGCCAGCCCTCAGGCCACCTGCCCGCTCCCCAGGCCCCAGCCAACTGCCAGTTGCCCACCTGGGCCCCAGGGCCTACTCCCCAGCCAATAAGGACCCACCATGCCAGCCAGCCAATCAATCAGAAAAGTCCCTTAGAACAAGGGAAAATTTTGGGAATAATTCCTGTCCTAAGGAAGAAGGACAAATTCAAAGTTCAAAAACCAATCCCAATTCTGAAGCTTTAGAAGAAAGGCAAAATCTGGTTTCAAAAGTTAAAAATAACATAACCCACAGCCAATGGAATCTGGCGGACCACAACACTCACCTAAGCCTAGACTCCAGCCAAACTGAACTTCCTAAACCAAAAATAGATTTGGTTGGTCCCAAGAGTTGTAACCACCACCTGACCACCTACCCAGAGGAAATTATTGGTCCCAAGCAGAATTGGCTAAAACCTCAACAGATTGCCCAGGAACAAGGGTTTGGCCATCCTTTCAAACACCAATTCCCAATCCCCTTGACCAAAATTCTGGGGTCTCCAGTCCCCTGCTTTTACTCCCACTTGAAAAACTTTGCAAGTGGGGGAACACTATAAATAAAGGATCTCCTCTCAGTAATAGTGTGTGCTATTATTGAGATTAATACCCTCAATAAAAGTGAAATTCAACTCACCTCTAAAAAGTTAAACCTACCAATCAGCCCCTGCCAACCCTCTAATCCAAGGAAGATGACCCACCTCATCTTCACAGCTGTGCTCACAGCTTGCCTTGGGATTAGAGGCTACCAACCAGGTCCAGAGTTCTTTGAGCCATCTCCTGATGAACTGGGTCATGACCCCTACTACAACCCTGGTCAACTGAAATCATCTCAAACTGGACCCTGGCCTCCTTTGGTGTCTCCACATTCAACACTCTCTATTGTGATGTACACGTCTATGTACTACATCTTAACCTGCTTTGCTGGGAGTTTTGGGAGATACAACGTGCATGTAAAGATCTTCTGCTGGCTAATGACTGTGTATCCCATTGTTACCGCCTTAACTGGGTTTCAGTTCACTAACCTGCTGCCCTACATCCTGAAAGTGGTACCTACCATAACTTGGTATTACAGAACCAAAGACAAAGAATTGCCAGCACAATTGCTTTTGTCAAGAATGGCTAAGCCTGCCAAAGCTGCCAGCAAAGAGGATACACACAAAGGTAACATAAAAAAATAAAATTAATAAATACTTATAAATACTTATCTTTTTCAGAAACCATATACAGTGAATTCCACTGTGTTCTGGTCCTGTTTGTCACTGCCACATTCTACACCAACTATGCCAATCATGTGGTTAGGCAGCTGTTTCTGTCTCCCCCTGTCTTTCGGGAGCTGGAGGACCGCATCTATGGAACCTTGCTAATGTCTAGGGAGGCATTAGCTGAGCTTACACATGCTGAGGGGTTATCTGAGTGGACAGTTACTGCCTACAAGGATGCCCAACTGGTCTGCCTGGACCTGGTATCCCTCAATGGAGTTTACTGTGTAAAATTCATTGAGCTTGTTTGGGATGTCCTGTAGACGCTCCCATTCAAGAACATACAGAAGATGGGCCAGGCCCATGCGGCTGCTTGCTTCTGCTACCCCTTGGAGCACACAATTTCTTACCTATTGGAGAACTTTGGGCGCGTGGTGGACAAATTGGCTGTTGCAGACGCAACAGCTGTCAAGAAGACAAAAATCCTCCTTGCCAACTTTGGGTTGGCCTGGAGCGCTGAAAAGATGGGGGTCCCTGCAGTCATGGAGATGAACTTCACAAAAACAAAGAATGAGAATAAGATTAGTACTTTTTATAATAAACTCTGTGAGTTTACAGAAGTCTTTGCTGGGCAAAGGCTTCACCTTGTTGTTTACCTGGGATATCTTTTCTTCTTTTGGATGGACGCCAGCGTAGAGGACATAGACAGGGTCCTTCTTGGGATTGACAAGGCCCAGCTCTCATTAGACAGGAAGAAGGTCCCCCCAGGTACAACTTGATTGACCACATAATCCAAGAAACCCTGGTCCTGGCGGGAATCTATGGGTTTGCAGCCCCACTAGAGAAGCTGCTTGTGCATTCTCACTTAACAATAATCCCTTTTACTAGCTGCCAAGAATATTTTAACCAGGGTGTATCCACTGTCCACAGTGTGGAAGTGGAGGTTGTGTACCACCTCCATTGCAGGGTGGGTACATACAGAAGAACTCACTATAGGCGCACCTAATAAAAATATCATCCCAATCAATTCTATTGCAATTTATATTATTTTTATTATAATAAAATTTTCTAATTCTTTTTTTAGCAAACAAGTTTTGAAAATATATTGCAAAAAAAGTTATCATAAAAGCATAAAATTATATGTTAATAAAATATACTTCTAATTTGTATATTTTACCTTTAGTTTTATTATCCCATTTTTATATTTATTTTCCAAAAGTGATATTAATGTGTTTGCGTAAGCAAGTATCAAGTGTCTGAGATAGCCTCAAATGCATAATAAAAAACCAATATAAAATAAATAAATTACTAACCTTCATTGATGGTCCTGCTGAATGTGATTGTGGGCTTAAAAGCTTCAAAATAATAAAATAATAATTAATAAATCTTAAATAAAAAATTATATAATATAAAAAAGTTGGACACACTAAGCCTTTAATTGATTGGCTATTTAAATAGGCATGTGGGGATGAAAAAACCAGTGTGACCATAAAATTTGGCCACAGTCTCTGCTGAGAGGGTGTGGATCCTGGCCTGCAGCAAATCAAATAGGTCCTTGGTCCCAGTTGGGGTCCCAAGACTTACAACAGTCTTGAGCCACCCAAAAACTTCTTTGATGGGATTTAGAAAGGGTGAATAATTAGGGAGGAAGAGAAGGCGTAAATTTGTTGCGGCTAATTACTGGAGGCCCACAGCAGAGCTTGTGTCAATCATTGGAAATTCCTCAAGAATATCAGCCACCTTGTGGAGACCAACGTTGTCCAACACAATCACATTGGTGAAGCCTGGGCTTGTGCGCCTCAGGTGCTCCTGGACCAATTGGAGGAATGACAAGAAGGTATGGCTGTTGTGAGAGCCTGAAATCATTTGATACAGCTCAACCCCCTTTGGACCAAGGAGAGCCACCATTGAGTATGCTGTGGCGCAGACTGCAGCACGCCAAGCTACCCCATCATTGGAGCCTTTTGTAACATACCCATATGCATTCTGCATAGACAAGGCAAATGCTGATCTGTCAATGTAGTAAAATTTGACTGTCTGCTTGGCTTTGAGGGCAGTGTACACCTCTACGTATTTTTTCTGGGTCTCAATGTTGGTTGGGCTAATCCAATTGTACAGAGATACCCCAAGTCTTTTCCAGGAAAAGCACATTCCCTTCACCAGATGATAGGTAAAAGGAAATTAAAGGCTTAACCCCAAAAGTAGATTTAACCATGGTCAATATATTTGCCAGTTCAAGATGGTAATCACGGGTTATCCACTGGCGGATTTCCCATTTGTGCTCCTTGATGAGCATGGTGGAAACGCGCAAGGATTTCTCTGCGGCAAGGACATGGCCAGTATTGATGAACTGGTTGAAGGTCTTAGAGGCATACTTGGGATCCACCCTAACAAGAGCCGCAACCGCCTTGTAATCACCAGTCTCACGCATTAGCTTGAGCAGGATGATGTGTTTGATATGTGGGATGTGCTTCTGAGCGGGCTTAGTGGGAGTATTTGAATTGGGATCCTGCTCAGGGACTGGCTTGCAAGGCATGGGTACCTTGTTGTAGAAGGCTGCAACCTTTTTGAGCACTATCTGTCCCTCATCAGTTCAATAGAACTCAGGCTCCTTGCCCTCTTCCTGGTTGCCATCACTGACGTAGGGCTTACAGCTAGTATCAAGTACAGGCTTTACTTTCTCTAGCATGGCTGATGGGACTAACTCTTGCAAGTAAACAACTTCAAACACATAAAAAGTTAGTTCTACCTCCTTGTTTCTAACTTTTTTTGTTGTGGTAACCTTGGTGGGCTTCTGGGTCAGCTTAGGGACCTGAGGGTTGATGATCTGCACCCTAGAAGCTTGTGCTCCTCAAACTGGCTGTGTCAGTGCAGCACACTATTGAACTCTCCTCTCCCAACTTCTTCCTGAGTAGGCATTTGGGTTGCACAAACTCTGTTCTTTGACCCGCGGGGGCAACTGCAACTGCGGCGCACAACAGGTGCATTGTCACTCTGTTGTTGTTTACCTTCCATTTTACAATTTAATAAAATACTAAATAAAACTCAATTAAGTCACTCCTTAATTTTAATTTTTGCTTTTATCTAAATAGGGATTTTTAATTAATATTAATCCCACCCAATATCCCAATTATAGATTTTTATTTCTTAATTAGTTGTTTTTGGTTTTACAACAACCAATTTTAGAATACTCAAAAAAATCCACCCATTTTCCCAGATTTTACTGCCAAATTAAGCACCCAACACAATATTTTTAAAATTTATCTTTCAGATCTTTTGTCTTATTTTAGATACCTTGGTATCATTCATGATTACAGTCTATTGCACACAACATTTAAGTGATTTTGTCTACATAGTGAGTTGTTATTGTGTTTTGTTTTTGGATTGAGTTTTGATTCACTGCGCGTGGGTGTATTTTGTCACCAATTCACATAGTAAACATATGTACATCAAAAGTCAACTCACACCATTTTCTTTGTGAATAAATATATTTTAGATTGTATCTTAATAGTTTTGCTTTGCATGTGAGCACTTTTTTGCTGTGTTGACCCATTTTGCCCATTAACACCAAAAATCCATGTTAACAGAGTGTATATTTTAACCTGATAGTTGGATTGCGCTTAAATATGAAACAATTTTTTTTAAAATCTGAGGTTTTTTGGTTGTTGCCATAGCTTCTAAAAACTACTGTATATGTATTTTTTAAAGTATAGATCTTATATAGTATATACAGTAGTTTTAAAAGCTATGGCAACAACCAAAAATACTTCAGCTTTAAACAAAACAAATTCATATTTTTACAAAATCCAACTCTCAGGTTAAAATATACACTCTGTTAACAGGGTTTATTGGCTTTAATGGGCAAAATGAGTCAACACAGCAACAAAGGGCTCACGCACAAAGAAAAACCATTCAAAATACAATCCAAAATACATTGATTCACAAAAAAATGGTGTTATTTGACTTTTGGTGTACATATGTTTACTATGTGAATTGGTGACAAAATACACCCAAGCAAGATGATTCAAAACTCAATCCAAAAGTGAAACACAATAGCAACTCACTACGTAAAAAAATCACTTACTTAGTGTGTGCAATGGATTGTAATCATGAATGATACCAAGGTATCTAAAATAAGACACAAGATTTGAAACATAAATTTTAAAAATATTGTGTTGGGTGCTTAATTTGGCAGTAAAATCTGGGAAAATGGGTGGATTTTTTTGAGTATTCTAAAATTGGCGTTGTAAAACAAAAACAACTAATTAAGAAATAAAAATCTATAATTGGGATATTGGGTGGAAAACTCTAATTAAATATCCATATTCAGATAAAAAGCAAAAATCAAAACCAGGGAGTCACTTAATTGAAATTTATTTAATATTTTATTGAATTTTAAAATGGAAGGAACACAACAACATAGTACCAATGGACCTGTTGTGTGCCGCGGTTGCAGTTGCCCCCATGGGTCAAAGAATAGAGTTAGTGCAACCCAAGTGTCTACTTAAGAAGGAGACAGGAGAGGAGAGTTTCATAGTGACGCTGCACTGACACAGCCGGTTCAAGGAGCACAAGCTGCTAGGGTGCAGAGCATCAAACCTTGGGTCCCAGAGCTGACCCGGAAGCCCACCAGGGTCATCACTACAAAGAAAGTTAGAAACAAGGAGGTAGAACTTTCTTCATATGTGTTTGATGTTGTTTACCGGCAAGAGTCGGTCCCGTCAGCCATGCTGGAGAAGGTGAAGCCTGTACTTGATACTAGCTACAAGCCCTATGTCAGTGATGGCAATCAGGAAGAGGACAAAGAGACTGAGTTCTACAGAACTTATGAGGGACAACTGATGTTAAAGAAAGTTGCAACCTTCTATACCAAGGTGCCTATGCCTTGCAAGCCAGCCTCCAATCAGGATCTAGATTTACCAACTCCCTCAAAGCCCACCCAGAAGCGCATCCCTGATATCAAACTCATCACCCTGACAAGCTAATACAGGAATTTGGTGATTACAAGGCAGCCACAGCTCTTGTTGGGGTGGATCCCAAGTACGCCTCCAAGACCTTCAAAAAAATTCATCAATACTGGCCGAGTTCTTGCCGCAGAGAAATCCTTGTGCATTTTCACCATGCTCACCAAGGAGCACAAATGGGCAAGCCGCCAGTGGATCACCCGGGACTGCCATCTTAAACTGGAAAATATACAGGCAATGATCAAGTCCACTTTTGGAGTTGAGGCTTCTATTTCCTTTTACTACCATCTGCTGAAGACAATGCACTTTTCCTGGAAAAAGCTCAGGGTATCTCGGTACGATTGGAATAGCCCAACCAACATTGAGACCTGGAAAAAACTATGCAGAGGCATACACTTCCCTCAAAGTCAATGAGACAGTCAAATTTTACTACATTGACAAATCAGCCTTTGCCTTGTCTATATGCAATGCATATGGGTATGTCCTCAAAGGCTCCAATGATGGGATGGCTTAGCGTGCCGCAGTCTACTCCACAGCCTGCTCAATGGTGGCTCTCCTTGGTCCAAAGAGGGTTGAGCTATACCAAATGATACTGGGCTCCCACAGCAGCCGTACCATTCTATTATTTCTCTGATTGGTCCAGGAGCACCTGAGGTACACAAGCCTGGGCTTCACTAACATAATTGTGCTGGACAATGTTGGTCTCCATAAGGTGGCTGATATTCTTGAGGAATTCCCAATGATTGACACCAACAGTGCAGTGGTCCCCAGCAATTGGCCACGGCAAACTTGCACCTTCTCTTCCTCCCTGCTTATTTGCCTTTCCTAAATCCCATTAAGGAAGTCTTTGGGTGGCTCAAGCAAGTTGTTAAGCAAGGGACCCCAACTGGGACTGTGAACCTCTTTAATTTTCTGCAGGCTGGGATCCACACCCTCCCAGCTGAGACTGTGGCCAAATTCTATGACCATGCTGATTTTTTTTCATCCCTACATGCCTAGCCAATCAATTAAATGCTTAGTGTGTCCAATTTTTTATATTCTCTAATTTACTATTCAAGATTTATCAATTTTCATTTTATATTTAGATACTTCCAAGACCGCAATCACTTTAAGCAGGACAATCAATGAAGTTTAGTAATTTATTTATAATAATTTTTTATTGTGTCATCTAAGGCATCCCAAATGCTTGATACTGGATTATGTGAACACATTAATATCACTTTTGGCAAATAAATATAATAATCAAAAAAGTTAAATGTAATGTGTACAAATCAGAAGTAGATTTTATTAAAATATATTATTATGCTTTTATTAAGACCTTCTCTTGGATATATTCTGTAAATCTTGTTTGCTAGAATAAGAATTAGAAAATTTTATTATAATAAAAATATAAATTGCAATGGATTTTATTGGGATGATATTTTTATTAGGTGCACCTATAGTGAGTTCTTCTGTATGTACCCACCCTGCAATGGAGGTGGTGCACAACCTCCACTTCCACACCGTGGACAGTGGATACACCCTTATTAAAAAACTCCTGCCTGCTGATGAAGGGGAGTAGGGTTAGGTGCAAATGGAGGAGCAGCTTCTCTGGGGGGGCTGCAAACCCGTAAATACCAGCCAGGACCAGGGTGTCCTGGATGACGTGGTCCACTAAGTCATACCCAGGGGGTCTTCTCTCCGTCCAGGGAGATCCTGGCCTTGTTGATTCCTAGAAGGTTCCTGTCAAGATCCTCCACGCTGGGGCCCATTCTGAAGTAGAAGAGATATCCAAGTAAAACACCAGATGAAGTCTTTGCCCAGCAAAGGCTTTCATAAACTTGCATAATTTATTGAAAACCACACTGATCTTCTTATCATGCTTGGTCTTTGCAAAGGTCAGCTCCATGGCTGCAGGGACCCCCGTCTTGTTGGTACTCCAGGCCAACCCAAAGTTGGCAAGGAGGATTTTGTTTTGATGATAGCTGTTGCGTCTGCAACAGCCAATTTCTCCACTGAGAGCCCAAAGTTGTCCAGCAGGTAAGAAATTGTGTGCTCCAAGGGGTAGCAGAAGCAAGCAGCCGCATGAGCCTGGCCCATCTCTGGTACATTCTTGAATGGGAGTGTTGCCAGGACGTCATAAACAAGCTCAGTGGAGTTTACACAGTAAGCTCCACTGAGGTTAACCAGGTCCAGGCGGACCAGCTGGGCACTTGTAGGCAGTAACTGCCCACTCAGATGCCCCCTTGGCATACGTCAGCCTGGCCAATGCCTCCTGCAACATTAGAAAGGACCTGTGTATGCGGTCCTCCAGCTCTTGCAAGACAGGGGGGACAGATTCAGCTGCTTGGCCACGTGAGTGGCGTAGTTGGCATAGAATTCGGCAGGGACAAAGGGGACCAGGACTTGGTGGAGTTCACCGTCTAAAAACTCTAAAAACCAGGTAAGTATTTACAAATTTTTATTAATTTTATTTTTTTATGTTACCTTCACGTGTTTCTTCCTTGTCGGCTGCTTCAGCAGGCTTGGCCATTCTTGGCACAAGCAGTTGTGCGGGCAATTCTTTATCATTGGCTCTGGCACGCTTGGCAGGTTTGAGATGTTCATACATCTCTGGGTTGTCAACCCAGACAGACAGCACAGAAAGATTGTATGCCTTAAATTGCAGGCCCATAACCACCGTCTTCTGGATGTTGAGAAGATGCCCAATGGTCTTCTCAGGGGTTTCTGGCATTTTTTCATTAGGGCCTTTGCAGACACATTGTCTATTTTGTCTCCGTCAAGGGCGGCAGACTTCACTTTGGCTTTGACCTTGCGGTCAATGTCTTTGATTTTGGCAATTTCCAAGTTGAGATCCTTCAAAAGCTTCTCCAATTCTCTCATTGATTTTTACTAACCTTTTCAAATGTTCTTATAGCTTTTGCCCCAATAAATTCTGTATTATTTTGATACTATTGAGTCTTTGTTTATCCCTTTTTTTCCCATTTACTACATTATCCCATCTTTTTACCCATTTTTCATATGTTTTACACTCATCTCAATTTGTGTCATTTGCTTTGTTTTGCCATTTTTTCCTTGATTACCATATTATTTTTGGCGCTTTGCACAGACCCTTGTGAAAATATTAACAACAATTTTGTGATCAGCTAAATTTGAATTAGAAAATTATGTCTTAACTGTTTTTAGATAAAGTTGTTACTGATCTGAATTAAAAACCTTAATGATAAACTTTAAGCCAATCAGGAGCAAGTGATAAAGTGATTGTTATGACATAAAGGGTCATTCAATAATTCTTTGGTGTATGTGCGCTAAAAAATATGATTGGCTGGATTTTTTGCAATTGTACACCATTGCCGCTGTGGCAAGTTGTTGATGGACTAGTGCTAACCCGCAGCTGATTGGGCATTAGTCCATCAGCAACTTGCCACAGTGGCAATGTTGTACAATGACAAAACATCCAGTCAATCATATTAATTAGCACACATACATCAAAGAATTATTGAATGACTCTTTATGTCATAACAATCACTTTATTACTTGGCTTCTGATTGGCTTAAAGTTTATCATTAAGGTTTTGAATTCAGATCAGTAACAACTTTATCTAAAAACAGTTAAGACATAATTTTCTAATTCAAATTTAGCTGATCACTAAATTGTTGTTAATATTTCTACAGGGGGCTGTGTCTGGGTACTAAAAATAACTGTGTTCTGGATCTAGATACATAGCATAGTAAATATATGATTTTATAGAAATAACCTGAACATAAAGAATAAAACCAACTATAAAAAAGAGAACATGAACAATCAAAATTCAAAATAAAGATAATATAAATAGAAAATATTTGGCAACAGGGGGTTTATTGGGGCGGGGAAGAGTGATGCCTAAGAGGCAGAATAGTGCAGGAAGGAAGACGTTGAGGAAGTGCTGGCCTGGGGGGTCTGGGATTGGGTGGGTTGGGCTTGCAGGTGAGGGGTGTTGGTGGTGGGGGTGGAGGCAGGAGGATTTTGCGTGATGGCTGCCATATAACACTTGCTGTATTCCTCATTGGTCATTGGCTGGATGAGCTGGTAGGTGGCAGTGGCCCAAGATGGAAGGCGCTTATCCTTACATGATTGGTTGCCCATGTTCACATGGAAACCCATTTGGGCAAACAAGTCAGCACCATTTGGTGACCAAAGAGAGAATTGTGGTCAAGAACCCCAAGATAGAGGTCGTTAAAAGCCTGAGGGCGGCGCTCCTGTAGTTATCTCCAATTTTAAAGAAGACAACATCAGTCAGATGGATGTCAGTGTAACCAGCTTGGTACATGGTTACCTGGTGCCTGCGTTGCTGGATGGTTTCAAGGGCGGTGGAGCTACCCTCCATCTGGTGGCTCAAGAAAACCCAGTACTTGGAATTTGAGCCATCCCAGGAGTCAAGTAATCCACCGAGGATGTGGCTGTACAAGTAGTCATCAATAAAATCTTGGTTTGTCCAATATTAGACAAAATCATTGGCTGAAACATCCAGAAACACACAAATGAAAGTCCTCTTCTTGACCTTCTTCCTTCCTTTTTGAGTGGCGGCTCTTCCTTGCTCACTGAAATTGTCAAATGCAATCAATAACTTGTAGTGCAAGAAAAAATGATGTCATCTGTTAGACTTGACAAGCATCTGACCAGGGTTGATTCAATTGCAGTGTCATATGGGGAATCCTCAGCGCCATCCCATTGGTTGCCATCAAAATTGGTAAAAATCCATATTGAAACCACTTTTCCATACATCCAGAGCTGCACCATGCGCTCAGACACCCAAATGCCATGGTGCGCAAGTTGCTGCTGGACCTGGGTTAGGGGAAGCTTGGGGTCCCACTGCAGGAGGTCAAGCATAATCAGGTATGCCTTGTTGATTTGGGACTTGGGGGCCTTCTTGGGCTTCTTGGCTGTTCTAATCAGATTCCCCTGTTCATCAGGTTGTTGAATGCATGCATGACAGTAGCTTGGGTAAATTGCAACTGGGTGTTAATCTGTTCCCAGGACAGATCCTGTAGATTCAGTGCCACAATTTCCTGGAAAATTCAGGCAGTTATGATTTGTTGCTTGGGGCACTGGGCCAAGGAAGCTGAAGCCTGATTGGCTATAGGGGGGCAGGTTGGCTGGTGGCAAAAGTTGTTTCAAATCAAGGTTGCCATCCTGATTGGTTGTTTGGTGGGCAGCTTGTGCAGGGGTGGGTACGGGAGCAGGGGCAGAGCTAGACACTGTGTGACTACTGAACAAGTCAAAGCCATAGGGGTTGGTGGTCAGGTACAGGTCAGCTTCCTTGTTACCCATCTCTAAGGCTTGGGTGTAAACAGGTACCTCCACATTATGAGCCTTGCCTCCATTGAAGAAAGCTTGGCTGCTGCTGGCTTGGCTGCTTGTGCCGTTGAAAATGTTGTTGCTGTTAAAAATCATTGTAAAAAAACCTATTATAAAATCACTAAAAGTAGAAATTTTAAAATTTAATGATTTATTTTTATTTTAATCTTGAGCCCATATTTGGAAGGTTCTCAAAACCATTTCATCTGATCAGGATCCACAAAAATGAATAAAATGCCTCCTTTCTTAAAATTGGATAGCTGTTGATTGGCTGTTAAACTGTTATATTTCATTTTTAGGCTGCTCATACTACACATCTTGTATGAGTTCATTTTGTTTTGTGCTTGTGGAATCTTGCTTCTAGATTGCTCAAATTTTGTTTCATTTCAGTCCTTCTGTCAGTACCTCATATGAATCCTAAATTGGATTATAATATACTCTGGAACAGCATCCATTCATTTCACTTGCTGTGTCAGTTTATTTCATTTGTGGTTTAAACTACACGGCTTGATGTTTGATATAATTTTGTATAATGGGCTAGTAAAATTTTGTTTTTTATTTGACAGTTCATTTTTTAACTGAAATTTTATAAATTAATTGAATCCTGAACCTTGTGCAACTTGGATTTCCTTCAAATCTGAAATCATTTTGTTTAAATGTGATGTTGAAACTGCAGGCTTGACCTGCCAGCAAGGTTCCAACCAAGCGGGTTTGTGACCCGCAATCTGATTATCTGGTCACCTGAAGCCAGACTAGGAAGTCAACTTGAATTACCAAATTCATTGACATGAACAGATGATGATCCTTCACGGTGGATACCTCAATTTGGCGCTTGAATCATTATCAGGATCAAGCCACCCCCTCTTCCATCCAGCCGTGTGATCACCAATCATGTTCCTGCTATCCATTGATTCACAATAGCTATACTCACTATCTCTCAATAAAGATTATTATCCTTCTTCTAAATATTTTTCCCTGTGTAACTCTGCTAAAACAGCACAGTTACAACATTGATAGCACAGGTAGGTTCTCCATCCTACCTTATCTTGAAAAATTCTGCCTGTTGCCTGCACACGCTGCAGACAAAAAATCCTCAACAGAATTATGTCTGGTCTCCCGCCCGACTGGTTTTTGTATACTCCTGGTGCCAAGATACCTGATGGTTTTGTTCTCTACCAAAACACGGTGATCCTGCTACCCGCCTTCAACGCCCTGTATGCCCAAGGGTTCTTTCAGGCGCCTTCCTTGATGCCACAACCAGCTGACAAAACCATCATGCCCGCCTATGTTGCACAAAGACTTTGCAGCATCACCTTGGAGCCCTTTGCAGGGGCCAACAACAACAATGCTGCCGCATGGATCCAGTCCGCCCAAAGCAAGCTGGCTCAGATGGAATGCCCACAGCAATTCTGGATTGCAGAGATTTCCATTTGCTTGACCCACAACGCTGGCACCTGGTGTGACAAGTGACACAAAGAGCACACTGACAAGAACTGGGACACTTTCAAACAGGACTTCTTGGTGAGGTTTTTGCTTAAGGATACAGCGCTCATGATCATACGTCAAGTAAAGAACCTAACCCAGACAGGCACTGTGAAGGAACTCACCCGCGCCTACAAGGAACTCTGTCTCCGTGCAACATCCAACATGGCTTTTGATACCCCAGCAACAGACCTCATGTACTATGACGCTCTCAAGTTGCACGTGATGAGACATGTGAACCTGGACCAAGTTACCAACCTACAAAGCCTGTACTGTAAAGCAGAAAAAACATCCAACGCTCTGCACAAGGCACAGACTGATAAATGAGAGAGACCCAAGGACTCACATTAAAGTGGGCGCTCCTTGCAACCACCTCCTGGAGCGTTGGCAACAACAACCACAAACCCACGGGTTCAAATGGGAATGGGAATGGTAATAATAGCTAGTCAAATTGTACCCATTTCTGTGTCACCGCCACCCAAGGCAACCAAGATGAGGAAAAAGCCCGGGGAGAGCATTAAGCAAGCCAAGCTCTCCCCACGCAACTCCTGACTTGCCCAACAATGAATACTGACCCAAGGATGTGGACCAATGTCCAATGATCCAAGTACCCTCGGAAGACCTGGTGCTGTACACCATTGCCTGACATCCCAATAAATTGATTTCTTACCCTTTCCGCTTTTACAGTTATACAGGCTCAGCACTCCTGGACTTGGGTGCAGATTTAACTTTAGTCAACAGCAGCTTTGTAGATAAATTCAAGCTGGCCACTAATCCTTTGCGGATTAAAAATGTGGTCCTGGCTGATGAACATCACATTGCCGTGACAAAGGAAACTGCCCCTTCTCTGTCATGCTTGAGAACCTCCACTCCACCATCCAAGGTCCCGTCATTGATTTACCTAAGTTTGACATTATTCTGGGACTGGACTGGTTACAGAAAAACAACCCCCATGTGGACTGGGCAACCTCAGTGTTGACCATCAAGCGTGAAGGTGTCAATCACCAGATCTACCCGGGCTCTGTAGACCAACTCCTACGCAACCACGTCTTTGTACACACCACTGAGACTTTGGACAAGAAGGAAAACCTGAAAGCAATTGACTGGGATTCCTACCAGTATGAAATCATACACTTCAAGGACCACCAGGACACCTCCACGCCGTAAGATCACAACATTGTGGCCCGTCACCCAGAAATCTTTAAGGAAGCGTTACCTGGGCTGCCCCCTGAGAAACACATCCAACACTCTATTTAACTCAAGGGGGCTGTATCCAAGGCACGCCCCATTTACAGGCTGACCCCAAACAAGGACAATGCCCTGCGCGCCTATCTCAAGGAGGCACTGGAAAAAGGACTTATCCGCCCCTCACAGTCTCCCTTTGGGGCCGCCATATTCTTTGTGGCTAAAAAGGACGGTACCTTATGCCTGATCACAGACTACTGCGCCTTGAACAAAGTCACCATTAAGAATTGTTACACATTGCCACTAATTGATGATCTATTTGATGCCTTGGGAGGAGCCACCATCTTCTCCAAGATGATCTAACTGCAGGCTATAATCAGATTTGTATCAAGGAGGAAGACATCCCCAAGACAGCCTTCCACACCAAGTACAGTTCCCATGAATGTGTGGTACTCAACTTTGGCTTGACCAATGCCCCGTTCACCTTTGTAACCTTCATGAACAAAGTGTTTGCGCCACACATAGACAAACACGCCCTAGTGTACCTGGATAATATTATTGTCTACAGCCCCTTGGTGGAACAGCACCACAAAGACCTGGAGGAAGTCTTTGCAACCTTGGCACTTCACAAACTGTTGGTCAAGCCCTCCAAATGCCAGCTCTTCCGGGAGCAACTACCCTTCTTGGGACACATAATCTCAAAAGACGGCATCAAACCTGAAAGTCAGAAGATACAAGCCATCTGCAAAATGCCACCTCCCAAGAAAAAATCAGAACTCCGCACTTTCTTGGGAATGGTGGCCTATGTATGACGCTTTATACCCAACTGTGGCGTCTTGACTGCCCCCTTGTCTGCCATAACAGGCGCCAAGGCCAAGTTCATATGGACCCCCCAACGCGACCTCTGCTTCAGACGTCTCAAGGAAAAGCTCATGACAGCGCCCATCTTGCAATACCCCAAACAAGACAGAGAATACCAGATGTAAACTGAAACTTCAGATGCATCCATTGGGGGGTACTACAAATTAAGAATAGCAATAGTGATTTCCTGCCCGTAGCCTACAAGTTGCGCAAACTGACAGATGGCAAGTGTCAATACCTGATCCACAACAAAGAACTGTTGACCATTGTACACTGCCTAGTCAAATGGCGCTGCTACCTGGAACAGCAGGAAGAAACCACGGCACTAACTGATCATAAGTCGCTCATCTACTTCAAGACACAAGCAAACCTGTCACGGCGCCAAGCGCGGTGGACTGAAATCTTATAAAGGTTTAACATGCTCATCCAATATAAGCCCGGGGCCGAGCTTGCCATGGCAGACGCCCTGTCCCATCTGTATGTCCACGCTTCTAGGGGAGAGAATGGGCTTGACCCAGACTGGCCTCTCCTAGTGCTCCGTACAAAAGCCAAAGGGTTCCCAGCAGGCACAACCAATATCACCAAAGAAACGGTCATCAAGAATGAACACCTCTTTGCTGACATATACGGGACTCTTCACAGAAAAATGTTGGATGGCATGACCATTCCCTACATCCCACACATCAACAAGTCAATACAATTTTTTGCTATCACAGGGATCTTGGACATACTAAGAGCCAAATCTATACAAATTCTTAAAACTTAAAGCCTGGTAGTCAACCTTATACTGCAATGTCCAGGAAGTGCTAGAACAGTGTGAGGTCTGCAAAAAGTTTTCCAAAAGCAAAACCCCGCCTAAGTCTGTACTGCCCATTCAAACCCAACTACTGTTCAAGGTATGGGCTCTTGACATTATGGGCCCCATGCCAGGAAAGCACAACAACAAAAAAGACATCATAACAGCCATTGATTTCACAACAAGGTGGCCAGTAGCCCAAGCGGCGAAAACACACACCAGTAACAACGTCCGACAATTCATTGGCAAGGAAATAATCAGCAGGTTTGTAAAGCCAGAACTCCTGATAACCAATGGAGGCAAAGAATTGACCTCCAAAGACACCAATGTGTACCTCATCAAGAATGGGGTCAAACACACCATCACAACACCATACCATCCACAGGCCAATGGACGTGTATAGCGGCTTAATGGTAGCCTTGTGCAAGCCCTAGCCAAACTTACTGCCAGGAGACCTGCAGACTGGCATAAGCAGCTACCAACTGCATTACTTGTGTGCCAAACCCAAGTGAACAGATCCACCGGAAAAAGCCCTTTTGAACTGGTATACAGCACACAGCCAAATATCATTCAAGCATTGACAGGACCCAAACTGGAAATTCCAAGTCAAGTCCCCCCTTGCTCAGATCCCCAAGTAATAGAGGCCAACAGCAAACAAGCAACCAAAGAAAAGGAGCAATTACAAAAGACCTTTGTTCCCATCTGCAATAGACATGAAGTTGGGGACAAAGTTTGGGTCATGAATGTCAACAAAAGCAAACTACAACCCAAAAAAGTAGGGCCATCAATCATTCTAAAGGTAAACAACAATAACACTTACCTCATGCAAGGGCTTGGGAAACGCAAGCAAGACAAGACCTTACACCACAACTGCCTACAACCCTGTAAAGCAAGACAGAAACAACGAGAAACTGCCCTGACTGCCACCAAACAACAACTGATTTGATATGGCGCCTGGGACCCTGACAACCTCCCTGACAACCTGCCCCCAGAGGAGGCCAACCTTCAGCTGGGGGGAGTCAAAACCGCAGGCTTGACCTACCAGCAAGGTTCCAACCAAGCGGGTTTGTGACCCGCAATCTGATTATCTGGTCACCCAAAGCCAGACTAGGAAGTCAACTTGAATTACCAAATCCATCAACATGAACAGATGATGATCCTTCACGGTGGATACCTCAATTTGGCGTTTGACTCATTATCAGGATCAAGCCACCCCCTCTTGTATACAGCCATGTGATCACCAATCATGTTCCTGCTATCCATTGATTCACAATAGCTATATAATCACTATCTCTCAATAAAGATTATTATCTATCCTCTAAATATTTTCCCCGTGTAACTCTGCTAAAACAGCACAGTTACAACAGTGAATTATTTTTGGTTGTCACCATAGCTTCTAAAACTACTGTATGAAAATGGCTGCTTTTGGGTGTATTATGACTTTTGAGCTTTACACAGCCTTTTTGTTTCTAATTAACCCTTTTTATATTAAACATTTGAAATTTTCAGTCTTTTTTAAGCCTAGAATATATTTTAATTTTTTTAATTTTTTTAAATGATTTATATATTTTTTTACTTCAAAAAAATAAGTTTTGAGATGGTGTTCTCATAACTGTGATGCTGTAAATTGAAATGGTGTATTTACTATTCCTTTTCAATATGGAATTTTTTGAGATGCCCTTTTTGAGATGGTTTAGCCTATCATTTTATCAATGTTTGTGTGTAGGAAATTCTTTTTTAAAAGGGGGTAAAGGGGAGCCAGAATATGTTCTGTCAACCAAGCTTCATACAACAGGAATTCAGTCTATTTGACCCAGCTGTAAATTTCTCTAACTGTAGTCTTTATTTTTTATAGTAGTAAAAGTTTTGAAACCCCCTCTATTTATTAATAAAAAATAAATATATGTTCTTTATCTTTTTTAATTTCTGCATTTGACAGGCTTGACTTTTAAAAATACACTTTTATAAGCCAATCAAGATAAATTTCACTAGCAAAGAACAAAATGACAATTTTAAAGATTTATAAAAATAATGTTTATAGGAATAGCTTTATATGTTTTTATTTAAAGTTTCTATAAGTCTAAGAAAGTTAAACATGAAGAAAATTATAGCTGGATCAAACCTGAATGAGAATTTGTTTTAAGGATTCTGTTGACTTTTGCCTGGATTGACAATTCTCTTCCCCCTGAAACCCAGTCCCAGGGGCGGGATTCAAACCCTGATTCCCCTCAGGCTGCTAGCCCCAAGGACCAAAGGGCTGGCTGCCTGCTTTTTCTGGGATCAAGCCCCCTTGAGCTGAGGCTGAGCATAATTCCCTAGATTATAACACCAGCCAAATATTAGAAACTACAGCATCAAATAGAAGATCAGACAAATTTCCTAATGGAGACAAAGAAATTCCTATCATTAGCTTCATGAGTTTGAAATCTACACTAGTGGCCAATCAAGATTCATCACCAGAGGAAAAAACAGATCTGAAGCCCACTCATATGTCCATGGCTCAAGAACAGAAGATTTGAGAAAGCTTTTCAGTGATTTTGACTAATAAGCAAACACCCATCAGCAGTGCCATTTTGCTGCTCCTGAACCTGGGCATCCTGGCCACCCAACTTCATATTCCCTGGCCCTATGATGAATCTCACATGAAAATATAAAGTTGGCAGTGGTGTACTATGTAGACCCATAGACCATGCGCTAAGAATTTATTGCCATTTTTGAATAAAAGCTTGGGATATTGTTTTCCCCAATTATTGCCTTTTTTGTCTTAGCAATTTATAAGTTCACCACAAGATCCCCTGGCCCGCCTGCCCCTCTGCCCGCAGTTTACTATCTTCCAGGTGCCTCATTTGGTCCCATCTACTTTATAGAGTACCCAATGAAGCCTAAGTAAAAGGAGTTGTTGAAACAGCAGGCTCAACTCGCCAACAAGGTTCTGACTAAGCGGGTTTGTGACCCGCAATCTGACTTCTCAGTAACCCATAGCCAGACTAGGAAGTCAACTCAAAATTTCAAATCCAATAGCATGAACAGATGATGATCCCTTATGATGGATACCTTGTTTTGGCACTTGACTCATTACCAGGATCAAGTCACCCCCTCTTCCATCCAACTGTGTGATCAATACAATCATGTTCCTGTTATCCAAAATTCACATTGCCTATATAATAACTATCTCACAATAAAGATTATTATATAGTTTCCATATATTTCCCCCTTTTAACTCTGCTAAAACAGCACAGTTACAACATTGGTAGCAGAAGTAGAGTTTCCATCCTACTTTATCCCTCAAAATTATGCCTGTTGCCTGCACACGCCGCGGTCAACAAATCTACAACAGAATTATATCTGGCCTCCCAACGGACTGGACACCATACACTCTGGGTACCAAAATACCAGAAGGGTTTGTGCTATACCAGAACCTGGTGATATTGGTCTCCGTCTTCAGCGCCCTGTCTGCACACGGTTTCTTTCAGGCTCTCTCCTTGATGCCGCAACCCGCTGACAAAATCACCATGCCTGCCTACGTAGCTCAAAGACTACAGAGCGCCGCCTTGGAACCTTTTGCAGGGGCCAACAACAACAACACCGCCACATGGATTCAGTCTGCCCAGAGCAAGTTGGCACAAATAGAATGCCCACAACTCTTCTGGATTGCAGAGATCTCCATTTGGTTCACACATAATGCTGGCACTGGGTGCAACAAGTGGCATGAGCACCACACCAAGAAAGACTGGGACACCTTCAAGGGGGACTTCTTAGCAAGGTTTGTGCTGAAGGATACCATACTTATGATTATACGCCAAGTGAAAAATCTCACCCAGACAGGCAGGGTGAAGGAGCTCACCTGAGCATACAAGGAGCTTTGACTATGTGTCCACTTGAATATAGCCTTTGAAACCCTAAACACCCACCTCATGTACTACAACACACCCAAGTTACAAGTAATAAGACATGTGAACCTGGACCAGGTGACTAATCTGCAGAGCCTATATTACAAAGCAGAGAAAGCAGGGCAAACGTTCAACACCCTCCACAAGGCACAAACTAGGAAAAGAGAGAGTCCCAAAGATTCTCACTCAACTAGATACTCCAATTGCCTGCCTCCTGGAAACAACAACAACAACTCAAACCATAAACCTGCAGGTTCAAATAGGCACGGAAGCAGGAACAATGGGCAGTCAAATTATATCCATTTCTGTACCACTGCCACTCAAGACAATTGCAATGAGGGAAAAGCCCAGGGAGAGCATTAAGCAAGCCAGGCTCTTCCCGCACAAATTCCAACTTGCTCAACAATGAGTACCACCCTGAGGACGTGGATCAATGTACAATGATCCAAGTGCCCTTGGAAGACCCAGTACTTTACACCAAAGCAAGACATCCAATAAACTGATGTCCTACCCTTTCTGCTTTTTGCAGTTACACTGGCCCAGCACTCTTGAACTTGGGCGCAGATTAAACCCATGTCAACAGCAACTTTGTGGACAATTTCAGGCTAACCAATAATCCTTTGAGGATTAAGAACATGGTTTTAGCTGATAAAAATCACATTGCCGTGACAAGGGAAGCCTCCCACTTCTTTTCATGCTTGAGAATCTACAAACCATCATCCAAGGCCCCATCATTGACTTTCCCAAGTTTGACATTGTACTGGGTTTGTATTGGCTACAAAAGAATAACCCCCACGTGGACTGGGTCACCTCTGTATTGGCCATCAAGCCTGAAGGCGTCAATCAAAAGATCTACCCTGACTCAGTGGATCAACTTATGCATGATCATGTCTTTGTACGCATTACCAAAATCCTGGATGCAAAGGAGAACCTCAAGGCAATTGACTGGGACTCCTGCCAGTATGAGATCATACACTTCAAGGATCACCAGAATATCACTACTCCTCAGGATTCAACATTGTAGCCTGCCATCCAGAAATCTTCAAAGAGGCTCTACCAGGATTATCACCATAAAAACAGATAAAGCACTCCATTAAACTCAAAGGAGCCATACCCAAGGCGCAACCTATCTGCCGCCTTACCCCAAATAGGGACAACATGCTATGCGCTTACCTCAAGAAGGCATTGGAAAAAGGACCTATCCGCCCCTCACAGTCTCCCTTTGGTGCCACTGTATTCTTCATGATAAAAAAGGATGGAACCCTCCAACTTTTAAATGATTATTTTGCCCTAAAAAAGTCACTATCAAGAAATATTACCCACTTCCACTCATTGGCAGCCTCTTCAATGCCTTGTGGCAGAGCAACCGTCTTATCCAAGCTTGACCTGACAGCAGGCTACAACCAAATTTTTATCAAGGAGGAAGACATAATCAAGACAGCCTTCTGCACCAAGTATGAGCCACAGAAGTATGTTGTACTCAATTTTGGAATGACCAATGCCCCGTCCACCTTTGTAACCTTCATGAACAAAGTGTTTGCGCCCCACATTGGCAAGCACACCCTAGTGTACCTGAACAATTTATTGTCTACTGCCCCTTGGTGGAACAACTCCACAAGGACCTCAAGGAAGTCTTTACTACCTTGGCACAACACAAACTGTTGGCCAAGCCCTCCAAGTGCCAGTTCTTCTGCAAGCAACTAACCTTCCTGGGACACATAGTCTCAAAAGATGGCATCAAACCTGACAGTCAGAAGATAAAAGCCATCTGAAGGATGCCACCTCCCAAAGACAAATCAGAACTCCACACCTTCTTGGTAATGGTGGCCTATGTACGCCGCTTCATACCTGACTGTGACTTTGGACTGCCCCCTTATCTGCTGTAACAGGCGCCAAGTCCAAGTTTGTGTGGACCCCCCAAGGTGACCTCTTTTTTAGACGCCATAAGGACAAGCTCACAACAGCTCCCATCCTGCAATACCCCAAACGTGACAGGGAATATCAAATAGAAACTGACGCCTCAGACACATCCATTGGGGGAGTACTACAAATCAAAAATAATGACGTTGACTTCCTTCCTGTAGCTTATGAATTGCAAAAATTGACAGATGGCAAGTGTTGATACCCTATCCACAACAAAAAACTGTTGGCTATTGTGCACTTTCTAATCAAATGGCGCTGTTACCTGGAACAGCAAGAAGAATTCACAGCATTAACTGATCACAAGTCACTCATCTATTTTAAGACTCAAGCAAATCTGTCGCGCTGTCAAGCCTGGTGGATGGAGCTATTGGAGAGATTTAACATGCTTATCCAGTAAAAACCTGGGGCCAAGCTTGCCATGGCAGACGCCCTGTCCTGCCTGTATGCCTGTGCTTCAAGAGGAGAGAATGGGCTTGACCCAGACTGGCCTCTCTTAGTACTACAAACAAAGGACAAATGTTCCCCCCCCAGCACAACCAACATAACAAAGGAAACAGTCATCAAAAATGAGCACCTATTTGCTGACGTATATGGGACCCTACACAGAAAAATGTCTGACGGCACAACCATTTCCTACTTTCCCACACATCAGCAGTTGACACCATCCTACGCTATCACAGAGACCTTGGACATACCAAGAGCCAAAACCTATATGAGTTCCTCAAGCACAAGGCCTGGTGGCCAACCCTATATTGCAATGTTCAAGAAGTGCTGGACCAATGTGAAGTATGCAAGAAGTTTGCAAGAAGCAAAACCCCTCCAAAGTCAGTACTTCTCATCTGCACACAACTACCTTTCAAAGTATGGGCTCTTGACATCATTAGCCCCATGCCAGGAAAACACAATGACAAGAAATATATCATCACTGCCATTGATTTTTCTACAAGATGGCCAGTAGCCCAAGCAGTAAAGGCACACACTGGCAATGACGTAGAACAATTTATTGACAAAGAGATAATCAGCAAGTTTGGAAAGCCAGAACTCCTGATAACCAATGGAGGCAAAGAATTGACCTCCAAAGACACCAATGTGTACCTCACCAAGAATGGGGTCAAGCACACCATCACAGCACCATACCACCCACAGGCCAATGGACGTTTAGAGTGTCTTAATGGTAGCCTTGTGCAAGCCTTAGCCAAAATCACTGCCAGGAGACCTGCAGACTGGCATAAGCAGCTACCAACTGCACTACTTGTGTGTCAAACCCAAGTGAACAGATCCACCAGAAAAACCTGTTTGAACTGGTATACGGCACACAGCCAAATATCATTCAAGCATTGACAAGACCCAAACTGGAGAATCCAAGTCTAGTTCCCCCTTGCTCATATCCTCAAATAGTAGAGGCCAACAGCAAACAAGCATCCAAAGAAAAGGAACGCTTACAAAAGAATTTTGTTCCCATCTGCAATAGACATGAAGTCAGGGACAAATTCTGGGTCATGAATACCAACAAGAGAAAGTGCAGCCTGAAACGTGGGCCCTGCTATCCTCATAAAGGTAAACAAAAACAACACTAACCTTTTGAAAGGGCTTGGAAAGCTTAAACAAGATAAAAATCTCCATCACAACCACCTAAGGCCCTGCAAAGCAAGACAAAAACAGCGCAAGACTGTCCTACCCACCACCAAACAACTGTTGGTGAAATATGGCGCCCTGGCTCCTAACAACCTTCCTTACAACCTTCTGTCAAGGGTCTGGATGTACAAGTATTTTGGCTATTGCCACCACACCTAACATCAAGTCATCACCCAATTTAGTGCCTTTCCAATATACCATTTGGCATACTGGAAATGGCAACAAACCAATATCACATGACTGTCCAGGTATCCAGCAACTCAAACCCATCCAGCACATGATCAACCCCTGGGGTTGATCCAACTAAAATCCTTGCCACAGCTAAAGCAATATAAGTCTAAAGTATTATCCAATAAACTATACTTCTTCTCTTCCTAATTCTATATTCAAAGCTTCCCCAAAAGGCGCTCCATATCACTGGTAGCACTTTGGTTTTTGACCACGCTGATGAAAGAGAAAATGACTGAACAGAACCTGCCCACCTTTGCCCACGTACTCAACCAGGCCACATCCCAGGATACCTGGAAAATGTACTTCTGCGCCCACAACATTGATGAAGATATTCCTAGTGAATGCACTGTATTTGAAGGTCTGGTCATGCCCAAAGCATGCACCAAGATTATTCAATACAGTTGCTCTTTCCAACCACAAACAAACATACAACCACCTACCACAGGTGATGTGACCAACACCAAATACATTGGTATTGACAAGTTCTTTGGTAAAAACAAAGAAACCATCATCAAATGGCTATATTACACAGCCGCTAAACTCCGCACCAGCCGCATCCCCCACAAAAAATGGGTCCAGGAAGCCAGCAAGCGCCTATACAAGGCCAAAGCTAACTGGTTCTCCACCTGGGTTGGCTCAAAAACCAACAACCAGCTTGACAACTGGGAAGAGTTCAAAGCCAACATCACCCACAATTTCTGTGTCACTGAATCTCTCCAAGACATTGCAATACAGCTCAGTGATCTTCCTCAGAAGACCACTATTGCAGCTTATGCCAACAAATTTGAGGAAATACACCGTAAAATTCAAAATCCAGCACAAGCTGACAATGTACACACTAGAGCGTCATTCATCAACAGAATGAAACCCTCTGTTGCTGCCCTCATTCACCCAGAGGCCAAAACCTCCATGCCTGCGCTCATTGCTGAAGCTAAGCACGCTAAAAAACGCGCAAATATGGAATATGCTGCACGCAACGGCAACCGCTCCTCAAACAACAATGGCAGAGAAAACAACAATGGCAATAAACGCTATAACACCAACCATAACAACAGCAACTCCAATTGTAACAATGGCAATTGTAGCCAAAGCGCAAACCGCTCTTGTCCCAAGAAAGAGGACACCACCAAAGTTAACAACGCTGAAGTAGCAACCCGCTATGAATCTGACCCCACATTCTCTGACCTCAAAGGTCTTGAAACAGAGGAACAGGGAAAAGAGGAGGGGGAACAGGCTTAAGTGCCCCTGTCTCCCCCCAACTTGACAAGAAGAAGTACCAAGGCACAAACTTTGCTGCTTGCATCCCACGTGTCCCGCAATCCCCCATTTTTATAAACATATAAATTAAAGATTGATTACAACTTCTTGTCTATCCATGCACTTACAAATCTCATACAAATAAAATTCTATTTGACTCTGGTGCACAACACACTATGGTTAGTAAACCTTTTGTAACCAAGTACAAAATACCAGTTATCAAATCCAAATTCAAATATGCCAGAATGGTATACAAATCAAAAGTTCTACTCAAAGGCAAAACAACTCCCTTAAGAATTGACCTCCAAGGCATACAAACGTTCATCAAAGGACTTTTCATGAACAAAATAAACTACAATATTGTAGCAGGCATGGACTGGTTCACCCGGGTGAATCCCAGTGTATGTTGGAAAACAAAAACCATGACAATAAAAGGCAATAGAGTCAATTTCAACATTCTCATAGAACCCAATGACCTCATTCTAAGAGACACAGTATTTGTCCAAGTCATAAATCAAGATGACTTTGAACATCTAACCAAAGACAATACCCTCCACATAAGAGCTACTCTGAATTCAATAATATACAAACACAAAAAATCCCAATGCCCAAAACTTGTGGCACTCCTAAATGAATACGCTCATGTATTCAAGGAAGAACTCACATAGTTACCCCTCAAACGGGAGGTCAAACATGGCATCAACTTATGCAAAGCCATGCCCAAACCTGCACCTCTCTACAGACTCTCTCCCTTGGAGACCCAAACACTTAAAGCCCACATCAAGGACAACCTAGTCAAAGGATTCATTTGTCTGTCTGAATCCCAGTGGGGGCAGCAGTTTTCTTTGTAAAGAAGAAAGAAGGATCTCTTTGCTTAGTTACTGACTACAGAGCACTAAACGCAAGTACAGTAAAAAATAAATACCCACTTCCCCTCATAGAGGACCTATTTGCAAGGCTCTCCAGAGCAAAAATTTTCTCAAAAATTGACCTCACATCTGGTTATAACCAAGTTGAAGTTAAAGAGAAAGACTACCAAAGACCGTGTTCCGCACGCAATTTGGGTCATTTGAATGTAAAATAATGAATTTTGGGATGACAAACGCCCCATTGACATTTGTCACCATGGTGAACAAGGCGCTAAACAGACTCTCAAACACATTATGTTACCTTGATGACATCATCATATTTTCAAAAACAAAAGAGGAATACCTCACGCATGTCCGCAAGACACTCAATCAACTTGCAAAGCACAAACTATACACTAAGCCTAGTAAGTGCCAATTTATGGAAAAGGAACTCCTGTTCTTGGGCCGCATTGTCTCTGACAGTGGCATCAAAGCAGACCCAGATAAAATAAAAGCCATAAATAACATACAACGCCCCACCTCTGTGAAACAAGTTAGATGCTTTCTTGGTATGGTAGCTTACCTAAGGAAATACATCAAAGACTGCGGAAAGCTCACCACACCAATCAATGAATTAACCAAGGGTAATACCAAAAAGAAATTCATCTGAACTCCAGAATGCGACACAAATTTCCAACTATTAAAACAAGCCTTGATTGAATCACCAATCTTGCAATACCCTAATAAAAACAGGTGCTACAAGCTTGAGTCAGACGCTAGTGACACCGTCATTGGCGCAGTCCTACGCATCTGCCAGCCAGGGCAGCAAGGTTTCCTGCCAGTATGTTACAAAAGCAGAAAACTAACAAACACTGAGCAGAGATACCCAATACATGATAGAGAATTGCTAGCAATATACCACACAGGCAAGAAATGGAAATGTTATCTCAAAGGACACTTAAACATCTGAGTGCTAACTGACCACAAATCCTTAATCTATTTCAAAACTCAGAACGCACTTGTGTGGCGCCAAGCCAAATGGATGTCCTTGCTGGAACAGCTTAACCTGGACATACAATACAAAAAGGGGGCAAAGCTAGTCACGGCTGATGCTCTCTCTAGGCTATGCCAGCCAAGAGAGGATCACCCTGACCACCTAGACCCTGACTGGCCCAACCTATACAACACTGAGTACAATACAAAGGGAAAGGACCCCTCCACACATCAACTAACCCACAATACGCTAGTAATAAATGAAAAACATTTCCATGTATCAAATGGCATGGTATACCAAATCATCAAGGATAAACACATTCCATACATTCCACTTGCACAAAGAGTTGACACTATACTAAGACACCACCATCTGCTAGGACACACAAAGGCTAACAACCTATATCTCACACTGAAAGAGATAGTATTGTGGCCCAACCTGAAGCAAGACATAATTGATGTTCTAAAAAAGTGTACAGTATGTGAAAAATACGCCAGCACCAAGGCACCACAGCCAACAGTTAACCCAGTACCCGACCCTGAACCATTTAAGGTTTGGGGAATGGACGTAGTGGGACCCTTCCCAGAAACCAAAAAAAATCAACATTTTCTAATTGTAGCCATTGGCTTTGTCATATGTTGGCCCATCTGCTAGGCAACAAAAGATCACAAGGCGGAAACAATAAATTGATTCATCAATAAAGCAATCATAGCAGACTACGGCACTTCAGACTACATCATAAAAGATGGAGCAAAGGAGCTAACAGGCCACGTAGTAAACAATAATCTAAAAACAAAGAACATTAAACACTCCACAACCTTGCTCTACAGGCCACAGTCAACGGCAGAGTTGAACGCCTGAACAGCAGCCTTATCAGAACCCTGGAGAAAATAATGGATGGCAAAGCCAAAGACACATGGCTGCTCTATGTGAAACATGCATTATTAGTATCCTGGGTCTGCACCAATCAAGGGACAGGCAACTCACTGTTTGAACTAACATACGGGTACAAGCCAGAAATAGTCACCCGCAACAATCAACTGTATGTGAAGATCCCCCCGGGGAAACCTCCCACAGTAGAACAGAAACCAGCTCTATAACACATACGCCTCAAAGCCAAACTGGCAGAAATAAAGAGACTCAAAGCTCAAAAAGTAACCTCAATAGAGGACCCACTCCCCATCAACATCCCAGTCTGGGTCCTGGCTGGAAACAGAAAGAAGCTAGACTCAGTACACAGGGGACCAGGAAGAATCATCAGATACCGACCAGACAGGAACACCTACCTGGCTAAGTTCCAGGGTGCCAAAGAGCCCATCACCAAAAAGTATCACAGATCTCGCCTCCGCCTTAGCAAAGGAGAACACTCGACCCAGTTGGTGCCCACTAGTAAACAACTCCAGGAACATCAGGCGGCAGCCGTTAAGACAAAGCCCCCTCCTGATGTACCCGAGTAACCCATTAAGGGGGGGTGTTGAGGGTCTGGATGTACAAGTATTCTGGCTATTGCCATCACACCTAACATCCAGTCATTGCCTGATTTGGTGCCTTTCCAATATACCATTTGACATACTGTAAATGGCAACAAACCAGTATCACATGACTATCCAGGTATCCAGCAACTCCAACCCATCCAGCACATGACCAACCCCTGGGGTTGATCCAACTAAAATCCCTGCCACAGCTAAAGCTACATAAGTCTAAAGTATTATCCAATAAAATATACTTCTTCTTTTCCTGATTCTATATTCAAATCTTCCCCAAAAGGCGCTCCATATCAAATCCATCAGAGGAGGCCAACCTTCAGTCAGGGGGGGTGTCAAAACAGCAGGTCAACCCGCCAGCAAGGTTCTGAGCAAGCGGGTTGTGACCTGCAATCCAATTACCCTGGTCACTCAAAGCCAGACTAGGAAGTTGAATTGAATTTCCAAATCCAACAACATGAACAAATGATGATCCCTTATGGTGGATACCTTGTTTTGGCACTTGACTCATTACCAGGCTTAATCCACTCCCTTCATCATCCCACCATGTGATCAACACTACCATGTTCCTGTTATCCTTGACTCACAATAGCTATATAATCACTATCTTTCAATAAAGATTATTATCTAGTCTCCAAATATTTCCCCCTTGTAACTCTGCTAAAACAGCACAGTTACAACACAGTTAGGATTAGTTCAGAACCCAGAATAATTCTTCCAATTCAGTTGCTAGAACTGCAGTGAAGTTCACTTTAGAATCATTATGGCACTTGGTTTCTGGCAGATCTACTTGTATGCACAGTTCATGGGTATTGGGGTATTTGATTTGCAAGTCAAACTAAAATTTTACCTTGGCTGATTCATTTACAGAGCTATGCACATTTCTCATCCTTTGAGCAACTGTTGTTATTGGATGATTCCTGACTTTATGATTGATTTTAAAAATAAAAGTATGCCTTTAAGTTTCATTATACCCAAAGGTTGTTGGTTTCTAGTTTGATTTTAGGCTATAAAATTTCTATCGACCCCCTATTAATAAATTTTAAAGGTAGCAAAGTAGTTTTCATAGCTGTGAGGATAGGCAAGGTAATTCTTCTTGGGATGGAATTAGCTCAATCGAAAACAGGTTGAAATGGTGCCAAGTCTATTGTTGATTGATTTGGATTCAGCCCTTCTAAACTTGTTTTTATCTGGGTTGAGTTTGTTTTGGGATAAACGTTTTTGCTTATCCGCATAGCTTTGAAAACTAACACATTGGATATTAAACCCTTACTTTTGAGTTTGCCATAAGAGATACTTATAATATACGATGGTATAAAGGTAAATGATTAACTTATCAATATATTGGATTCTTAGTTTATTATCATCAGATATCTTAAGTTTATAGAGTCAGATCTTTTCATTTCTCGTATATTTGCTGTGTAAATAGAGCTATTAAAGAATAAGAAGAATGTTAAGACTATATAAGAGCTTTGTTTAGAGTGGATAGTTATAATTTTGTGGTGTGGCTCTTAGGGGGAGAAGTGTCCTACTGAGGCACTGATCCTAAGGTAAGAGAGTTGTGCTCCTTATTTGGAGTTATTGGTCTTAATGCATCTGCTGGTGGACCTAGTTTGATACATCTTTAGATCTTTAGTTGGTAAGTTAGGTCACGGATTTGGTTGGTCGATTCAAAGACTTTCTAGGGGTTAACCTGGCTGCTTCAACACTTTGTGAAGACATTTCGAATTGTGGGGTTGATTTTGATGCGTGCACCATTAAGCAATATTAAATCATGAAGTACATTGATAAAACGCAACTTGATCTAGCATTTTATGAGAATTCAAATAAAGTATAAGGTTTTATTATTAAAAACCGATTAGAGACCTCAAAATCGTAGGGAATTTTTAACAACAACCTACTTTGATATTTTATATCAATTAAAGGCCAAAACTTTGTTAAACAATATTGAATGGGTGCTGTAGTTAAAATCTTGGCAGTAATTATCCGATTTAAATAAGCCCAGATAATGAACTATTAATGTGTATTACATTAAATACCTATAAAAATGCAATATAGCTGACTTGGATTTTTTAAATAAATATATTCAAAATTTAGAGTTATTTTAGCTCAACTTTTCATATTTAAATATGCTGTTTTATTTTCTGGCAAGATTTTCTAAATATTTACAACTCTATGTTTAAAACCTCGCAATTTATTTAAAACAATATCCTAATATTATTTTCACAGGAAATTTAGGGCTAACAATACCTCAATGAAAAATAGCATATGGACATTATTACTAAATTAGGGTTTAGAATTTATATTTCTACATAAAATCATATTAGTTCTTTTATTTTTTGTATGGAATTATTATTAATTAAAAATTGATATTGCTTTAAAGCTTACCAGCTCATATTTTTATTTGCAAGCGTGCTTTATCAAACCTCTACAATCATTCTTTAAGTTTGGAATTTTCCCCGATATGCTTGAATTTCAAGCCACCCTACATGTAAAATAATTTAACCCTTTATTGAACACACTTTAATAATCCTTATTTAAAAATGGCGAATCATTATGACAGAACAGAGTCTGCAAGACCAATGAGGCACCTTCCAAAGAGATTTGATGCTTGTAAATTCCTGCTTATGTAGGAAGGGGGATGTTATGACTTGTGCAAAAGTGGATTATAAAGTTCCAAGCCACCCGAGCCCAACGATAAAAGCATTACCCAATGAAGGTAGCCAGCATCAAAGAAATGAATTTTTTCCATTTAGCCTTTTTAACCCTTGTTACCCCCAAGTCACTGGAGCAATGCACCTTGAACAATTACAGGGTCAGAAGTAACTTTAAGGATCTGAGCCCCGGAAAGCGCCTCAGCTTTGTCAATGCTTTGAATACTCTGAATCAGCGCCCTGTCCCCAATGCGTGGACTGAGCTACATGACCACTATTGGAATCGCAATAACAGGACCCAGAACACTGCTATCTCGCTGGAGTGGAACAGAGTTTACCTGTTTCAGGCAGAGAAGATCTTAAAAGAAGTTGATCCCTCAATCTCGCTCCCCTATTGGGACTTGGCTGATACTGGTTCATATCCCACATCTGCCTCGGAAGGAAGCGATGCGACTTCAGCCTTATCCGAAGATTGGTTTGGCGGGGAAAAGGTCGGGGAGTGCATTAACCTTTCAAGGTTTACGTTTCCCGATGCGGTTTGCATTGTTCGCCATATCGGCCCTTATGACTTCACGTTCCCCGAACCCGTTTTTGTTAAAGGGTTGGCCGGTAGCTCCACCTATAGCGATCTAGTAAAAGATGTCCTTAGCTTCTCCCCCAAAGTATATTCAAAAGCAAACGTTCTGGTTTCGTATCCCTTCCAGCCGGCCGATCCCCTCTTTCTCCTGTATGCTGCCGCTATTGATAGGATCTGGATGGGCTGGCAGATAAAGAACCCCGAGAAGTACCGCCATATTCTGGTTGATTCAGATACGGTGGTGGAGCCCTGGCAGATCCCGATCCGACAGATCGTTGATCCCTTCACCCGGCTATGCTATACTTATCAGAATCAATTTTAAGTAGTTGTTGCCTGCAGGTTTAAATAAAATCAATTTATTAAGGTCCATGTATATCTAAAATAGGGGTGGAGAAAGATAGAATCTGACAAGCTTGTACTGGTCAGCAGACTGGCGAGAGCAAACAAATCATTCATGTGTTGCAACTGAGCTAATGGTAGTTCAGCATTTGGATTGGGGAAGACAACAGTCCAGGAAGAGGACAGAGATTTAGAATAACATAATATATCTATTAAGAAATAGAAGATATTATGCAGTAAAGAGCAGCCACACAGCCACCAGGGGTGGCATGGCAGCACAGTCCAAATATGGTTCAGGGTTTGCATAACCTATCAAAGGGATCCGTCTGAAATCAGCTTCACTCCTTATATAGAAGTATTGCCCCATATCTCAACATTTAATTTGGGATGTATAATGTTGTTATATATAGCACAGGCAACTTATTGGACATGACCTATGTATTGTAAGTTAAGTTGTCAGGTAAGCTGGAATCTTGGTTGAAACACATGCTGTCCACAATTTTTTCCTTTAGACAGTCTGCATGAATCTGGCCCCAATTCCTTTGCTTGAAGCATACATTTTAAAGCAAAGAAATCCTCCCTTTTAAATCTCATCCTTGTAGATCTTGCTGTTAAAAGGTTTAGATAGCAGCCTGGATAAATTGAAGTTTAGCTACAGCTATAAAATTTTATCAAATACAGGTCAGTAAAAGCAGGGGTGTTCCCAGCAGGCTACTGGAAGGGCAAAGCTGTGCTATGCTCAGTTTCACTCTTTGGCAAGATTTTGGGTCCTGAATAGCTATTGCCTTTATTAGCTTCATGATTTTCAGGTATCTTTAAGGGCTGTTGATCAGGGGTGAATCTATATAGAAACATTTGTGCACCCAGTTGATGATTTCAGGTGGCAGTGACTGGCAGGCTTCCATCTTAAGGTCACTGGAGGCAACTGTGATGATAACCTCCTGGGTCAAAAAATAAGGCACCAGCAGATTTTAAGGCAAGGGGTGGCTAGGAAGGAATCCTTGAAGTAACAATGATAGGTTTATCAGCTACTTGACCAAACTATGAAATTTTCAGATGTGATGCAATTTGGGTAATTTTTCTGCTTTCCTAGCCCACTTGTAAGGGCTCTTTATATAGCAAGAGCTCTATGGCCATACTTATCTATGGTGCTACCAACTGTTGCAACTGAACCAATGAGGATTCAGTATTTGGAATTGGGGAAGACAACAGTCCAATATAAAGGACAGAATAGTAAGAATAAGGTATTGTTTATTGTAGAGTATTGTGATTAATATACTATATGGGGAAAGCCACAAGGGGGTGGCATAGTGGGGAGTTCCATGTAGGGTTTGGAGCCAAGGAATAACTTGTGCAGGGATCAGCAGGTCAAATTGGCAACGCTCCTAATTAGGATGAAGTTCCTGCCATTTGACATTGCCACCAGATTCATTCATAACGTTAGATACATCAAGGGGCGGCTCATTGAGCGCCCCCTGTGTGTTGTAAGATATTTTGGCAGGCAAGGTTCAAACCTCGGTTGCAACACCCCCCCCCTGCCCCCTGATTGTTGTCAGACACCAGGATTGGAGTCTGCGGAAGGTCTGGGAAGGTCTGCATGAATAACCTTTGTGTGGGGATGGCACAACAGGGGCGCAAGCAATTGTGGTGAAGTTTCTTGGTGTTTCCCTGGGCATCCTCAAGTTGGTAGATGTGGTTGTCATAGACGGCAGCTACCTTAAAGGGCCCTAGGTGGTTGGGTTCTAATTTGGCAGAATTGGGATTGAGGGTGTAGACAGGGTCACCTAAAGCGTATCTAGCTTCAAGGTATTTTGTCCCCCCTGCAATCCGCTTGTGTTTGACCTCCCGGGCTTTGGCGTGCCATTGGTCTAGGGAGGGAGTTGGTACTAAGGGGGGTTTGTCAGGAACCTTGGGCCGTAGTTTCCCCTGTTCAACCCCTGTCAGACTGTCAGGTGTTCCAAAGGCCAGGGTGTTAGGACTGAACCCAGTGCCCCTGTTGATTGTTGCTTGCAGGATCAGTAGGGTGGTGGGAAGATGTTCAGTCCACACAGTATTAGGATGCTCCTGTGAGAGCTTGGCAATCAATTGAACCAGGGAGCTGTTTAACTGTTCCACGCGCCTGTTGGCTTGCAGATGGTAGGGGGTTGTGACTATATGCTGGAGCGCGTTCTTGACGCAGTATGCCTTCACAACATGCCCCACAAGTTCAGGCCCACCATCTGTGATGAGGCGCTTAGGTCGCCCAAAGCAAGCTACAATATCCTTGCCAATAAAGCTGGTAACAGTGGTGGCGGTGTGGTTGGTTGTGGCCCAGGCCATTGGCTAACGCATGAAATAGTTGATAATGGTGATAATATACCTTTTACCTAGTCTGTCTTTGGGAAGCAGTCCCACAATGGTGAGGGCCTACTGTTTGAAGGGTTCCATAGCCTTAATGGGTAGGACAGACTTAGGAGGTGCCGGTTTGGACGTATTCTTTTCACACAATATGCATGTCTTGAGGAGGTCCAGGATGTCTTGGTGCATGCGTGGCCACCAAACCTTACATTTCATAATCTCAAAGAGGTTACGCCCTCTGATATGACCCAAGGTTTGGTGGTAGTGTAAGATGGTGTCTCCTTGTTGTGTAGTGGGAATATACGGCGTCTTCTTGCCTGTCTCTGCTCAGCAACAGACGTTTCCAGCATTGATAGTGAATTGACTCTTGTTATCCTTCAGCTTGGAGATGGTGACCAAGTTAAGGCCCTTGTAGCGGGTTGCCTCAGGGCGCAGATAGAGCATGGGCCAGTTGGGGTCCAGACCATTGTCCCCAGTGATGAACGCTACGTAGAGTCGTGAAAGAGCGTCAGCTGTAACAAGCTCTTTCCCAGGCTTATATTTGATGTGTATTTGATAGGGGGACAGGCGTTCAACCCATCCTGCTTGGCGGCATGTCAAATGGGACTGTGTGTTAAAGTATTGGAGGGACTTATGGTCTATCAGAACGTAGGATGGGAAGGCCGCACCTTCCAAGTAACAGCTCCACTTCTCAACGCAGTGTACAATGGCTGCCAGCTCCTTATCATGGATGGGGTAACGTTGTTCTGAGTCAGTGAGCTTCCTGGACTCATATGCTACGGGAAGGAAGACACCATTGTCAGTTTCTACCCTTAGCACACCCCCTATGGCCCTGTCAGAGGCGTCAGTCTTGAGTTTGTACTGTCAATTTTGGTTGGGAAACTGCAGTACTGGTGCGGTTGTGAGTTTTTGCTTCAACGTCTCAAAGGCTTGATCTCTGGCGGGGGTCTAATGGAAGTGTTGTTTGGTATTGAGGAGCTCAGTGAGAGGTGCAATTAGTTCCCTGCAATTGGGGATGAACTTGCGTACATAGGCAACCATGCCCAAGAAGGTTTGCACTTGGCCCACATCAGTGGGGGCGGCATGCTAGTGATTGCCTTAATTTTGGCAGGATTGGGCTTTATCCCTTGGACAGAGATAGTGTGCCTAAGGAATAACAACTCTGGCTTGAGAAACTCACATTTGGAGGGTTTAGCTTTTAGCTGGTTTTCCTGAAGGGTGTTGAGGACAGTACAGAGGTGTTGGAGATGTGTGGTTTAATCTTGACTGAAGACAATAATGTTGTCAAGTTACACCACCATGCACTTCCCAATCAGTTCCTCAAAGGCTTTGTTCATCAACATGGCAAAGGTGGAGGGAGCGTTGGTCATTCTGAAGTTCATGACACAACACTCAAACACCCCGTAGCGTGTGCAGAAGGCAGTTTTTTCCTCATCCCCTGGTGTAATGCAGACCTGGTTGTACCCTGCGGTGAGATCAATCTTGCTAAAGACCTTCACGCCGGCAAGTGTATCAAACAGGTCGTCAATCAGCAGCAGGGGGTATTTATTTTTAACTGTCACCTCATTTAGGGCGCGGTAGTCTGTGACCAGGCAAAGAGACCCATCCTTCTTAGCTACAAAGAAGACCACCGCCCCGTATGGAGAGAGCAAGGGGCAAATGAATCCCTTATCAAGCGCCTCCACAAGGTGCTGGCAGAGGGCTTCATCTTCCTTTGGTGTGAGACGGTATAATGGTCGTGCTTTAGGTAACAATCCTTGAAGTTGTACAGCATGCTGGATCTCCTGGGGTGGAGGTAGTTGTTTGAGTGTTTCACTGAATACGTCCTTGTACTCCTTGAGGAGTGCAGCTAGCGCTGGTGGTGGTGATGTTGACAAGGGAGGGACTGCAGATGGATCTGCACGGATAACTTTGACTGAACATTGGTTAAAGTCTAGTTTCCCCCCTTGAAATTGTATGAGCCAGTTTCTGTCATTCTGACAAGCACAGTGTCATGGAGTGACTTGCTCCTTTCCACTGGGTAAATCTGGAATCCCACCCCATTTCTGTTGAGGGTGATGATAGAGGTATCCCAGTCAATGTAAGGGCGGTTATGTTGGAGCCAGTCAAGGCCAGCAATTACATTGTGGCTGAGGCCTGCCATGATTGGTCCAGAGAGCTTGACCTGGATGTTCCCCATTCTTACAGAGAAGGGTACCGTCTTGTGGGTGATGGCAATTCTGCGGGAATCAGCTACGTGTACTGCTTTGAATCTGCTGGGTACTCGGTCTAATTGCTGGGAGTCAGCAAACGCCTGATCTACCATGGTGTGATCAGCCCCGGTGTCTACCAGTAACTTATGGGTGTTCCCATGGAAACAGAAGGGATAGGACAAGTGTGTTACTTTATTTGCGGAATGCGCGGCTTGCAGCATGGGGTTGTTGCTATGGACCTGAAAGACATCTAGGGTTTTGACCTCGTGAAGATTGTAGTTGCAGGAGTTCTTTGTAAGCAAGGGCTGAGAGGGCAGGTCAGTTGGGGTTATAGGGCCTCTTGTTGTTACAACCCCCAGGCTTTTTACTGGTCCTCAATTAGCGCTAGCTGGAGCTCCCCCCTTGTAGGGGCGTTTAGCTGCACCTTCCTGCTGTCAAGGTTGGCAACATCCCACTTGACCTTGGCCATTGCTAGGTGCAGGACGTGGTTGGGGTGGAGTATTGTTGGTGCAGCAGAAGCCCATTGAAGCCTGGTTACTGGCCTCTACAATGGCTTTATAACAGTTGTCAATAGAGGTGCAGCAGTCTACGGGAACCCACTTGCAAATATGGGGTTTTAACCCATTGACAATGAGAGTGAGCAACATGGCGTTCCCATTGGTCACTGCTTTGGGGGAGGCAGCAAGGGCTTGTTGCCACGCAGCAAGATACTCAGGGACGGAACCAGTCTGTTTGATGGCTAGGAGGGGAGTCCCCAAGATAATGGGGGAGAAGGTTTTGCTTTACTGGGACTTGGCAGCGTCTCAAAATTTTGCCCAGGTGACATCAAACTCCTGGCTGGCCCAGTTGGTGAACCACACAGCGGCAGGCCCTGTAAGGCGGTCAGATGTGGTGGCAACCCACATGGACTCAGGAGCTTGACAGATACAAAGGAGCGTTTTGGTGGACTGGAGCCAACTGACAATGTCAGCTCCTTTGACACTGCCAGTGAAGGACTCTAGTTGGAGGTTGAGCATACGTTGCAACAGATCCAACTGTGGCAGTGTGATGCTAGTGTCACGCTGCCCAAGGCGGAGCCAATTGTATACACTGATGAGAACTAACTGGTCTTGATAGATGACATATCCTTCAGGAATGTCTCCCTTGGTGATTGGAAGGAACGTCTCTTGTTGTGGAGTAGCCATGCGGCCCGTACTCTGTCCTTTCTTGGGGGGAATTTTGTTTTTGAAATAGGTCAGAACCTACTTCTGCTACCACTGTTGCAACTGAACCAATGAGGATTCAGTATTTGGAATTGGGGAAGACAACAGTCTAATATAAAGGACAGAATAGTAAGAATAAGGTATTGTTTATTGTAGAGTATTGTGATTAATATACTATATGGGGAAAGCCACAAGGCCACAAGGGGGTGGCATAGTGGGGAGTTCCATGTAGGGTTTAGAGCCAAGGAATAACTTGTGCGGGGATCAGCAGGTTGAATTGCCAACGCTCCTAATTAGGATGAAGTTCCCGCCATTTGACATTGCCACCAGATTCATCCATAATGTTAGATACATCAAGGGGCGGCTCATTGAGCACCCCCTGTGTGTTGTAAGATACGTTGGCAGGCGAGGTTTGAACCTCAGTTGCAACACAACTCTTACCAGTCAGCCTATCATACCCAAGCCAATGGCTTCAGCCCCCAGAGCAATGCTTCTGAACCAGAATTATGGTCCATAATGATAACAATGCTACTCTAACTGATTCTCCCTCTCTAGTACAGATATCCCTTGGACACATGAGAGGGCAACTGGATACCAACCATAATTTTTATCCCATCCCATGCTCAATAGAATATAAGGCAGTTGATTGGACCCCAGTTAAACTCCTAGTGATATAGACTTAGCCAGGGCAGGATCCTACCTATCAATGGCCATGATTCCCCAAGCTAACCTTATCATATAGCTTAGGCAGAGGTGTGTCCCTCTTGATGGTACTGGATCACTTCCCCACCTTCCCAAACCTTTAGAGCCCTCAGGCAGCTAATGAGCATCAGATCACACCAGTGCAGGTACTTCTTCAACCAGGGGACCCAACTTCTAGACCCAATCTGGTCCACACCACCTTTTGGTGGTTGATCAGCCATGCAGCTCTACAATATAGCCTCTATAACATCCAGGGACCAAGCTTGGGTGGCCAGCCGGTGGTTTCTGAGAATGCACGGGCTGCAGGTTTTGCATGCAGGGCCCACCACAAGATTGGTGCTAGCTCAATGGGGTGGGATCTTGATTTCCCCACCCCAGACCAGGGGCTGGGATTATGGTATCATCACCCCAGTGAGGGTGATGTACACTATCCCAAGCAGCTTGTTGGGGCGGTCCAGGGAGAGCTCAGGAGCCAGCACCAGCATTGGGTTGAGAGTGGTTGGCAGCTCCATATCCAACTGGTACCCAGACAGGGAGCTGAACTTATCCAGGAATAGAAAAGGCTCAGCTATGTACCAGGGGCCTTGTCAACTGTATCTTGCCAACCTTTTGTTTGAGCTGAGGTATCCTGTGCTATTACCCTCTCAAAGTTGCAGCCGTTGTATTCTGGCTTAAAACGGTGCTTTTGAAGTGGGCATGGCCAAATGGGGTGCCTGGAGGACAACAAACTGCCTGCAGAGGGACAGGCAGACTAGAAGGATTTGCACTGAGGTGGTAAATAGCAAAGATAAAATATGGCAATAACTGGGGGAACCAATATTCCATAAGCTTTTATTTAAAAATGGCAATAAAGTCTTAGCCTGGGGTCTATATAGTACCCTGCCGCCAAACTTTACACCTGCTATGTGGGGTCCATCATAAGACCGGGAAATATGGGGTTGGGGCCAGGATGTCTGGGTTTGGAGTGGCAAAATGGCACTGTTGCAGAGAAGGCATCCATTGTCTGGATCCTCAGGAAGGGTTGCCTGATCATTCTGTTCTTGTGTCATAGTTGTAGGGGCAGCCTTAAAATCTGTGTTTCCTTGGATGGTAGATCCTGATTGACTATCAAGCTAGACTTCAAACTCATCAAGCTAATGGTAGGAACTTCTTTGCCTCTGTTAGGTAATATGTCTAGTCTTTCCTCAGGTGGTGCAGCTTCCAAGTTTTTTCAGACATCTTTATCCTGGGAAGTATCTGCAGCCTCAGCTTGAGAGGGCTCAATTGCAAAAAATGCGGGCAGACAGCCTCTTGGTCCTTGGGGCTGGGGGCCTGCAAGTAGTCATGACCAGGGCTCAAACCTGCTCATGTGAATTTTTGTTTCAAGAGGAGGAAAATTGTCAATCCTGACATATAATCAGGATTCTATTCTGGTAGGGCTGTCCTTTCTTGTCAGTAGCTGTTATGATAGAGATGGGCCAGCCAACCCTGATTGATTGGGGTCTCCTGAACCCCTTTATGAAAGCCTTGTGGGGTAGATTTTGGATACTATGCCTGTATTTATATTATCTTTTAGCACAAAAATATATTTTTAAAATGCTTCTTTTGTTATTATATCTTTGCAAAGCCAATCTAATAACACAGCCAAACCTATCCTTATCAATAAAAACATATCCATACATTGCTGAACTTTATTAGAGATTGGCAAGTAAAAAGCAACAAGCAGCTTTGTAACTGAGACCAGCTCCCTGCCTGCCAACATATCTTACAATACACAGGGGGTGCTCATAGAGGTGCCCATCATGTGTCAAGTAACATTGGGCATCCTGCTACCAATGCCAAATTACCAGCAATGTCTCCTGAATAAGAGGGCTGCCAACTCTATGTGCTGATCCCTTGACTAAGATATTTGAAAAATACTCTATCTGGATCATACCACAGTGCCGCCCCCTGGTGAACTAGTGGCTTCCTGGTAGAGTATATCAACTTTGCTATACCAAATAAATGTACATCTTGTAACTATGCTCTGTCCTATCTATTGAACTGGTGTATTCCCCAACCTCAATAATGAAGTATAGTTGGTCCATTTGCAACAGTAAGATCAGACTTCTGAAAGAGCAGATATGAGCTAGGCCCAGCTTTAACTATCTACATCACCCTTTTAGGTTTAAGTTTATGGTGTCCTGGTTTTAAAATGTCAATCTTTAGTTTGGATCCCAGGCAGCTTGATGCTTATTACTATAGATTCATAACCTTAGGTAAAAATGCAGGACTTTTAAATCCTGTGGCTAAATCTCAGATTACGCTTGTTATTCGGCCTTTCTCTTAATTGAACCAAACTTGTTGGCCTTTTATTTAGAATTTTGTTTAAAAGTTGTGGAATTGCAGAGCCGCCCTGCACATTTCTAGGCTATGGCTGTATATTTCAAGTGAAAAGATGGATTGGCTGGAATCAGAAATGAATTGCAAAAAGCCATCTATTGTTTCCATAAAGTCTATTTTGCTCTTTTTAAAATTCTGGGATCCTCAAATCTAAAACCAGGTTTAAAATCATAAATGAAAGCCACCCAGTAGTTTTAAACCTATGGTAAAAACCAAAAATACTTCAGATTTAAGCAAACCCCAAGCTGAGCAAGATTCAGGAATCAAATAGTTTAAATATTTTTGGTGAGCAGAAAAATTGTCAAACTATAAACCAAATTTCACTAACACTTTATAAAAATCATATCAAACATCAAGCGGCGTAGTTCAACCACAAACAAAATGGACTGGCACATAAAGTAAAATGGATGGATGCTGTTCCAGAGTATATTATAATCCAATCAGGATTCATACAAGTCACCAATAGAAGACTCAAAATGAAATAATATAGCAATCTAGAAGTGAAATTTCAAAAAAAATGAAACAAAATGAAGTCATGCAAGATGTGTAGTGTGAGCAGCCTAAAAAAGAAATATCCCAGTTTTGCAGCCAATCAACAGCTATCCAATTTAGGAACAGAGGCATTTTATTCACTTTTTATGGCCCCAGATTTGTATGAAATGGTTTTGAGAACCTTCCAAATATGGACTCAAGATTACAATTAAAATAAATCATTAAATTTTAAAATTTCTACTTTTAGTGATTTTAACTAGGTTTTTTACAACAGTTTTCAACAACAACGTTTTGACAGCGCCAGCAAACAAGATAGCATCATCTAAGGAAGCTTCTGAGGAGGTGAAGCTCAGAATATGGAGGCACCTGTTTACACCCAGGACTTTGATGCGGGTAACAAGGAAGCTGACCTGTACTTGACCCCTGACCCCTATGGCTTTGAATTGTTTGATATTCACTTAGTGTCTATCTCTGCCCCTTCCCCCTTACCCACCCCTGCACAAGCTGCAAACCAACCAGACAATCAGAATGGCAACCCTTATTTGGAACAACTTCCTGCCACCAGCCAACCTGCCCCCCTAAAGCCAATTAGGCTTCAGCTCACCTGGCAGTGCCCCTTACGCAGAATAATCACTGCCCAAATTCTTCAGAAAATTGTGGCACTCAACCAGCGTAGCCTGACCTGGGAACAGATTGCCAGCTAATTGAAGTTTACCTGAGCTACCATCATGCGGGAACTCAACAACGTTAACAAGGGGAACCTGATTGGGACAGCCAAGAAGCCAAAGAATGCCCAAGAGTCCCAGATTAGCAAGGCCTACCCAACTATGCTTGATCTCCTGCAGCAGGACCCCAAGCTTCCCCTAACCCAGGTCCAGAAGCAACTTGCACACCATAGCATTTGGGTCTCTGGGTGTACAGTGCAGCTATGGATGTATGGAAAAGTGGCTTTGATCAGGGTATTGATCAATTTTGGTGGCAACCAATGGGATGGCAGTGAAGATTCTCCATATGATCCTGCCATTGAGCCCACTTTGGTCCAATACCTGACAATTTTTTCAGATGACATCATATTCATCTCATATTACAAGTTATCAGTAGCTTTTGACATTTTTGGCAAGCAAGGAAAAGCTGCCATGAAAAATGAAAGGAAGAATTTCAAGAGAGGGACTTTCATTGGTACATTTCTGGCTGTTCAGCCAAGGGTTTTGTCTACTATTGGACAAACCCAGAATTCATTCATGGCTACATGTACAGCCACATCCTTGGTGGATTACTCAACTCCTGGGATGGCTACAATTCCAAGTATTGGGTTTTCTTGAGCCACCAGATGGAGGGTGGCTCCACCGCCCTTGAGGCCATCCAGCAACGCAGGCACCAGGCCTCTGTATACCCCTACAGTCATGCTGACATCCATCTGGCTGATTTTGGTTCTTTAATATTAGAGATACACTCTGGGTGCGCCACCCTCAGGCTTTCAATGACCTCTATCTTGGGGTCCTTGACCACAATTCTCTCTTTGGTCACCAAATGGTGCTGACTTGTTTGCCCAAATGGTTTTCAACATTAACATGGGCAACCAATCACACAAGGATAAGCGCATACCACCCCGTGCCACAGCCACATACCAGCCAATCAAGGCAATGATAATCAAGGAATATGACAAGCGGTATATGACAGCCATCACGTAAAATCCTCCTACCCATACCCCTGCCACCACTACCCCCCACCTTCCAGCCCCACACACCCACCCACCCAATCTCAGACCCACCAGGCAGTACCGCCTCTATGTCTTCCTTCCTGTGCTATTCTTCCTCCTAGTTATCACTCTCCCCTGCCCCAATAAACTCCCTGTCACCAAACATTTTCTATTTATATTATCTTTATTTTGAATTTCAATTGTTCATGTTCTCTTTTTTATAGTTGGTTTTATTCTTTATGTTCAGCTTATTTTTATAAAATCATATAAATACTCTGTCATGTATCTAGATCCAGAACAAAGTTATTTTTAGTACCCAGACACAGCCCCCTGTAGAAATATTAACAACAATTTAGTGATCAGCTAAATTTGAATTAGAAAATTATAATGTTAACTTTTTTTAGATAAAGTTGTTACTGATCCAAATTCAAAACCTTAATGATAAACTTTAAGCCAATCAGGAGCCAAGTGATAAAGTGAAAGTTGTGACATAAAGGGTCATTCAATAATTCTTTGATGCATGTGCACTAATTAATATGATTAGCTGGATGTTTTGCCATTGTACGCCATTGCCACTGTGGCGAGTTGTTGATGGACTAGTGTTAAATCAGCGGCTGATTGGGCACTAGTCTATCAACAACTTGCCACAGCAGCAATGGCAAAACATCCAGCCAATCATATTAATTAGCGCACTTGCACCAAAGAATTATTGAATGACCCTTTATGTCACAACAATCACTTTATCACTTGGCTTCTGATTGGCTTAAAGTTTATCATTAAGGTTGTGAATTTGGATCAGTAACAACTTTATCTAAAAACAGTTAACAATATAATTTTCTAATTCAAATTTAGCTGATCATCAAATTGTTGTTAATATTTTCACAAGGGGCTATGTCAAGCGCCAAAAATAATATGGTAATCAAGGAAACAATTCCAACACAAAGCAAACAACATATATTGAGATGAGCATAAAACATATACACAATGGATAAAAATGGGATATTGAAGTAATGTGAAGACAAACAGGAATAAACAAAGAGGTAATAGTATCAGAACAATACAGATTTTATTGGGATTAAATCTATAAAAACATATGGAAAGGTTAGTAAAAAATCATTGAGAGAATTGGAGAAGCTTTTTAAGGATCTTGACTCTGCAATTGCAGAGATCAAAGAAATTGACCGCAAGGTCAAAGCAAGAGTTAAGTCCACCATCCTTGAAGGAGACAAAATAGACAAGGTGTCCTCAAGGAATATTATGACCAAATACCAGACACCCCTGAGAAGACAATCAAGCGCTTACTAAACATTCAGAAGACAGTGGTCAAGGGACTTCAATTCAAGCCCTTTGCCCTCTCCTTGCTGTCTGTCTGGACAGATGACCCTGAGATGTATGCCCACCTCAAACCTGCAAAGCGTACAAGAACAGAGGATACAGAACTGCCTGCTTCTCTTCCTGCACCAAGAATGGCCAAGCTGGCCGAGGCTGCAGGCAAAGAGGAAACACGTGAAGGTAACATAAAAATATATCATTAATAAAAATTTGTAAATACTTACCTGTTTTTTTAGAAAACATAGACGGTAAAATCCGCCAGGTCCTGGTTTTGTTTTTCCCTGCCACATTATACACCAACTATGCCTATCATGTGGCTAGGCAGCTGTTTTTGTCCCTCCCTGTCATGCAGGAGCTTGAAGACAGAATCCACAGGTCCTTCACAATGTCCAGGGAGGCATTGGCTGAGCTTACGCATGCTGAGGGGGCATCCAAATGGGCAGTTACTGCCTACAAGAATGTCCAACTGGTCCACCTGGACCCGGTATACCTCAACAGAGTTTACCATGTAAACTTCATTGAGCTTGATTGGGACATCCTGGCAACGCTCCCATTCAATAATATACCAAAGATGGGCCAGGCCCATGCAGCTGCTTGCTGTCACAGTAAGTTCCATGATGCTGGGCATTATTTAGCCAAGTAAGAAAGCGCAGAAAGCCCAAACCCTTTAAAAAACTGACTGATTTAACAGATTTGAATCAAACAGTTGATCAAAAATGGGTTACAGCCCCTCCAGTTTGCTGGTAAAATCCAATCCCCCTGTAAGTTTGTGTTGATAATTAGCTTAAAAAAAAGGGTCACCAGATACAAACTTGTTAATCAGCATGGTCGTCAGAAGTTAGTCACTCAAGGGTTCTTTGCAACCTGTACTAGATACTCACTTGACAATGTGGAAGGAATAGGAGCCCATGATCCAGGTGTTATTGCTTAGTCAATTTTTGATATATATTGAATAATTTTCACTGTTTCAACTCTTAAGAGTTGAGTCCTCCCAAAATTTGCTCAATAAAAATCACATATTCCCTGGTCTAACTTTACTTTTGAAAATGCATCCTGTAGTCAGATTGTTGCACTAAATTCCTTATAATTTAATCCTTAGCCGGATTATTACGGGAAGATGGGGGCCTGCCATTGGTACTTTGTTGTTGCTGCCAAATGTTAATTTAATGCCTGTCAATCTTGGTGCTGATCTTTCCCCCGTCAAAGCTGAAAATCCTGTTCTATCTCAATGTCCTGAATTTTATGCTGAAGACACCTTGATTCTCTCACAGGCCATTTATCTAGGGCTTTTCTGGTTGAGGTTAATTATTTTACTTAACCCTAGTGTCTCATTTGGGAATTTCACAAAAAAGTATCTGAAGCTGTGTTAGTGGTTAATCATTAACTCTGTGTGGAATTGGTGGGTGATTTCCCATCACATGGAGACAGCTTCATATTATCCTGTGATTTCTGTTACACTTGCTTCTGCTGCCCCCTGGAGCACACCCTGTCTTACCTTTTGGAGAACTTTGTGTGTGAGATGTTGAAATTGGCTGTTGCGTCTGCAACAGCCATAAAGAAGACAAAAATTCTCCTTGCCAACTTCAGGTTGGCCTGGAGCGCCTTGAGACGGGGCTTCCTGCAGCCATAGAGATGTACTTTGAAAAAACCAAGAATGAGAAAAAGATCAGCACAGTATACAACAAACTTTGTGAGTTCACTGAAGCCTTTGCTGGGCAAAGGCTTCACCTCGTTGTTTACCTTGGGTATCTTTTCTATTTTGGAATGGGCGCCAGTGTGGAGGACCTAGACAGGGTCCTTCTTGGGATTGACAAGGTCCAGCTCTCCCTGGACAACAAGAAGATCCCCCCAGGTACAACTTGGTTGACCATGTGATCCAGACTGTTCTGGTCTTGGCTGGAATTTACAGTTCTGTATCCCTGCCAGAGAAGGTGCCTAACTCCCACCTCACCATATTTCCTTTTACTAGCCACCAATAATATTTTAATCAGGGTGTGTCCATTGTCTTTGGTGTGGCTATGGAGGTTGTGCGCCACCTCTATTGCCAGGTGGGTACATACCAAAGGACTCACTATAGGTGCACCTAATAAAAGTATCATTCCACATTTAAATTTACATTTGAATTTTAATCATTACTTTTTTATATTTATTTTTGCTAATTCTTATTTTAGCAAACAAGTTTTGCAAAATAAATCAGAGAAGATTTTCAAAAAAACAAAATAATATATGTTAATAAACTATACTTCTAATTTGTACATTCTACATTTAATTTTTAATTCCATTTTTTATATTTATTTGATAAGAGTGATATAAATATATCGCGTAATCAAGTATTAAATGTATGGGATAGCCTCAGATGCCATAATAAAAAAATAATATAAAATAAATAAATTACTAACCTTCATTGATGGTTCTTATGAATGTGATTGCAGGCCTGGAAGCTTCTAAATATAAAATGATAATTAATAAATCTTAACTAATAAATTAAAGAATATAAAAAAAGTTGGATACACTAAGACTTTAATTGATTGGCTGTTTGGCAAGACACACAGGGATGAACAAATCAGTGTGACCATAGAATTTGGTTACAGTCTCAGCTGGGAGGGTGTGGCTCCCAGCCTGCAGCAAATCAAATAGTTCCTTGGTCCCAGTTGGGGTCCCTTGCTTTACAACTTGCTTGAGCCACCCAAAAACTTCTTTGATGGGATTTAGGAAGGGTGAATAGCAGGGAGGAAGAGAAGGCACAAATTTGACGTGGCCTATTGCTGGAAGCCCACATCAAAGCTGGTGTCAGATAATGGAAATTTTTGAGAATATCTGCCACCTTGTGGAGACCAAATTTTGTCCAGTACTAATACATTAGTGAAGCACAGGCTTGTGCGCCTCAGGTGCTCCTGGACCAATCAGAGGAATGACAAGAAGGTACGGCTGTTGTGAGAACCAAATATCATTTGATAGAGTTTGACTCCCTTTGGACTGAGGAGAGCCACCATTGAATAGGCTGTGGCGTGAACTGCAGAACAGCAAACTATCTTATCATGGGAGCCTTTTGAGACATACTCATATGCATTGTACATAGACAAGGCAAATGCCAATTTTTCAATATAGTAAAATTTGACAATCCACTTGGCTTTGAGGGCAGGGTATGCCTTTGCATATTTTTTCCAGACTGTTTCTATTGTAGGGGGATACCTTAAGTTTTTCCATGAAAACTGCATTCCCTTTACCAGATGGTAGTAAAAGGAAATTGAAGCCTCAACCCCAAAAGTAGACTTGACCATGGCCTGTATATTTGCCAGTTCAAGATGGCAATTGTTGTGTTCTGAGGTGCGGCACAGACACACAACAGGGAATCCTAACCTTAGGATTGGATTCGTATTAAGTCTCAGTTAGATGACAGGGAAGGCAATAGTGTTTACCTTGCAGCCCTGGAAGAAAGATCTCTACTAGTTGTGGCTAGAGAGAGGCGTGGAAGTTCAGAAGACACCAAGACAAAAATGTGAATAGAACTTTATTTTTATTGGTGAATGTGAAATGGAATATATAGTGGTTAGGAATACCACAAAACACTATCAGGACGGTAGGATCACTTGCCACAAGCATGAGTGGGGCAAGTGAGTTGCGCAGAGTCAGGAAACCAAACAATCATATTTCCTGAAGCAGAAGCCAATTCATTTTGAGAGTCAAACGCAAAAGCAAGAGATTCATCCTCAAAATGGCCCAACAAAGGCAAAATCAAAACATGTTGAATGCCATTATTCACAACATTGCCCCCCTCTAGATTGGCCTTTGGGGGGTGATACTTGCGGAGAAACTTGGCGTGTACACAAGCAAAAGGATGACCACTGGAGAGGAGCTTTACAGTGTACTCAGATCCTTGTTTAAAAGTCACTTCTAAAGGACCAATCCATAGGGAGTCCAGTTTGTGTGCGAGCCCACCCACACGGTGTTGATAGTACAGGACATGGTCACCAACAGCAAACTCAGGTAAGGGGGAGCGCCCAGCGTTGTCAGGAGAGAGCTCAAGCATCTTAGTCTTATATGCAGAAGTGTAGGCAGTGGCCTGTATATCAATGATGCGGTTGACTAAGTCTTTGATGTGGTTGTCAGGGTTCATGGCCTTATCAGAGGAGAGTAGGGGAACCCCCAAGAGTGACAGAGTGGTGGCTTCACGCCCATACAACATGGCAAAGGGGGAGTACCCTGTGACCCAATGTCTGCTCAGACAATAGGCAAAGAGGGCAGCAGGTAAGTATAGATCCCAATTGGCAGCGTCAGAGTAGGTGAGTTTCCTCATGATAGAAACCAGTGTCAAGTTGACACACTCAACTGCCCCATTAGTGGAATGATTATAGGGGGCAGAGAAGGACTGGTGAGCTCCTAGAGCTTCAAAAACAGAGGTTACAAGTTTGGAATTGAAGTTGGTTCTATTGTCTGACAACAGCACTTGAGGATAGCCATGGCGGTAGAAAATATCCTGCAGCAGGAAGGCAGCAGTAGTCTTAGCAGTGATGTCTTTAGTAGGGCGAGCTTCTACCCACTTGCTGAAGTGGTCAAGGGCAATCAGGATAAAGAGGCATCCAGAACGTGAGCAGGGGAGAGGGCCTACAGCATCAATGCTGACAGTATGAAATGCGTGTTGAGGGGGAACCAATTTGAACTCATGAGAAGCAGCTCAGGGCCTCTGGAGTTGGCAGTCATGGCAACTAGCTATGACATCTGGGATCAACAGGCAAAGATTCTTCCATAAGTAATCCTTCTGAAGCCAGTCAAAGGTCTTGGCTATGCCTTCATGGCCAGTTTCTTTATGAGCTTGTGACACCAAAGAGATACAAAGACTGGGATGCACGTATGGCAGGTATTGACCCTGCACCTTCTTGAAGAGTTGGTTGTCGTGTATGAGGGTATCTTCAGGAAATTTGGTCAAGGCAAGTCAAACCTCCTCTGTCTCACTTTCCCAGGAAAAAGGGTAGCCAATTAGCTCAGACAGGCAATCTGCCTCAGCAGGATGTAGGGCAAGGATGGGCATTTGGGATAGCCCGTCAGCGTTCTGATATTAAATCCTGGGACAGTGGAGCACAGTGAAGTCATAACCTTGTAGGCAGAGAGCCCATCTAGCTAAGCGTCCTTCAGGCTCTTTAAGTTGTTGTAACCATTTGAGCAAAGCGTGGTCAGTGACAACAGTGAAATGGGTACCATACACGTAGTGGCAGAATTTTTTGACTGCATGCAGCACAGCAAGGCATTCCTTCTCTTTAACACTATTATTCTTCTCATTCTTATTCAGCACACAGGAAGTATAGGCTACAAGGTGGTCCACACCTTCATTGTTGAGTTGAGCCACAATAGCCCTGATAGCAAGGTCACTAGCATCAGTGTACAAGATGAATTCCTTATTTTAATCAGGGTACACTAAAATGGGTGCTTTTTTGAGTTTCTGTTTTAGAGACTTGAAGGCTTGCTGTTGGCTGGCAGTCCATTTGAAGGGGACATTACGCAATATTTGGACCAGGGGTTCACTAGTATTGGCAAATTCAGGGATGAATTGTCTATAGTAACCCATCATGCCCAGAAAGACTTGTACTTCTTGGAGGTTGGTGGGCAGAAGCATTTTTTTGATGGCTTCAACCTTCTTGGTCATTGGACAAAATCCTGTTTGGGTTACTTCATGGCCCAGGAATTCAAGGCGCTCTTTGAAGAAAGCACACTTAGAAGGCTTTAACTTGAGGCCAGCTTCTTGGATCTTTATGAACACCTCTTAAAGATGGGCTAGGTGATCAGTGAAAGTTGCGCTGAAGACTGTTATATCATCTAGATAGACTAAGACACACGACAACTTCAAGTCCCGCAGGATGGAGTCCATGGCCCTCTGGAAAGTTGCCAGGGCATTGCAGAGCCCTTGCAGCATGCAAGTAGGCTCAAACAATCCTTCTGATGTGATGAGTGCAGCCTTCTGACAGTCTTCAGGAGAGAGTTCAACTTGCCAGTAGCCAGACGCCAAATCTATGGGAGAGAAAAACTTAGAACCTCCGAGGCGTCAAAGGGCGTCATCAATGTGTGGTAAGGGATAGGAATCTTTCTTGGTTATAGAATTCAACCTCTGATAATCCATCACAATCTGGTGTCCACCATCCTTTTTCTTTAAGATGAGCAGAGGAGAAGCCCAGGGACTCTGAGAGGGAGCTAGCAATCCAGCGTCCAGCAGTTGTTTGAGCTCCTTGGAAACCTGTGCATCTTCCACTTTGCTGCGGCAGTATGGCTTGGCACAAAAGGGAGGAGCATCTCCTGTGTCAATCTGATGTATCACACCTTTGGCTAGCCCATAAGCAGTACTATCTTTAGCAAAGATGTCTGAGAACTGGTCTAGTAAATCAAGCACCTCTTTCTGTTGGACCAGGGACAACTGAGGGAAGTCTTGGGCAGTGAACAGAGATAGGACTTGAGGCTCGTCTTTGGGTAGATTAAAGTCTTGAAACGTTCCAAAGGGGTGAAGAGACAGGACGTCAGGAGCATTTAACAACTTTTCATAACCAACGACCTGTCCTCTGGATACTGTCATAGGAAGCACAGTAAGGTTGGCAACTAGTAATTGAACAGGATCCTTGTGGGAAACGTCTAGAATTCCAGGACAAAGGTAAGGCTCATTACGCCCCAGCAAAGGAGGGGAGTACAGCTCTAAGAAAGTCCGTTCAGGTAGTTCATATGATATCTGGGAGTATAGGATAGCCTGAGAGCCTGGGGGAATGGTGGTAGCAGATGTGGCCATGAGAGGGATTCCCTCAGTTACAGGACAAGCCATGGGAGGACACTTCATGTTGGTGGAATGGGTTTGGTACTTTAGGGTGAAAACTCCAGTGGGGTACTCCAGAGTACATGTTTTCAACCTTTTACCAGGAACTTTGATGGGCTCCTCAAAAGATTAGAGGGACTTTGTACCCTAGGATAGAAAGATAGCCATCTTTTAGGTTGATGATCTCATTATATTCCCAAAGGAACTGGGTACCAACCAAAAGGTCATAGCTCTCATTTTCTGGAACAACAGCTGGCACAGCCAACAGGAGTTTATCAAACCACATTGGTAAGGCAGAATACGCACCAATGGCGCAAGTCATGGAGAGACCAGCGGTGCCATAGTATTGATGGTAGTTGAGGTCGGGGGTCAGCTTAAGTTTCTTCACCAGCTTAGAAGAAACAACGTTGACAGGAGAACCAGTATCCAGGACGGTTTTGATCTTGACCTTTTGGATAGATATCTCTACTTGGGTGGTGGTGCGTCCAAAGGGTGGAAGAACAGCCAAGATATCCTGTGCCTCAGCTAGTTCCTTGTCCCATTTCTTAATCATGCATTGTAGTCCCAGAAACTCCTTATATACAGTTTGGAGAGGGAGTGTGACAGATACATTCTTGAAAACGGCGTCTGCAACTTCAGCGGCTTTCTCTGATAATTCCACTAATACAGGGGAGTGTTTTGCCTGAGTAAGATAGGGGCAGAATACAACTGCTTTGGCCTCAGACAAGGACTTGGTAGTTTTTGTAGTCTTCCCATATTGTAGCTTGTAGGGAACAGCAATAGTCTCAGGGACAGCAAGAACAGAATACCTGTATGCATCATGGTCTTCAACATCAGATTCATCCACATCAGAATTTTCAGAAATGTCATGGAACAGGAGGAGAATAGGAGGTGCTTCATCATCAGTAGGCTCAGAGTCAGTAGCAGGCGGGGGTGTAGGAGGAGACTGGGAAGAATTGTCAACCAAGAGCGTCTCCTCCTCTAGGTTGACTGTTCTTTTCCCGACTGATCCTTGGGATCAGCTCCTTCAACCCGCAGATTGGTGCAGACGCAAGAGTGGTGGCCTATCTGACCACATTTGTGGCAACCCTGACGTTGAGGAGGAGACTGGGAGCTCATAGTGAGGATACAAGGGCCGCAAGAAGAGGAGCCAGAGTTGGAAGCAGCACAACTTTCCCGAACAACTGCCCCAGAATGGGTAAGATGCATATCTTGGACAGTATTTTTATGCTTTTCATGGAGGAAAGCATAGCTTTGTGGGCCTTGAAATGAAGGCATAGGAGTTGATTCACCTTGAGGGCTTGGGCGCAGGCCATATATGCTTCATGTGCTGTCAATTTTCTGCTTGTTATTAACTGTTGTCCCTCCATGTAAAATCTGTCTGCAAATTCAGCTAATGTCTCTTTGGGCTTGAAGGATATGTGCATGAAAGCATCCTTTTTCACCTCCAGGATAAGATCACCACCAAACTTGTCAATCAGGAGCTGTTTCATGTCCTCCCAGGTCTTGATGGAGGGCAGCTCTGGTACAACTACCTCTTGACAGGCCGGGTGTAGGCAAGTCAGAATATGTTCTTTCTTGACTTCATCTGATGCTTGTCTCATAGCAGTCTTGTAAATAGTTAAGAAGGCTGCAATAGTTGAGGTTTTAGGATCAAACACTTTCTTAAAAGTAGGCTTGAAGTGTGCCTCAGGAGTTGGACCACCATTGTTGCTATTGAGTACATTTATGCGCGGGGAGAACTCAGCTTCAGATTTGGAGGGGGTTGTCTAGCCCACATTTGTCAAACACTTTCTTCAAGGGTTGTCAGAGTCTCGGTAGTTCTGGCACCCGTAGTGTTGGCTAGAGCAGTCTGTTGTTCAGTAACATCTAGGCGTTGTCCTTGGGTAGTGACAACTGTGGAGATTTCAGCCAGTTGCAAATTAAGGGATGGCCCCACTGATAGGCAAGGGGCAAACCTGTTGTTTACCGAGTCAATCAGCTCATTCATCTCCTGTACGTCTCTGTCCAACTCAGTCTGGTCTCGTTTCAAATGGTCCACCTCATTAGCTAGGGCAATCAACTCCCTAGCACAGTGGATTTGAGGAGCCCCATCCAAACCAGGACAACATCTATCTTCCTTGTTAACCCCGTGTGGACTAGCAGCAGCCGTCACTTCTTCACGTAAAGCAGCAATTTCCTGCTGTAGCTCAGCGACCTGAGCAGTTAGCGCAAGAACCTGGGGATCAGGTTGAGGCATTTCAGTAGGACGTCCTTGGCTACAAGTGGAAGCACGTATTTCCTGGATGGCTTCCCAGATTCTCTGCTCTCTGTCCACCAGATCATCAGCAGGAGGAGAAGGCGGAGCATCAGGTTTGGGAGAGGACAGCTCATTCACCTGATTCTGAAGTTTGGCAATAGCAGCGGCAGTGGCAGCTCTTTTTTGATCAAATTCTGCACTGAGCTCATTTAGACCTTGGGCGGCAAGGTCAGCTACCTGTTGCAATTGCTCAAAGGAATAGACACTGAATGCATTGGGCTGTTGCACTAGGCGCTCAAAATTGGAGAGATAAGTGTTTAGGGTGGAGTCTACTTGAGTGGCCAGGGTTGTTCTGACTGGTGAAACTCATGTAGTTGCTCCCTAACGTACTCAGGGATAGACTGGCAGATTTGCTTGATGGAATTGACTAAACGTGTTTGAGAGGTGACCAAATCACGCTGATTGCAGATATCAGGGAGAACAGGGAATGAAGCCATTGTTGGTAGGCAGCAAACTGGTCCCAATGATGGGTAACAGCTGCTTGTAGAGACAAGATTTCTTGAACGTGGAGTCCCAACACCATCTGGTGATGGGCCAAGGCGGGCTGTACAAAGGATGACAGCAGATGATCAGCGGAGCCAGCTGCTGGAAGGAGGTGTTGTGGAAACTGAGGGGCCACAATTAACTCATAGTATTTGGCACGGCTAAACTGTAACTGAAGGCGAGGGATGGCCCTGTCCCAAGCTATCCCAAGGGCTACCGCCATGACTTGTTCCAAGTCAGGGGTACCCATAGGGTAAGCAACTAGGCAGGGACCATTCCTGAGGTTCAGTACAGTAGGGACAATAGGCGGGTCGGTGATGTCTTCCTCAATAGGAGGGCTGGTAATTTCTGGTGAGGTTGACCCCCAAATAGGCGGAGGCAAGGGACCTTCAAACGTAGATGCAAAAGGGATAACCAAGGGGCTTACAGCCCCTGTAGTGAGCACCATTTTTGTTATGTTCTGAGGCGTGGCACAGACACACAGCGGGGAATCCTAACCTTAGGATTGGATTTGTACTAAGTCTTGGTTAGATGACAGGGAAGGCAATAGCGTTTACCTTGCAGCCCTGGAAGAATAATCTCTACTAGTTGTGGCTAGAGAAAAGCGCAGAAGTACAGAAGACACAAAGACAAAATTGTGAATAGAACTTAGATTTTATTGGTGAATGTGAAATGGAATATATAGTGGTTAGGAATACCACAAAACACTACCAGGACGGTAGGATCACTTGCCACAAGCATGAGTGGGGCAAGTGAGTTGCTGCAGAGTCAGGAAACCAAACAATCATACTTCCTGAAGCAGAAGCCAGTTCATTTTGAGAGTCAAAAGCGAAAGCAAGATATTCATCCTTAAAATGGCCCAACAAAGGCAAAATCAAAACATGGTGAATGCCGTTATTCACGACAGCAATCTCAGGTTATCCACTGGTGGATTGCCCATTTGTGCGTCTTGGTGAGCATGGTGAAAATGCACAAGGATTTCTCTGCAGCAAGGACTCAGCCAGTATTGATGAATTTTTTTGAAGGTCTTGGAGGCGTACTTGAGATCCACTCCAACAAGAGCTGCAGCTGCCTTATAATCACCAAATCCCTGCATTAGCTTGAGCAGGGTGATGTGTTTGATATCAGGGATGCACTTCTGAGCGGGCTTTTCAGGAGTTGGTAAATCTAGATCCTGATTGGAGACTGGCTTGCAATGCATAGGCGCCTTGGGATAGAAGGCTGCAACTTTCTTTAACATCAGTTGTCCCTCATCAGTTCTGTAGAACTCAGGCTCCTTGTCCTCTTCCTGGTTGCCATCACTGACGTAAAGCTCATAACTAGTGTCAAGCACAGGCTTAACCTTCTCCAGCATGGCTGATGGGACCAACTCTTGGCAGTACACAACGTCAAACACATACAAAGTAAGTTCTACCTCCTTGTTTCTAACCGTTTTTGTTGTGGTAGCCTTGGTGGGCTTTTGGGTCAGCTTGGGGACATGAGGGTTGATGCTCTGCACTCTAGCAGCTTGTGCTCCTTGAACCGGCTGTATCAGTATAGTGTCACTATCAAACTCTCCTCTCCCATCTCCTTCCTGAGTAGGAAATTGGGTTGCACTAACTCTGTTCTTTGACCCGCAGGGGCAACTGCAACTGCAGTGCACAAAGGGTGCATTGTCACTCTGTTGTTGTGTACCTTTCATTTTACAATTTATTAAAATGCTAAATAAAACTTAATTAAGTCACTCCTTAATTTTAACTTTTGCTTTTATATGAATATGAATATGAATATTTGATTAATATTTCTCCCATATCTCAATTATAGATTTTTATTTCTTAATTAGTTGTTTTTGGTTTTACAACACCCATTTTGAACACCCAAAAAAATTTCCACCCATTTTCCCAGATTTTGCTGCCAGATTAAGCACCCAGCACAATTATTTTAAATTTTTTGTTTCAGATTATGTGCCCTATTTTAGATACCTTGGTACCATTCTTGAGTACAGTTCATTGCACACAATATTTGAGTGATTTTATTTACATAGTAAGTTGCTATTGTGTTTTGTTTTTGGGTTGAGTTTTGACTCACAACGCTTGGGTGTATTTTATCAAAAATTCACATAGTAAACATATGTACACCAAAAGTCAACTTATACTATTTTGTTTTTGAATCAATGTATTTCAGATTGTATTTTGAATAGTTTTGCTTTGTGTGTGAGCACTTCTTTGCTGTGTTGACCCATTTTGCCCATTAACGCCAAAATTCCTGTTAACAGAGTGTATATTTCAACCTGAAAGTTGGATTTTGTTCAAATCTGAAATCATTTTGTTTAAATCTGAGGTATTTTTTGGTTATCATCATAGCTTTTAAAACTACTGTATGACTAGTAAACTTAACCTGCTTGTCAGCATGCTTTAGGACAACAGCCTTGTTCTTGATGGCTTGGGAGTAAAGCTGGTCCTTGTGGGCATGCTGTATCTTCATCTTAATGACAATTACACTTAATTTTGGCTTCTTTAATTTAATTAAGCTTGAAAACTGACTATGTCATCATTCAAGTAAAGAGGTAGTCTTTTTGACCCCTTCTTTAACCTGCTTGTAGCAGTTATAGTTGATGAAGCCTCATCCTTGTGAATGTGTTACTTCCCCAGAAAAATAATTACCCACTGGTTTTTAAAGAATTGAATGAATGGGCCAAAGGTTCCTTGATTATTTTCAGAGAGCCAGGTGTGGGTTGGGGAAGTTGCAGATGAAGGCAGTGGAACCACTTGGCCAGTGGGGAGGGCCAACCACAATATTGGAGCTAACTTGATAACATAATAGAGATACCATCCTAGTAGGGACCAAGGGCCACTAGTTGGGACTATGTAATCAACCAACCCTTTTAGCATGATATACATTACGCCAAAGAGTTGGGTGGGTGTTGTTGTGAATCCTTCTATTCAAGAATTATTGATTTTACCTTTAATGGGATCTCATTTTGAGTGCAAAACTCTTCAGTTCCCTTTCTTTCTTTGAAATGGGCTTCACTCCAAATCAGGTGAAGGACTCATTTATATTCTGACTGGGAAACTGATTAATCCTTGTCCCACTTATGAGAGTGACCAGTGATTTAACTCTCCTTCTACTTTTTTGTGGTAGACTATCACTCTATAGAAATCTAAATGATTCATCCAATAAAATTAAATTCTGTTTATACTCTTTCTTTGTGTTTATCTTTGTACTTTGGCATCATCTCCCTAGTCTAATCTAGAGGGGATTTTTGATTATTATTGTTCCCAGGGCCTTAAGGTAAATTCCTTAACTATCCTTGAAAACAAACCCTTGGCTTAGTACAAACCCAATCCTACTGTTTGGATTTCCTGTTGTGCCCCTTGACTGCGCTCAAGTACACAGTAGATGTCAACCAGTGCAGTACTGGGATGGCCGCTCAAACAGAAGTCCATAGATTGGATGTGGGGGATAGTTGGGGGAAGTAGGCATTAATAATCATCAACAAAATATCTGATAACAAGCAGGAGATGTAAATAGGACCTGAAATGGTAGGTGAGGCTCAAAGAGAGAATTAATCTCTCTACCAAATCCATAAAAAACACTGAGACTACCTCAGAGAAGGTATCACCAGGAGCCAGAAGTAGCAAGGAGAGGTTTAGATTGCCAGAAGTGAGACTCTTTACCAGGTACTCTCCTGTAAGAACTATTCCTAGAGCTTTTATGGGCAGGTCATCCAATAATTACAAATTTCTAGAAGGATTTTCTCCCACAGAAAGAGCCAAGGCAGACAGATCTAGCCACATGTTGGGGTAAGGTAGAGTACAATAACAGGAGAATGGATGCTAAAGTAAGGAGCACAAATTTGATAAGAGGGATTATAATTTTTGGCTCCCCAATATTTTTAAGAAATTTGGGTGGAGAAAAGGCCTAAAAAATAATATAGGTAGGTACAGGGGGTGCCTTACTGTAAATTCAGAACCTGAAAGTAAAAATGCAGGATTGTCAAATCCTTGGTCCAAATTTTGAATCACTTTTGCGGGCAACTCAGCTGATTGAAAAATAAAATATTTAATAAAATCAACCATTTATTTTGATTTTTTTTGGTTTATTTAAATTGGCAAATTTTGAATCTCTTAAGCAGATTACTCAAATAACAAAAGACAATACTCAGCAAACAAATGAGGGATACATGAATCAGAAATGCAGGATTATAATGTACAATTTGAGATTTCCTGTATTTCAATTGAATCATGGACATCATGTAAAAATTAACAAATCTGAAATTGCGGGATTGTCAAATCCAAGAACCAAATTTCAAATCATAATTGCAAGGAATTTGAAATAAATATAATTTATTGGTGTCTTAAAAAGGATGCTAAAAGATATAGAGTGAATTTGTGCTAATTCTTTTAGGAATCATAGGCATTCTTGAAAATCATCCTATTCCATTTTAGGACAGCTAAAATTTAGATGCTTGATTACAGTAGATTTCAGAAAATGCTAATAATAAAGTAGAATTATATATTACAATCTATCTTATCACATTGGCTTTCCTTTGGTGTGTTGATAATGTGCTTGCAATTAATTGGACAGCTTCACCTCCAGTTGCCTTGGCGATAGGAAATCAAGCCGCCTCCCCAAGACCAACTATGGTCGCAGAGGCGGCTTGATTTCCTATTGCCAAGGCAACTGGAGGTGAAGCTGTCCAATTAATTGCAAGCACATTATCAACACACCAAAGGAAAGACAACGTGATAAGATAGATTGTGATATATAATTCTACTTTATTATTAGCATTTTCTGAAATCTACTGTAATTAAGTAACCTTAGTAGCAATACATGAATGCATAGTTAGTAAACTAATGGTTTATCTTTCCCCCCTCTCCTTCCTTCCTTGAAATAAAGTTTTATGGCCCCTGGCTACGCTGGGGGCCAAAAAACTTTTAAAAAAATTCTGCATCATCAGGAGAGTAGCTCATAAATCATTATATGGTTTTATGGTTGCTATATTAATGATTTAAAGTGCAGAATATTGCATAATTTTCAGTTTAGATAATTTTTCATTTCACTTAATTTCATGTCTAAACATGGGTGTTTAGATTGGATTTTTCATTTGATTTTATCCAGAGTGGAGCTTCTTGATTTGGGTTGATTTGTCCTAGTTACTTACTGTATATTAAATTTAGATTCCAGTTCCTGCAATTATTATTTGAGTTTACTAGTGGCATTCAAAAGTGCTTTTAAATTTGGTTCTTGGATTTGAAAATCCCGCAATTCCAAAAAACATAGTAAACTTAATGGAAATGGTTGATGGATTTGAACGTTTCAAATCTGATTCCAGTTAATTCATTTTGTCCATTGGAAATATGCAGTTTGACTTGAACTTTGCAAAGTGTCTATGAGTTCCCGCATTTTTAAAAATTCAAATAAATACTCAAAAAACTCAATTTAATTAAAAAAGGCTATCCCACAAAAGTGACTTGAAATTTGGACCAAGGATTTGACAATCCCGCATTGTTATGTTCAGGTTCTGAATTTACAGTAATAACTGGGTAATTTTTCCTGCTTAAGAATAGTAGCAGGAGACCAGGGATGTGGGATGGTCTTTAAACCAATGACAATGAAGTACAGAGCTGCTTTTGCTTTAAAATAGGATAATATCAACTTAAAGTAGCTTAATATATTAACTACTCATTTAAAATCAGTTTTAACCCTGTTGTTGAAAGCAAAAACTGATAAGGGACGGCACTTATTACTAAAAGCAACTTTATGGGATAAAAGAAAGATGCTGAGAATTGCGGAAAAGGGGAAGAAGGTAACAGACTTTAAAATTTTCACTAAGTTTTTTAAAATAGATGTCATCAAGGATAAAGGGACCCAAGGCAACAAATTTTAAGGTTTTAAGAAACCTTTATTGAAAATAGACAAGCAGGTACCCATAGTGAGCCTGCTTGTCTTTTACACACCAGATTCCAAAACCTAGGGACCAGCAGAAGGGGGAGCCCCTTATTGGTTGCTAGAAAAAAATTCAACCCTGTGTCAGTGATGTTGAACAGTTTCAAACTAATTTCTGTAGTTGCCTCTGATTGGCTAGGATAGTTGGAATGGATAGTAGGACAGAAAATTTGAAACTCATAGTTTGATTAAGCAATTGATATGGCCTCACATGACTGGGTAAAAAATTTTCAAGAGGGGGTAAGCCCAGGAAAGATAGTAATACAAATTAATCAGAGTTTCCTCCACATTTGAGCAAGGAAGATGGGATATGGGGTGAGCTTGGGAGGGATATGCTAAGACAAATATCACATTAATTTTGTTTGCCATGTCTTTCAAAGAATTCAAGATTTTGGCAGGACTTTGGTTAGATTTCTTTGATTGGCAAGGGAAAATGGTTTAATCTAAAGCCAAAGTGAGAAGTAACTTTACAAGTACCATGAAGACGTCTTTCCAGTGCTTTTTTATGGGACTCTAGATAGTCATACCATCCTGGTAAAATATGGAATGTTTCTTAATATGTTTTTAAACACTTTATTCATGAATGTCACAAAGGTACTGGGGGCATTTTTCATACTGTTGCAGCATCTTTGATTACTCCCTCTTGGGGAATTAACGCCCTAAGTAGATCACCAAATGGCTCACCAATCAACTAGTAAATTGGTGGCACTACTATCAGTTGACCATCTATTATGGGTATTAAATAATTCAGATCCTAAACAGAACACAACTTGAATAAGCCTCATGACCTAAGAGGAACATTACTCAGATAAGCCTCATGATGTACATGGACAGTATGTGGCTTTCCATGATAACATATATTATCCTATATCCATATCCAATAAACTATCATTCTCTTCTTAATTTTCCCCTTTATCTTGCTTATTATACTTCCCAGAAGTATACACACAATAATACCAAAGTTTTGGAAAACACAGTTAAATAATCTGTATTTGGTTCTGAATGCTGTCTTTGAAATGTCTTCTGGCTTAACACATATTTGATGGTATCCTGCTGCCAAGTCAATCTTTGGAACAACAAGATAAATTATTGGAAAATTTGTTGATGTATTGGGTCCTATTCAAGTGAGCCTTCAGCATTTTTGAAATAGATGATCTCATATGTGCGGTATTCCAGCCAAATGGGCTGGCGTCTTTTTTCTTCCTATCTTTCTTTAATATTCACAAATAAATTATCTCCTATAAGGGTATCAAGGTGTGTTAGATATACATGGTGCTGTAATTCTCATTTTATGATAAGTATGACACTTTCTGTCAGGAAACCAGGCATAGGTAGAGGCATTGGGCGGCTCAGGATGGGGTTGGGCCGAGCCAGTGGGTAAAGCCCACCATAGAATGGGTGCTAACTTGATAATGTAAGACATGGATTGCCCAAGTAAGGACCAGGGTCCAGATGTAGGGACCATGGAATCTACCATTCCTGTCAAGGTGATGTAGATTACTCCAAACAGTTGAGTGGACGTGGTCTCTGCAGTGGTGGGGGTCTTCATTGGGCGGTCAGGTTGTGGGGTTAAGGGTAGAGTCATGGGAACAAAGTAGGCAGGCAGATAATTGTACTTGTCTTTGAACAATCTTGGCGGCCTTTTGTACCACTTTCCTTCACGTCCTATGTATTCAGTTTCTCTAGTCCTGGCCAAGGGGTCAGCAATGAGGATGGTCTCCAAGTTGTACTCTGCGTAGGCAGGTTGGGCAGGTATTTGGTAAAATGCACAGGTCCAAAGGGGGCTCCTGGGAGACGGTATAGTGCCTGGGTGGGATCAGCAGGTTGGTCTCCAGAGGGGGCAGGTGCCTGATGGTCTACTTGAACAGAGTTAAGATGGAAGATCACTAAGACTGGGCAAGGTAAGATTTGTTTGAACCAAAGGTTCATAAAACTTTATTATCAAAAATGACAATGTGGTCATTGCCATACCACCAGGGTTTTTATACCATGGGACTTTGCTTCTTCAACTTTTGCATGGTTCAGGTTTGCAGACAAGGCACTGGCAAGGCATGGATCTTGGCTTAGAGTCTTGAGGGCAGCAGATCCAGGTTGTGCCTGCTCTGGCAAATAGAAGTGACAATGCTTTGTTCTGCCACCACTGTTCACTATGTCACCTGAGTAGTTCAATTGTACTACCCATTCTGGATGGAAGGCTGGTAGTTGCTGGTGGTCATTGGCAGAGTTAAAAATAGTTTTTTTTTTAACCTCCTTAAGGCAAGCTGCAACCTCTGCATAGGTTTGGATCTTTGGTGGCTCAAGGTTGGCATTAATCTGGTGGCCATTTGGGGAATTGTCCTTGGGAGACTGGTGGGCATCAGAGTAACTTGTCAACTTGGGTTTGCAATTTAGCAAGTTGGCAGGTTCCTGTCCACTTTGTGTGACTTGAGTAGTCTTTGAAGGGTAAGGGTTTGATTCCAGGGTTTCCAATCTTGATTTTGAGACTCCAGTATTGGCTCTTGGCAGGCTGGCAGTAGGTCCTTCCCCAACCTCTGTTAGCCAGGTTACATCTCCTTTGTAGGTATGGGTCTTCATTGTCATCAGTTTGGCGGCAGACTGGGAACTATTCAGGGAGTCCTCTGTAGTAGGCCGGCAGGTTGCAGAGTAATTTAACAATTTGAGCCTGTGACTTAACAGATTGGCGGGTCCTGGACTGTCCTGGAGGGTTTGATCCGCTTTCAGGGAACTGGAGTTCACCTCTTGGGTTTTCAATACAAGTATTGAAATGTCATTCATGACACTTTCCCAATCAATATGAAGTTTTGTCTTTCTCATCTAGTCTAAAGAAAACATTATATTGTACTTAGGTATTAAAATGATGGGGCTATCAAAAAGTAGTTTGTAAATCCCCTATCTGCGCCTGGAAAGGTTTTCCCTCCTTATTGACTGGGGTGCTCATGGTGTCTGCCATGATAACTCTTTTGATGTTTCCCTTGATTGTGGGTAGTTTCATGAGGCTGGTAAATTTCCTGTAAATAAGGGATTGATCTGCTCCAGTGTCAAATAGTGCTATGCATTGGTATATGTGAAAATGGAAAGAATAAGTGAGGAATTTATTTCCATTTTGGGAAGCAAACAGTATAGGATTGCTGGAGGGTACTTGGATCATGGTAATTAAATTCTTGTCCTGGTACCTGTACAAGTCTCATAAAGTGGAGGAAGGATGCTTGCCCAAGCACTCCCCTGAATTTTTCCCTTCTTGGGTGAAGTTTCAGTACTCATATGGTTTGCTTAAGCTACAAAATTCTGCCTTGAGGGTGAGGTTTATTGGTTTGGTTAGGTTGTTTATTTGGGAAAGTATCTTTTCTGGATGAGAGGCTCTCTTTTTTCTTGTTATTTGCATGTAGGTTGTCAGATTTTTGAGCAGCTTGTGTCAGGAACCAATTCCTGACATCATTACTTATTCTCAAGGGACTGTTAAATTGTTCACAATTATGGTATAGGATTTCCTAAGGACATCTCAACAGTTTTCCTGATTATTCAATTTCCCTGATGATTTTTTCACCTCCAGTGTATTGTGAAACTCTTTATTATTTCATTATCAAAACCCAACTGCAACATTTCACATTTGTGATTAACTGAGCTCAACCCCTTGCTCCTGATACGTAATAGATGTGATTGAGATCTCCTGATGTTGGACCTTTTGTTTATTTAAGTGAATAATGTCCTTCCTTGATTCTTGTTTGTTTAATAAAACCTTTATCATGTTCCCAATTCCCAGATTTACTGCTTGCTATAATAGTTTGAAATAGGAGATCTAGCTAGTGCTTAGAATGCTTACTACTAATATTGGTGGTGGCTTGGGTGTATTAGCTTTGCTACTATATATGAATCTCTTCTTGATCTCCCACAACACTGATTTGGTCCTCTTGGTTGTGATTCCTGCTATGAAGAATGTGAGCGCTACTGCTGAGTTGATGAAAATGGCTACCTTGCCTGAAATCAATATGGAATACTGGATGGAGTACAGAGACCTTATTCTGGTGAAGTGGGTCCCTGACAGCTTGTTTTCCTTCCAATAGCATTTCTTGAATGTTCTTGTAGTGGCTCACATCAAACCAATGTCTAATATGTATTAGGAGACTGTTATAGAAATCCAAACATGGACCAGCCTCACTAAAGTTAATGCTGTCAGGAGTTCAATCATGTATGTCCTCATATACACAATATTTTTGTCAGGGCATTATAAATGATGGTCTCAACACTAATTCTTCTTAACAATATGGGTCCACTGATTATCCTGTCCCTTGTTTATCTAATTCAAAAACTGGCAATGTGTTAGGATTCAGTAGATTTAAAGAGACTGAAGAAATTAACCAGCTAACAAATAAAAATTTTAAGGATCAGTCAATCAATTCCAGTACAAAAGTTGAACCTGGAACCTTAACTATACCTTTACAATGTCTTAATCTTAATTTAAAGAATTATGAGAATATTAAACCTGAGCGTAAAGAATTCAAAATTGATCAATTAAGCCAATCAGATGGTTTGAAATAATCAGATGACATTATCAACTTCTTGCTTAAGATTTCAAGCTCTGTAAACTTTTATACAACAGTTTAAAGACTGTTAATGTTTCTGTAACTTATAATGATAACGGTTTCTTAATCCTGATTTTCTTATGATTCTGAGGCCTACTGGAGTAAGTTGGAACCATTGTTGTATTCTCAAGAGTTTGAGAAGGTGTTTGATAATTTAAATTATAATTTCTTTCCTATTTTTAACTGCTGCTGTTACATATCAGTTCAATCTCCTTTACCAATTTCCTCATTCCTTATACTATATAAGCTGCTGAGCCTTGCATATAGCAATTTCTCAATCAATAAAGACTTTTAAACCTCAAATTTAACTGTATTGCTTTTAAGACTTCTAGAATCATATTAAACCACCTAAACTTTCCACTTTTGGGCAGTCAGTTTCAACTGGTTATTTATATTCCTTATTTATCAATTTGTCCACTCCTCTGTTCAGATTGAAACTAAACCTGGTTAGGCACCAGTACTGAGTATTGAGATAATGGGAAATGGGTGCCAGTGATCCCAGGGAAGTGATACACTGCTTCCTTATTCTCCTTCAACCCTCCTGTCAAGGAGAAGCCCCAACCTGCTCCTGTTAATGCCAAAACTACCAGTCTATTCTGTCCCTTTGCCTCTGTCTTCTTGCTTGCCTACCTAGGGGTATATGCCTTCCTAAGACAATTCAATCCTCTCCTAGGTCAATAAAAATTATTGGTGAACTATTTCACTTGGACATGGTATCAGTGCCCATTGGGTCTATGGTAACAGGTTTAAATCCTTCTGCTATAATCCATCAGGCAGGGAAGTTATTCCCTGAAGGGTGGGTTTCTGACAATATTCTTTGATAGTTTCAGTCATTTGAAGGTTCTGAGTTCAGTCATGATTACCATGCAAGAGTCCTTTATAGTGAATTTTTCCAGGAAGGTCTTCTTGAAGGTATCCCAGTCATCATTATGATTGTGGTTTTTTAAACCAGTTGCTCATAAACTAGGAGGCTGCTCCAGTAACTTGTAAGGCAATTTCACTTGCCCAGAGTCTCCAGGGGTAGCCCACTTGTTTGAATGTCAGGATTCTCTTTCTTTAATTTAGCTGAAAGCATCTTCAGGATTATCAACAACACTTTTTCATTCTAAGCCTTGGGAAATTCACATCAATTTTATTACTCAACATATTCCCCTTTCATTCCCTTGCTCTATCTTTCAGGAAGCCAGTTGTAGGCAGAGGCATTGGGCGGCTTGGGGTGAGGTGCAGCCAAGCCAGCGGGTAAGGCCCACCATAGAATGGGTGCTAACTTGATAATATAAGATACAGAACGCCCAAGTAAGGACCAGGGTCCAGAGTTGGGGACTACAGAATCTACCAAACCTGTCAAAGTAATGTAGAGTACTCAAAACAGTTGGGTAGAGGTGGTCTCGGCTGCGGCGGTAGGTTCCAGCGGGCGGTCTGGTTGTGGGGTTAAGGGAGGAGTTATAGGAACAAAGTAGGCAGGCAGATAATTGTACTTGTCTTTGAACAATCTTGGCGGCCTTTTGTACCACTTTCCTTTGTGTCCTATGTATTTGGTTTCTCTAGTCCTGGCCAAGGGGTTGGCAATGAGGATAGTCTCCAAGTTGTACTCTGAATAGGCCAGGTTGGGGGGTATTCAGTAAAATGCACAGGTCCAAAGGGGGGCTCCCGGGGGACGGTATAATTCCTGGAGCAATTTGGCAGGTTGGTCTTGGGGAAGGGCGGCGGCCTGATGGTCTACTTGACTGGAATTACAATGGAAGATCACTAAGACTAGATAGGGTAAGATTTTTTCAAACCAAAGGTTCATAAAACTTTATTATCAAAAATGACAATGGGGTCTTTGCCGTACTGCCAGGGTTTTTATACCCTGGGACTTTGCTTCTTCAATTTTTGCAGGGTTCAGGTTTGCAGACAAGGCACTGGCAAGACGTGGGTCTTGGTTTGGGGTCTCAAGGGCGGCAGATCCAGGTTGTGCCTGTTCTGGCAAATTGGAAAGGCAATGCTTTGTTTTGCCGCCACAGTTCACTATGTCACCTGAGTAGTCCAATTGCACTACCCCTTCTGGGCGGGAGACTGGAAGTTGCTGGAGGTCATTGGCAAGGTTAAAAATAAGTTTTGTCTTAACCTCTTTAAAGAAATCTTCAACCTCTGCATAGGTTTGGGTCTTTGGTGGCTCAAGGTTGGCATCAATCTGATGAACATTTAGGGAATTGTCTCTGGGAGGCTGGCAGGTCTTGGAGTAACTCGGGTTTGCAATTTAACAAGTGGGTGGTCTCCTTTCCACTTTGGGTGACTCAAGTAGTCTTTGGAGGGTCCTCTGTAGTAGGCTGGCAGAACGCGGAGTAATTTACTGATTCAAGCCTGTCTTTTAACGGATTGGCGGGTCCTGGACTGGTCTGGAGGGTTGGATCTGCCTCCTGGGAACTGGGGTTTAACTCTTGGGTTTTCAATACAAGTATTGAAATGTCATTCATGACATCATCCCCTTCCTTCTCAGGGGTCCCTTCCTTCCTGGCCTTCTTCTCAAGGTATTGTTGGATTGCTAGTTGGGCGTTGGGTAGGTTGCTTAATGGTTCCCAGGTGCTTTCCTCAGGTGGTTATCCCTTCCACTTGACGTAGTACTGGAGGGTTTTATAGTGGGTACGGTCTCCATGAACATATTCAACTTTGTATTCTTCAGAGCGTTCTACTTGGATGGGAGGGGGTTCAGTCTTGAGTTTCTGGTGGGGGAGTGAGTTCCCCTCTTTCTTGAATAGAAGCACGTGATGGAAGACGTTGTGTATTTTCCACAAGGGGGTAATTCTAGTTCAAATGCTACTTCACCCACTAGTTTGGTGATCTTGTAGGGGCCACTTCTTCTGTGGGCTAACTTCCAACAGGGAACAGTCAGATGCACGTTTCAAGAGTCCAGATAGACTTTGTCCCCTACCTTCAATGGTTTCCCAGGAATTCTCTTTTTGTCAGCAAAAGCCTTATAAGTCTGGACAGCACAGGCCAGATTCTTAAAACAGGTTTGTTGGGTGTCGTGTATCTGTTCAATCCAGGTTTGTCCTGACATGTTTATTTCCTTACTGCCAATACTGGGATCCCAAGATGGGTCAAATCCATAATTGGCCTTGAAGGGGGACATTCCTGTGGAGGTGTGGTCTTTACTGTTATAGGCATACTGTGCTATGGGTAGCATCTTGGCCCAGTTATCCTGGTTGGTGTTGGCATAGCATTATAGGTATTGTTCAAGTATCTGGTTCACATGTTTAGTCTGGCCGCCGGTCTGTGGGTGGTAGGAGGTTGATACACAGCGCTTTACCCCCAAGTCCTTCATCACCTGAGTCCAGTATTTGGAGGTGAATTGTGGTCCTCTATCAGTGATGATTCCCGACGGAGTGCCGTGTTGAGTTAGGATGCAGTTGTGGAAATGTCTAGCCGTCTCTGCGGCAGTGCAGTGAGTGGTGGTAGGGACAAAATAGGACATCTTAGTAAACCTATCTACCATGACCAGGATGGCGTTAAATGCATTGAAGGGAGGCAGTTCTACAATATAGTCCATTGAAACAGACTGCCAGAGCCCTGTGGGTATGTCTAGCAGTCTTAGCAGGCCTTCAGGTTTGGATCTACAGGTTTTGGTTCTTCCGCATGTCTCACAGCCTTCAATGTAGGCGGCCACATCTTTGTCCAGTTGGGGCCAAGCGTAATTCTTCTTGATTCCTTGGAGTGTCTGGAGTCTGCCAGGGTGGCCGGCCATCTCTGAGTTGTGATAGTCAATGAGTACTTTGGTCCTTGTTTCACCTTCTGGTACATAGATCCGGTTGTGTAATAGCAGGGTGGATCCTTTCATCAAGAATCCTTTCTTGTGGTGGCAGCTCTCTGGTTCTGAGGTCAAGTCAGCAACAAGGTCTTCTGAGTATTTGTCTTGTTTCTGCGCCTCAATTACGTCAGGTTTGCAGGCCATGATTTTCATGTACATCAATTGGATGCCTAGGCTGACAGGGTCAAGGAGTACATGTGTGTTGTGGTCCTTGGTTTCCACAGAGGAAGGGGTCAGATCAGCTCTTCTACTCAGGGCGTCAGGTACCATGTTCACCTTCCCAGGCTTGTAATCAATGGTCAAGGTATAGTCAGCCAGTTCCAAGGCCCATCTGACCTGCCTCTGTTTTAGCTGTCTGGGTTTAAAGAAGTAAACCAAGTTCTTGTGGTTGGTTAAGACTTTTACTGGAAATTTGGCACTACATAGGTACCGGCGCCAATGTTTCAGGGTCTTCATTATTGCAAGCATCTCCTTGTTGTAGATTGGGTAGTTTCCTTCAGCAGGCAGCATCTTCTTGGAGTAATATGCTACAGGATGTAGCATACCATCCCCTCCTTCCTGAAGAAGGACCCCACCCACCGCAAAGTTGGATTTATTGGTTTCCAGTACAAATGGCTTGGATGGGTCAAGCATGGCCAGGACGGGGGCAGAGGTGAAAGCAAGCTTCAGGGCCTCAAATGCTGATGTGCACTTGTCAGTTCAAGCAAAGGTAACCTTGTCTGAGCAAAGGCGGGTCAGGGGTAAGGTAATCAGAGAAAAATTTCAGATGAAATCCCTGCAATAATTTTCCAGGCCCAAAAAACTTCTCACATCTTTCCTGCATTTGGGCACCAGCCAAGATGTTACTGCTTCTACTTTGTCCTGTGCCATGGCAAACCCGCCGGTCTTCACAACGTATCCCAGGAACTCAACTTCAGACTGAAAGAATTCACACTTTTTAAGCTTAGCATGTAATTTTGCTTGGGAGAGTTTTTCTAGTATAAGGTCCAGGTGGCGCAGGTGTTCCTTGTGGGTCTTGCTATAGATGAGGATGTTGTCAAGGTAGGCCACACAGAACTGGTTGAGTTATTCACCCAATACTGTGTTTATCATCCACTGGAAGGTGCTGGGGGCATTGCATAGTCAAAATGGCATCACCAGGTATTTGTAGAGTCCATACCTGGTCTTGAACACCGTTTTATATTTGTTGCCCTCTTTGATTTGGATTTGGTTGAACGCATCTCTTAGGTCAATTTTTGAGTACACCTGGGCTCCATTTAGTACGTTGCAAAGGTCATTGGCGTTGGAAATGGGATAGCGGTTCTTCACAGTGATATCATTCAGCTTCTGGTAGTTCACACAGGGACGCATTCCGCCGTCCTTCTTCCCTACAAACAGCATTGGTGACAAGCACGGGGCCTTCAATACTCGGATGAAACCCTTTTATGTCATATCCTCCAGGTAAGCTTTCAAGGCCACTTTTTCTTGGTGGTTGCAACTATAGATGGGGCTGTGGTGTGGTTGGGTACCTGTTAGTAGGTCTATAGTGTGGTCATATTTTGAGTGGCTGGGTAGTTTTGTGGCCTCTTGTTTGCTAAATACGTGGTCCCACTTTTGCAGGGAAATAGGTAGTGTCCTGATGCTGGATTCCATCTTTATGGTTAAGAGTCTGTTGGTTGGGGTTCTGCCAGGACTCATACGGAACGGAACGGTGTCACAAGATTCAGGTTGTCCTAAGGTGGCGGTCTGCTCACAATAATTTAGAATCAGACCATGTCTGTCAGACCATGAGTCCCCCAGTACTAGAGGATGGGGAAATCCCGTCAAGAGGATCAAGGGAGTTGGGTACACGTTCTGTCCAATTGTCAAGGGAATTGCCTGTTTGAACACGTAGCCAGTGTCCAGGGAACTGTTTCCCATGGTGACTTGTAGGCTACGCTCTGAAGCTGTTAGTCCTAGTTCCTTTGCCAGGTTGGCGTCAATGAAGCTTTCATTGGCTCCTGTGTCAATACAGGCCTCTATCTGACGCTTGATTCCCATACAGTCTATGGTCACTTGGATGAATTTATAAGATTGTGCAGAGGTGTTTATTTGCGCCAAGGATACAGAAGGTGTATTCTTCTTAGGGCATGCTCTGGTTAGATGCCCGGCCTTGTGGCAGTAGAAACATAACCCATCTCAATAGTGGCGTTGTAACTTGTCAGGGGACATTCCAGGTTGATTGGGCGTCATGGCTCTGCCGGCTTGGGTAGGGTTCATGTTCTGTTCTTCTTGGTTTAGACTCAGGCCTTTGCATAGGGGCAGTAATTCCTCTAGGCTCAGTGTAGGCAGGTGGTGCTTCAACAGGTCTTTCATGGCTGAATTAACTCCCTTTCTGAAGATAATGACAGATAATTCATCTTCAAGTTGGGTGTGTGTTTTCAGTTTAAGGAACTTGTTGATATAGGCTTGGATAGGGCGGTTTGCTTGTTGGATCTCTAACATAGAGTTCAGCGCATAGTATCTGATGTCTTGGTCATTGTCAGTGCTCATGAGTTCAGCTTCAAATTTCAAATAGTCAAGGCAAAATTCAATACCTTTGGCAGTGGCCTTCCCAAACCAATCCAGTGCGTCTCCTGATAGCATGGCGGACACCCCCAAGACTTTCACAGTGTCACTGGGGTAGGCGTTGGCGTTGGTTTGGAAGTGGAGGCAGAGGACTGGCATGGTTCAGCAGGCTTCTTCTAAGGTGAGTTTGCCCATCTGGGGCATATCCACCTTGGTTGTGGTCTGGTTCACTATCACATTTTTCACTTGTGATGTGGCTGGGCTCTGGGGTTCTGCACCAGGTGCAGGGTCTTTTAATTCTTTGGCGGGTTGGTTCTTCATCCATGGGAGTACCAGGGGGATAAGTGCCTTATGGGTGTAATAAGTGATTATCACAAAAAAGAACATACAAGTTGCCCCAAGTGTTAATAACATCTTGGGGCCCAGGTACCATGTTTTTAAAAGATTGTCATAATGTCAGAAAGCCAGTTGTAGGAAGAGGCATTGGGCGGCTCAGGGTGAGGTGCGGTCAAGCCGGCAGGTAAGGCCCACCATAGAATGGGTGCTAACTTGATAATATAAGATACAGAACGCCCAAGTAAGGACCAGGGTCCAGAGTTGGGGACTACAGAATCTACCAAACCTGTCAAAGTAATGTAGAGTACTCCAAACAGTTGGGTAGAGGTGGTCTTGGCTGTGGTGGTAGGTTCCAGCGGGCGGTCTGGTCATGGGGTTAAGGGAGGAGTCATAGGAACAAAGTAGGCAGGCAGATAATTGTACTTGTCTTTGAACAATCTTGGCGGCCTTTTGTACCACTTTCCTTTGCGTCCTATGTATTTGGTTTCTCTAGTCCTGGCCAAGGGGTCAGCAATGAGGATAGTCTCCCAGTTGTACTCTGAATAGGCCGGCTTGAGGGGGTATTCATTAAAATGCACAGGTCCAAAGGGGGCTCCCGGGGGACGGTATAATGCCTGGGGAAATTTGGCAGGTTGGTCTTGGGGGAGGGCGGCAGCCTGGTGGTCTAATTGACTGGAATTAAGATGGAAGATCACCAAGACTAGATATGGTAAGATTTTTTTGAACCAAAGGTTCATAAAACTTTATTATCAAAAATGATAATGGGGTCTTTGCCGTACTGCCAGGGTTTTTATACCCTGGGACTTTGCTTCTTCAATTTTTGCAGGGTTCAGGTTTGCAGACAAGGCACTGGCAGGACGTGGGTCTTGGCTTGGGGTCTCAAGGGCAGCAGATCCAGGTTGTGCCTGTTCTGGCAAATTGAAAAGGCAACGCTTTGTTTTGCCGCCACTGTTCACTATGTCACCTGAGTAGTCCAATTGCACTACCCCTTCTGGGCAGGAGACTGGCAGTTGCTGGAGGTCATTGGCAAGGTTAAAAATAGGTTTTGTCTTAACCTCTTTAAAGCAAACTGCAACCTCTGCATAGGTTTGGGTCTTTGGTGACTCAAGGTTGGCATCAATCTGATGAACATTTGGGGAATTGTCTCTGGGAGGCTGGCGGGTCTTGGAGTAACTTGTTAACTTGGGTTTGCAATTTAACAAGTGGGCGGTCTCCTGTCCACTTTGTGTGACTCAAGTAGTCTTTGGAGGGTCCTCTGTAGTAGGCTGGCGGAACGCAGAGTAATTTACTGATTTGAGCCCATCTTTTAACAGATTGGCGGGTCCTGGACTGGTCTGGAGGGTTGGATCTGCCTCCTGGGAACCGGGGTTTAACTCTTGGGTTTTCAATACAAGTATTGAAATGTCATCCATGACACTACCAGTCAAATTTAACTATTTTAATGGTTATATTTCTTTTTCAAAGTTACCTTTAATCCTGGACAAAAAACAAATCTGGAACCTAATGTTAGGTTTATTTTAAAACAAGTCTAAACTGCTTACCTTTTGCTTTTTTGCTTTGACTTACGCCAGCAGTTTGGATCTTATTTTTCTGTCCTCTTGCTTGCTCTCTTGCTCTATCTTGAGTTTTGCCAAGCAATCCGCCCCTCCCTTTCTTTCCCTTTATCTTGTTACTTAACTTTTAAATGTTAAAGTAAGCAGAAACATGTGTTTGTATCTTTTTTATCTACCAAGCCATTCTAACCACCTTTGGTTAGTTGTTTATCCCTATTCACCACCTCAATAACCAGACTTTATAAAAAGCCTGAGTTTTTATCCAATCTCAACTTAAGTTGAGATTGTTTGACTTGCACCCCAAAAAGGTACTTGTTAGGTTTTTTGGCTTGTGTTTTTCCTTTTTCTTTAACTCTTGCATCTTTCCATCTTAGTTTCATGATTCCATTTGATTATATTTTCCATCAGTTAGGCAATTTTTATAGTGGTACCCACACCTTAATTGTTGATAGTTTTGTCCCACTAGCTAGTACTAATCACTTCCCAGGCTTATAAATTGACTTTTTAATCAAATTGTCAGTCATTAAGACTGGTCTTTACTTTGTTTTCTTAGGTTTAATAAATTACCTTAGTCCTTACTTCACTTCATATAAGCTCTTGGGAGCCTTAGTGCAGTTATTATTGCAAACTTTGCCCACCTTTTTATACTTGACAAATATAAAAATTCTTGGTTTAAAGGCCTTAGTTATAATTATTTATCCCAATCCTTCAGACCTTACAGTGAACTTGTTTTGAGTGCTTTGAATCCAGAGTTTTGTGTTTTCACAGTGTAGTCCTGAGAAGGCTTCCATTTCTGCTGAGTGAAGGCATTGAAATACAATGTTGGGTATTTCAGGTACACCCTGAATGGGGGTCAGGTTCAGGACTACTTGTGTGCTGATAAATCTTTACTGCTCAGTGGGTACAAGAATATTTTTGAAGACAGTATATCCCATGGGGACGTCCTGACCTTCTTCATACCTTCTCTAACTGGTAGGGAGTGTCATCTGTTGGGTTCTTTTCTTTAGGGGATTTTTCTTTAAGTTGTTTAGATGTGGATAACCTACCTGTGCTACCACTGTCAAGTATATACTTTTTGAAAGTATAAAAATGAAATAAAGGGGAAACTTGAGAAGAAAATGATACTTTATTTGATATATATATTGAAGATTATATAGTATCATGGGAGGCCACATGCTGTCCATGTACATCATGGTAGTCATGAGGCTTGTCTGGGTAGTGTTTTATTTAGGACTTAAAATATTTGATCCCTGTATAAGAAGGGAGTCTAATAAAAGTGCCACCAATTAACTATTAGTTGGGGAATCACCCAGGGAATTACTTCCTGAGAGAGAGTAACTGTAGATGTTGCAACAGCTTTAAAACTTCTGACAGTTGTATCTCAGAGTCTAAGAAAGTTGTAAATAAGTTCAAGATGTTTTTAAAGCTGGGGATCAGGAGCATCTTTTGAACTGGTTAGAAATTTCAGCTGATATAAGCTTTTCAGGCCAGACCCTGACAATTTTAGCTGACTTAAAATATAGCAGGGTAACTTTTCAAGAATAATAATGGTTCCTAAAAGAATCAGCAGGGATCAGCACCATGCTATCTGACTTTTTTTGAGTGGGCTATTAATTAAATCAATTTCAAATTATTTCATTTTTGATTCAAAATTTGGACATTGTTGTAGATTACACTATCAATTATATTTTGATATGGCCTGCAAATTTTTGGTACTTACAAAGACTTGGTTGGGTTTGCTTTTGAATACCACAGCTGCCCCCTTTATTTAAATGGGCAATTTTAATATCCACACATTCCAGATTGTGCTAACTTGGTTATTTTGATCCTGGTACAATGTCAAACCCAACCAGCCCCTTGTCTATCTAGTGAACAATCCCCACTCTCAATCTATTATATAAGTATAATTCTCTCTCTAAATAAAGACAAGTTTATCCACATTTGTGTTGGCTTTTATAATCTTCAAGCTTATTCCTTTCCTTTTCACTAAAAGGAAACCCTCTTCAATATTTCAAATAAATTAAGATATGTCCCCTTAATTTTGCCCTGAAGGCTAACCCAAGACTAGCTTCAAACCTCAACCCTTTCATTATAAAGGTTTCCTGCTGTGTCCTCTTGGGTGTTGGTCCTAAGAGCCAAACACAGCAGACATGAGATTTGAAAATCCCGCAATTTGCCCTAAAGGTTTTAAATCTACAGTAAGCTACATTCAAATTTCAATACCAGCTCTTTCAGTTTAGAATATTATTTTACCCTTCTAGGATTTGAAGCAAAAATTTTGCAACTATGTAGTTTATTCTGTTTTTTATATTTTCTCTTTTTATTTCCATTGTATATCTAAAGATAACTTATATACTAAGATTCCTATTAAAAAGATCATGTGAACTAAAATAGTTTTCTGGATAATTACATTAGAACTTAAATATACATACTATTCCATATTGACAAGTCTGAAATTGGAATTGCACCAAAAAACATTAAGTCAGAATAATACAATGATTACACACCATGCTGAGATTTGACCAGGCAGTGTAACGGTGATTTGCAAATATCAGATATTTAGCCTATAGGAGAACATGTACAGTCAAGCCATCAGTAACATTGATACTAGTTAGGCGGTACCCAAGGCAACAATAGCTAGAAAAAGACTTAAACTAGGATCAAAAGTAAGTTACAGGATTAAGAGAGGTCTATTTATCTGGAGACAAGCACAATTTAAAGCTCACTGGTAAGTGTTCTCTTATTGGCTATTGTAGCTAAAGCTGCTTCAGCCAGTTTTGGCTCTGAGCCTATCCTGGTAAAGATTTGGGTCATTATTTTAGGGATTAGGCCATTTTCTAATGCACATGCTGCTCAAGTCGCAGCATAACACAGTTCGATTTTGAAAAAGTGACTAATTACACAATTTATATTTAAAACATTAATAACTCAATGAAAAATTAATATTTTTTCACACTGTAAACTATCAAAATGAAGCTAAGAATCTTATCTTTTTATTAGTGTAAAATTTTTAATATGTATACTATATCAATATTAAAGCAAAAGTAATTTAAAAGAGCATAATCCAGATTTTATTATATGATTATATCTAATGATATAAAGTAGATCACTTCAAAGCTAATAAATACTCTTTTTTCAATACACAACAGATGTTTTTTATTTAAAGAAATTAAAGATAAGATTGAGAGATTTATTTTTGCATTTTATTTTATTTAAAAAGCTCAATTCTCTAGGATTTTATGATAGTTTGAAGTTAGGATGTTTTTATCACTGTTTAGATTGATTTTAAGGTTCAAGTGAGCTTCGAACCTCAAATTAAGCATTCTTTAAATGGAATTCTTTAATATTTTATCATTTTAAAAATATGCGGAAGAGTTACAATTAACTGAATACATCATTTTAATTGATTTGCATTGATTACAAAGAGGATATGATGTAATAATAATGCTTAGCTGCTTCACATGTATCACTTGTGCATGAAAACTGGGTATTTAATTAATTCTGCAAACATAAATTCAAGTTCAAACTATAATAAAAGCTATCACACTATTTCTTTCAGAATGGTGTCATTTAGCTTGGTATATAAGAGCTAAAGCACCACAGAGCTTCTAATCCAAAAGACCCTATTCAAAGACCACATTCTGATCATAACTACTCCATCATTAAGGCACACATCAGAGATCTGACCTAATTACAGATTCAAAATACTACCATGTCCTCAGTTAAATTTACTTCTTCCATGTTACCCTTTTTTCCTTGGGAGCTTCAACAAAAAGAGAGAGAATTGCAATGTTAAAAAAGGCATTCATCTTTATTGCTGGTGATGATCTTGATAATTTCATCAAGCACTTCCTTACTCAAACTGAATTTGGGAAAGCTCAGTTCCTGCCAACTATTCAAAATCAAAAAGGCAATGAGTTCATTGAAAACTTAAAGGATCTCATGAAATCTCCCCAAAAACATCTCCCAGCCTTGCGATCTCTGGTTACTTCCAGTTACTCTTTAAAAATGCTTAATGATATGGGGTTTAATATAACCAAAAGTGAGTTTGAATACTCAAGAAAAATAAATAAAAATAAAAATGTAAGCTTAAACAAAAAAAGCCAAAAAAATAATAACTATTCATTAAAAAAAAAGAAATAACTAAAAAATAATTAAAAACTTGCTGGAAAATTCTTTTGAAACAAGCCAGTTTACAAAAAAAAGTGCCTGAAAAAATTTATAAAGATATAGAAAAAGAGACAAGTAATTACTCAACTGAAATTAAATACTCTCTACTTAAAACAAAAAAAGAAATATATGAAAATATGAAAATAAAAAATGAAATTTCAGTTTCAATTTCCACTTACTATAAATTAATCCCTAAAAATATAATAAAAAGTAAAAAACAAACTGATATGTGCAATATTTGTAATTTAAAAAATTCACTAGAAAAAAAGAAGGAAGAATGTGAAAGTAAAAATTTACCATTACCAGAATCTATAGACAATGACTTAAAGACTATTAATCAGCACCAAGACTTTTATGTTCATCAAAATTGTGAATATAAAAAAGATATTAATGAACTAGATGATGAGTCTTGTGTTGTAGTTATAGATTATAAAGAAAACTTAAAGGTTGGAGGTGGTCCAATTGAGACCAATAATTGTTTTTATTCAAAAAAACCAATCTCATTATTAGGGTTTGCATTAGTTTTTAAAGAAAACAATAAAATTAAATATGAATATCATGATTTTTTGTCTCAAATATTATCACATGATTCTTTATTTTCAGGTGAATGTCTAATAAGTCTTCTTAAATTAGATAGATTTAAAAAAATAAAAAATATAAAAGTATGGATGGATAATGGAAATCATTTTAGATTATATGAATTTTTATATTACTTATTTAAAGAGGCACTTAAATATATTAAGGGTTCTATAAAATATAACCGTTTTGTTGAATGCCATGGAAAAAGCATTGTTGATGGTCACTTTGGTGTAATATCAAAAATTTTAAAGGAAAAAGAAAATGTACTTTATATTAACAACATTAATGATCTAAAAAATATTTGTGAGAAAGAAGAAAGAAGAAAAGAATTATACAATTCAGCTTTAACTGGTTCAATTGTTTCCCAAAAAGCATTTTTTTATATTTATGAAAGGAAATTTAGGCCTATAAAAAGAGAGCTTGAAGTTAAAAATCTGCGCATTAATCTTTCATATTTGATGAAAGATGGGAAGTTATATACTTCACCTTTAACATTTGAAAGCTTCTCAGAATATTCTGAGATAAATTATCATTTGAAATCACGTGATGATACCAGAGAAACAAAAATATCAGAAGATGCTAGTAGTGTATTGGGGCAAGTTCATGAAGTAGGGCAGCTTACTAGAGGGTGTATTTTAAATAGAGTTATCAGTCTTTCAAAAACAACAACCTTTTTTTCTGAAACAAACTAAGAATATTTATGATGAGCCAAAGATAGGGTAATAGCATTTATAGCTTTGGGGCTGCTATTTCTCTCCCATGCAACTCATCATAAATATTTTTGGTTTGTAGTAGCACTTAAGATATTTTCAGTAGTACTATAAGTTGCAATTTTCAATTATAAAATCAATGAATTATTTTTTAAAAATCACCCAAGCCCAAGATCAATTAAATATTTGGGATTGATTGTATTTTACTCTTTCTGAATAATTTGAATATGAATAATGTGATTAAGTTATAAAATAACCAATCTGGCGCCTAGGCATAACAAGAAAAATAATGTCCCATATGTACACCAAAAGTCAACTCAAACCATTTTATTTGTGAATCAATGTATTTCAGATTGTATTTTGAATGGTTTTGCTTTGCGCGTGAGCCCTTTGTTGCTGTGTTGACTCATTTTGCCCATTAACACCAATAAACCCTGTTAACAGAGTGTATATTTTAACCTGAGAGTTGGATTTTGTTCAAATCTGAAATCATTTTGTTTAAATCTGAGGTATTTTTGGTTGTTGCCATAGTTTTTAAAACTACTGTAATTTGGTTGTTGATCTATTAGTTCCTCATCTGGCAACAGTGGCAAAATCAACTGTAGGGATGCAAAAGTGAGAATTCAAAAGTGAGAATCTAAAAGTTGCCAAGTAAGCACTTTTTAAATTTTCAAAATGATTTTTTATAATAAAGTAACTACTTTTTCTTGGCTTTTTTAGTTGATAGAATGAATAAAAAGTACTTTATATGACTGTAATTTTTTTAATTCATGATTAGCTGTTTTAAATTAATTTTGAAATTTTAAAATTGTTGACTTGGTCACTTTTAGATTCTCACTTTTGAATTCTTACTTTTGCATCCCTACAGTCAATTTTGCCACTGTTGCCCTGCAGCCTGTGTTAAATGTTGAAATCATCTCTAAGAGCAATTGACAGCTGGCCCACTATAATTGGCTGAATTTTTTAATAGTCAATGTGGTGCAGGGCACCACTCCCTGGCATTGCCTTATCTAGACTGATCCCTTATTTAGAAAAGTATAAGGGGAACTGCTGCCCTTTTTTGTAATCTATCCTGGAGAGTGACCCTCTGAATTACATAGCGTCAATTCCAATTAGTGATCAATTGATGCACCTACAGCTAGCCGCAGATGCGTCAGAGAGTAACCCATTAGAGAGAGTTTTCATATGGCAATTAGTGATCAATTAGAGTATCTGCGGCTAGCCGCAGCTGCATCAATGATTGACCCATTGTTCATCCCACTATGTAAATTGGTTATTTGATCTTCTGCCCCTCTTCTAGCCAAAATGTGAACTTCAAAGAAAGTAGTCTGAAACCCTATTCTACACTCAATTCCCTAAAGACAGCCCTACTATTGCTGCAACCACCTGACCCCAGATCACATGCCTAAATTTTCCCTTCTTGTCCAATCTAACCCCTTTCCCTCTGAATATTCTTCAAAATGTTTCAGCCCTCTAAGAATAGGCTCATTGCCTGACAGTCTAGACCCTAGTCAGCATGACTCACCTTTTCTTTTCCCACCTCTTCCTCCAAGTATAAAAAGACCCCAAGAGGTCCCCAATCACAGAATCATTCACCATAGAAACATAACAATTGACTTACAAATCTTAAACTACTTGCAGAGCCCACCAATAGAGGTTCTGTTGAGTAAGAAGATATTAGTCCTGTTATGTTTCCAGTTGCTCAGCTACTCTCAAACCATCCCTACAACCCTTGAGCACCACAGTCAATAACCCAAAATCCTGACAACCCTCTTTTTAAAAAGAGATTTAAAATAATTCTTTTTAATTTTTTAAATACCTTTAAAAAAAGCCAAGTTTTTAGGTAAAAGTTTGATTTCCAACAAACCTCACCATACCAGTTTTTTATTATATTTTATGTTGATTTTTTTAGAATGGTGTCTTTTTGTGTTAATCAGGTTTCAAAAAATAATGGTACATGAAATAGGGTTGTTACTAGTTCTTAATACAGCTTAATTTAGCTTAAGTATAAAATGCTTAATTTAATATATTGGTTTATATTATAAAGATCATATAAAATTTATTTTGATAAAAGTGATGGAGTCCTCTAAATTCATAGATAGAGAAATTAAAACAAAATTTTAAAGCGTAAAGTATCACAGTTAATAGGAAACATATTAATCTTTAAAATAATGACCAAATGATGATAAATCAAATTTTATAATGATCACTAATAATTGATATGCCATCCAGCTAACAGCAGAGCCATTTTTAGCGTCATTTTTTACTTTTATAAATTTTTCTTTTTTTTGGTTTGAAAAACAATCCTATGCTTAAAATATTAAAGGGGGTTAATGGGTTCAGAAAAGAGGGGTCTAGTTTAAGATTTGTACTCAAAAAGCTGCACCTAGGAAATAAACCTGTGAAGGATCCAGGTCAAACCAGTCAAAATTGCCATTATTATTTCCTGGCTGACTCTTGTTACCAGAACCTTAATGGGATAAAGCTTTGGCAAGCTTTACCTCAAAGGAGGCAATTTTCTATGACAATACTTTATTGTCATCATGCCATCTGGCCATAATCTCAACACTTTTTTCCTCTCTTGCCCTTAGGGCTTCAACTCACAGATTGTCTTGACTTTCACCTGTTGTAGAATTTTGTCAAATTCTATCAGCAAGTTCAAAAAATCCCAAGCATAGATTAAATTTCCTTGGGCAGGGATTCCTTCCTTGGTAAAGTAGTCAGAATACTTTCTTTGAAAGCTGATTTAAACTCCACTAAAGACTCCTTGGGCACATATTTGTAACCTCCAGACTTTCCCAAGCTTCCTTGAGAGATCCTGCAGGAACTTCCTTCCTAAAAGCAGCAGCTTCCACATAAAGAACTCCAAATTTTTCTTTTTCAAATGATAATAAAGAAGACATGGCAATTGGAAAGTAAATGAGGAGAAATTGCTGAAATTGACTATATATCTTTATTATAATGTTGCTTTTTTTGCTTATATACCATTTGGGGCATATTTGGCTGAAAGCCCCTCCAGTTCAGGAATCAACCCTTGATTCCTATCACATGATTTATGAAATCTCAATGTTATCCAATCTGGATCTTTACCTAAAAGATCTCCACCTTTCTCAACCTATGAGAATGGGTAACAGCATCCATGTTGACACTTTGTTGACATGGCCACTATCAACTCGAAACTCAAAATCTCCTATCTTTTTTGCTAGTTGTGCTAACTCAAATCTTTTTTTAAAGCGTTCAGGGGTGTGAACCCAGAAAACACAACAAAATTGTGGATATTTTGACACAATTTAATATTAAGCTTGATCAAAAACTCAATTTAACCAGATTTTCCCTTTAAATTTACTAATAAAAATTAGTTTATTTTTTTATTTGTTTTCACAACATAAAAGTGTCAATGTTGACACTTTTTAAGCCAAACTTATTTTTAATAACAAAACTGAAGCATCTACAATCAAAAATTTAGTGTGAATTTAAAAACATTTTTTATTGAATTAATATATAGATAAAACATTGCACATACAGTAGATTGTTAAAATATTCATCTTATAAATATATATGTGGCACTTATTCTGGCTTTAATATAATAAATGGATTGGTGGCTAACAGGGATCCAATAATTTAAGCATGCATTACTATGTAAGTTACTATAGAATTTATTATTAAAAATAATGTCAACACTCAGAAATGTTGTTTATTTGCTTGTGATTATCCACTGGGGTGGAGTTAAGCAAATTAGATTGGCACAATTATAGCTTACTTTAATATGTCACCTCATATAAAGAATGTTGTAAGTGACATTGTCAACACTTTACCCTTTTCATTACTGAATACAACTTTCTTAAGAATTTCTTATAAGCGCAATGGTAAAATATCATATTACCACTATCAAAATATTATTTTTAATAAAGAAATTAAGAACTTTTATACTTTTTTACTTATTTTCATATGTTTTTTTAAATTTTACTATGTGAACAAAAACACACAGAAAACAGCTAATATTTGCTAGCCAGCATAAATTTATTTAAGCGTACTATGAAAAAATAGTAAATTTTCAAAAAAAATGTTGACAGTGACAATGTTGTTAAAAATAATGTCTACAGTTTTTCATATTGACAGTGAGAATTCAGCTTTTTTTATAATTATCACTCATAATGTCAACGCTTTTCATTTCTTACATATAAAACTTTATGTTTTACATAATAAAATCATCTGTTTTTTTGATATTGATAAGGAGCGCCTTTTAGGGAAGCTTCAAATATGGAGTTAAGAAAGAAGAGAAGTATATTTTATTGGATAATACTTTAGACTTATATAGACTTGACTGTGGCAGGATTTAGTTGGATTGAACCTAGGGGTTGGTCATGTGCAGAATGGGTTCAAGCCACTGGATACTTGGACAGTCATGTGATATTGCTTGGTTACCATTTTTGGTATGTCAAACTGTATATTAGAAGGGCACCAAATTGGGCAATGGCTGGATGTTAAGTAGGTTGGTGGTAGCCAGAATGCTTGTACATCCAGACACTCAACACCCCCCTTAAGGGGTTACTCTGGTGCATCAGGAGGGAGCTTTGTTTCCATGGCTGCCGCTTGATGCTCCTGGAGCTGTTTACTAGTTGAAACCAGTCTGGTTGAGTGTTCTCCTTTACTGAGGCGGAGACAGGTTTTGTGGTATTTCTTAACAATTGGGGGTTTGGCACCTTGGAATTTTACTAGATAGGTGTCATCATCTGGTCTGTACTTGATGATTCTTCCTGGTCCCTGGTGTACTGAGTCTAGTTTCTTTCTGTTGCCAGCTAGAACCCAGACAGGGGAGTCAATGGGAAGTGGTTTCTCTGTGGAAGTTACCTTTTGTGTTTTGAGCCTCTTTATTTCTGCTATTTTAGTTTTGAGGTGTATGTGTTGTAAATTTGGTGCTTTTTCTACTGTAGGGGGCTTCCCTGGGGGAATCTTTATGTATGGCTGCTTGTTGCAGGTGATTATTTCTGATTTGTACCCGTATTTTAGCTCAAACAGGGAATAGCCTGTTCCTTGATTGGTGAGGACTTGGGATACTAGTAATGTATCTTTCACGTATAGTGGTCATGTGTCTTTGACTTTGCCATCCATTATTTTCTCTAGGTTCCTGATAAGGCTGCTGTTGAGACGTTTCACTCTGCCGTTGGCCTGTGGCCTGTATGGAGAGGTTGTGGAGTGTTTAATGTTTTTAGATTTTAAGTTTTTGTTTACTATGTTACCTGATAACTCAGTTGCTCCATCAGTTATGATCTATTATCAAGTGCCATAGTTGGCTATGATTGCTTTGTTAATGAAACAGTTGATAATTTCTTCTTTGTGATCCTTTGTTGCCCAGCAGATGGGCCAGCGTGTGGTAAAGTCAATAGCTACAATCAAGAAACATTGGTTAGTTTTTGTTTATGTGAAGGGGCCCACTACATCCAGTCCCCAAACCTTGAATGATTCAGGGTCTGGTACTGGGTTGACTGTTGGCTGAGGAGCCTTTGTACTGGAGTATTTCTTGCACACTATGCCCTTTTTAAGAACATAAATCATATCTTGTTTTTGGTTGGGCTACCATTTTATCTCTTTTAATATGAGGTATAGGTTGTTAGCCTTTGTATGTCCTAGTAGGCAGTGATGACTTAGTATGGTGTCAACTTGTTGCAACCAAGTTTCCAGACTCTCCTGCTAATGTATCTTATGATACACAGGGGGTGCTTGATGAGTCGCCCCTTGATGTATCTAACAACATGTATTAATCTGATGGCAAATATTGAATAGCGGGTACTTCATCCTAATTAGGGACGTTATCAATTTGACTTGCTGATCCCCGCACAAGTTATTCCTTGGCGTTGAACCTTACATGAAACTTCCCACTATGCCACCCCCTTGTGGCCTTGTGGCTTTCCCCATATGGTATATTAATCACAATACTCTACAATAAACAATACCTTATTCTTATTATTCTGTCCTTTCTATTGGACTGTTGTCTTCCCCAATTCCAAATACTGAATCCACATTGGTCTAGTTGCAATAGTGGTAGCAGTGGTAGGTTAACAACCTACCTAAAACAAAATTCCCCCTAAGAAAGGATGGAGTACGGGCCGTATGGCTACTCCCCAACAAGAAACTTTCCTGCCAATCTCCAAGGGGGAAATCCCTGACAGGTATGTCATCTATCAAGACCAGCTAGTCCTCACAAGTGTGTACAATCAACTCTGCCTTGGGCAGTGTGACACCAGCGTCACCCCTCCCCAGTCAGACCTGTCACAACGCCTGCTCAGCCTTCAGCTAGAATCCTTTGCGGGGGCGTCAAGGGGCATCAAGGGGGCCAACATTGTCAGTTGGCTCCAATCTACTGAAACCCACCTCTGTATCTGTAAGGTTCCTGGGCCCATGTGGGTTGCCACTGCATCTGGTTGCCTCACGGGGCCTGCTGCTGTGTGGTTCACCAACTGGGCCAGTCAAGAACTAGACGTTACCTGGGCAGCATTCCAAGACGCCGCCAAGTCCTGCTACAGCAAAACCTTCTTCCCCATTGTTGTGGGGACTCCTCTTCTAGCAATCAAACAAACTGGTTCCATTCCTGAGTACCTTGCCACCTGGCAACAAGCTCTTGCTGCCGCCCCCAAAGCTGTGACCTGCGGAAATGCAATGCTACTCACCCTCAACATCAATGGGTTAAAACCCCATATCTTCAAGTGGGTCCCCGTAGGTTGCTGTACCTCCATCAATGACTGCTATAAGGCCATTGTGGAGGCTAACAACCAGGCCTCAATAGGCTTCTGCCGTACCAGTGACGCTTCATACCAAACATGTACAACAACACTTGGCAATAGCCACAATCAAGTGGGCTGCCGCCAGCCCCGTCAGCAGGATAATGGGACTAAACGCCCCCATAAGGGGGAGCTCCAGCTAGAGCAGATTGAGGATCAGGGAAAAGCCTAGGGGTTGTAGCAACAAGAGGCCCTGCAACCCCACCTGACCCATCCTCTCAATCCTTGATCACAAAGAACCCCTGTGACTACAACATCCATGAAGTCAAAACCCTGAATGTCTTCCAAGTCCACAGTGACAAACTTGTACTGCAAGCAAGTCGCTTCTCAAATAAAGTAACACACTTATCCTATCCCTTCTGTTTCCATGGGAACACCCACAAACTACTGGTAGATACTGGGGTCAATCACAATATGGTGGACCAGGTGTTTGCCAACTCTCAGCAATTGAAACAAGTGCCCATCAGGTTCAAGGCAGTACAAGTAGCTGACTCCTGCAAAGTTTAAATCACCCATGAGACAGTACCCTTCTCTGTGAGAATGGAGAACATCCAGGTTAAGCTCTCTGGGCCAATAATGGCTGGGCTCAGCCATGACGTAATTGCTGGCCTCAACTGGCTTCAGCATAATTGTCCCTAAATTGACTGGGATATCTCTGTCATCACCCTCAATAGAAATGGGGTGGGGTTCCATATCTACCCTGTGGAGATGAGCAAGTTACTCCATGATACTGTGTTTGTCAGAATAACAGAGACAGGGTTGTACAATTTCAAGGGGGGAAACTAGACTTTAATTAATGCTCAGTCAAAGTTATCCGCGCTGAGCCATCTGTGGTTCCTCCCTTGACCTCCTCACCACCACCAGCACTTGCTGCCCTCCTCAAGGAGTACAAGGACATATTCAGTGAGACACTTGAACAACTACCTCCTTCCTGGGAGATTCAGCACACTGTACAACTTCAAGGATTGTTACCTAAAGCACAACCATTATACTGTCTTACACCAAAGGAAGATGAGACCCTCTGCCAACACCTTGTGGACGCGCTTGATAAGGGCTTCATTTGCCCCTTGCTCTCTCCATACAGGGAAGCTGTCTTCTTTGTAGCCAAGAAGGACAGGTCCCTTTACCTGGTCACAGACTACTGCGCCCTAAATGAGGTGACTGTCAAGAATAAGTACCCCTGCCACTGATTGATGACCTGTTTAATACACTTGCAGGTGTGAAGGTCTTTAGCAAGATCAATCTCACTACAGGGTACAACCAGGTCCGCATTGCACCAGGGGATGAGGCAAAAACTGCCTTCCGCACACGCTACAGGTTGTTTGAGTGTTGTGTCATGAACTTTGGAATGACCAACACTCCTTCTACCTTTGCCATGTTGATGAACAAAGTATTTGAGGAAATAATTGGAAAATGTGTAGTTGTGTACCTTGACAACATTATTGTCTTCAGTCAAGATCAAACCACACACCTCCAACACCTCTGTGCTGTTCTCAACACCCTTCAGAAAAACCAGCTAAAATCTAAACCTTCCAAATGTGAGTCCCTCAAGTCAGAGCTGTTATTCCTTGGGCACACCATCTCTGCCCAAGGGATAAAGCCTGACCCTGCCAAAATCAAGGCAATCACCAGCATGCCACCCCCCACTGATGTGGGCCAGGTGCGGACATTCTTAGGCATGATTGCCTACATGCACAGGTTCATTCCCAATTGGGGGAACTAATTGTACCTCTCACTGAGCTCCTCAACACCAAGCAGCACTTCCATTGGACCCCTGTCAGAGATTGAGCCTTCAAAATGTTGAAACAAAAACTTACAACAGCACCAGTACTGCAGTTTCCCAATCAAAACTGTCAGTACAAACTCAAGACTGATGCCTCTGACAGGGCCATAGGGGGCGTGCTAAGAGTAGAAACTGACAATGGCTTCTTCCTCCCCATGGCGTATGAGTCCAGGAAGCTTACCAACTCGGAAAAATGCTATCCCATCCATGATAAAGAACTGGCAGCAATTGTGCACTGCGTTGAGAAGTGGCGTTGTTACCTGGAAGGTGCTACCTTCCCACCCCGCGTCCTGACAGACCACAAGTTGCTCCAGTACTTCAACACACAGTCCCACTTGACACGCCGCCAAGAAGGATGGGTTGAGCGCCTATCCCCTTACCAGCTGCGCATTGAGTACAAGCTTGGGAAAAAACTTGTCACAGCTGACGCCCTTTTGTAACTCTACATAGCATCCATCACTGGAGACAATGGTTTGGACCCCAAATGACCCATGCTATACCTCTGCCCTGAGACAACTCTCTACAAGGGCCTTAACTCAGTAACCATATCCAAGTTGAAGGACAACAAGAGTCAGTTCACCACCAACGCTGGTAACGTCTGCCGTTGGGCAGAGACAGGTGAGAAGACACCTTACATTATCACCACGCAACAAGGTGACACAATATTGCACTACCACCAAATCCTGGGTCACATCAGAGGGCGTAACCTCTTTGAAATCATGAAACAGAAGGTTTGGTGGCCACACATGCGTCAAGACATCTTGGATCTCCTTGAAATGTGTGTGCTGTGCGAGAAGAACATGTCCAAACCTGCACCCCCCAAGTCTGTCCTGCCCATCAAGGCCATGGAACCCTTTGAGCAGTGGGCCCTTGACATTGTGGGGCCACCCCTCAAAGACAGACTGGGGAAGAAGTACATTATCACTGCCATTGACTACTTCACTTGCTGGCCAGTGGCCTGGACAACAACTAACCACACCACCACCACTATCATCTGCTTTATTGGCAAGGAAATCGTGGCCTGCTTTGAGCAACCCAAACGTTTCATCACAAATGGCGGCCGGAACTTGTTGGACATGTCATGAAGGCATACTGCGCCAAAAACACACTCCAACACATAGTTACAACCCCCTACCATCCTCAAGCCAATGGACACGTGGAACAGTTAAATGGCTCACTGGTTCAGCTGATTGCCAAGCTCTCAAAAGAGCACCCCAACACAGCATGGACTGAACATCTGCCCACCACTCTACTTATCCTGTGAGCAAAAATCAACAGGGGCACAGGGTTCAGCCCCAGTACCTTGGCCTTTGGAACGCCTGACAGTCTGACAGGAGTTGAACAGGGGAAGCTACGGTCCAGGGTTCCTGACAAGCCTCCCCTAGTAACAACCCCATCCCTAGACCAATGGCGTGCCAAAGCCTGGGAAATTGAACACAAGCAAATCAAGGGAGGGACGAGACCTCAAAGCTAGATACGCCATAGGTGACCCCGTCTACACCCTCAACCCCAATTCAGCCAATTTGGAGCCCAACCACCTAGGGCCCTTCAAGATAGCCGCTGTCTACAACAATCATACCTATCAACTTGAAGATGCCCAAGGAAATACCAAGAAGCTTCACCATGATTGCTTGCGCCCCTGCTGCGCCATCCCCACACAAAAGCTGTTTGTGCAGACCTTCCCAGACCTTCCGCAGACTCCAGTCTTGGTGTCTGACAACAAGCAGGGGGCAAGGGGGGTGTTGCAACCAAGTTTCTAGACTTGCCTGCTAACATATCTTATAATACACAGGGGGCGCTTGATGAGTTGCCCCTTGACGTATCTAACAACATGGATTAATCTGATGGCAAATATTGAATGGCGGGTACTTCATCCTAATTAGGGACGTTATCAATTTGACTTGCTGATCCCCACACAAGTTATTCCTTGGCTTCAAACCTTACATGAAACTTCCCACTATGCCACCCCCTTGTGGCCTTGTGGCTTTCCCCATATGGTATATTAATCACAATACTCTACAATAAACAATACCTTATTCTTATTATTCTGTCCTTTCTATTAGACTGTTGTCTTCCCCAATTCCAAATATGAATCCTGATTGGTTCATTTGCAACAAAATCTCTGTGCAAGTGGGATTTATGGGACATGTTTGTTGTTAATGATTTGGTATACAGTGTCATTTGATACATGGAAATACTTTTTGTGCCTTACTGATGTATCGTGGGTCAGTTGATGTGTTGAGGGGTCTTTCCCTTTGGTTTTACACTCTGTTGTACAGGTTCGGACAGTCAGGGTCCAGGTGGTCAGGGTGATTCTCTCTAGGCTAACATAGTCTAGAGAGAGCATCAGCTGTGACCAGCTCTGCCCCTTTATTGTATTGGATGTCCAAATTAAGCTGTTCCAGAAGGGACATCCATTTGGCTTGTCTCTGTGCAAGTGTGTTCTGAGTTTTGAAATAGATTAAGGATTTATGGTCAGTTGCTACTCAGACGTTTAAATGTCCTTCTAGGCAACATCTCCATTTCTTGCATGTGTGATATATTGCTAGCAATTCCTTATTGTATATTGGCTATCTCTGCTCATTATTAGTTAGTTTTCTGCTTTCTTAACATACTGGCAGGAAGAACTTGCTGCCCTTGCTGGCTGATGCGCAGGACTGCGCCAATAGCAGTGTCACTGGCATCTGACTCAAGCTTGTAGCACCTGTTATTATTATGGTATTGCAAAATTGGTGCTTCAATCAAAGCTTGTTTTAATAATAGGAAATTATTGTCATATTCTGGTGTCCAGATGAATTTCTTTTTGGCATAACCCATGGTTAAGTCATTGATTGGTGTGGTTAGTTTTCTGCAGTCTTTGATGTATTTCCTTAGGTAAGCTACCATAACAAGAAAGCATCCAACTTGTTTAACAGAGGTGGGCATTACATGTTATTTATGGCTTTTATTTTGTCTGGATCTGCTTCAATGCCACCGTCAGAGACAATGTGGCCCAAGAACAGAAGTTCCTTTTCCATAAATTGGCACTTACTAGGCTTAGTGTAGAGTTTGTGCTTTGTGAGTCAATTGAGTGTCTTGCAGCCATGCGTGAGGTGTTCCTCTTTTGTTTTTGAAAATATGATGATGTTGTTGAGGTAACATAATGTATTTGAGAGGCCATTTAATTTTTACTTCATAATAGTAACAAACGTTGCAGGAGTGTTAGTCATCCCAAAGTTCATTACCCTACACTCAAAGGATCCAAATTGCGTACAGAACACAGTCTTTGGTATGTCCTTTTCCTTTACTTTGACTTGGTTGTAACCTGAGGTGAGGTCAATTTTGGAGAAAAATTTGGCTCCTGAGAGTCTTGCAAACAGATACTCTATAAGTGGAAGAGGGTATTTATTCTTTAACATGCTTGCATTTAGTGCTCTGTAGTCAGTTACTAGACGCAGGGTGCCTTCTTTTTCTTTACAAAGAACACTGCTGCCCCCTAAGGGGATTCTGATGGGTGAATTGTTCCTTTTTCTAGATTGTCCTCAATATGGGGTTTGAGGGTTTGAGTCTCCATGGGGGAGAGTCTGTAGAGGGGTGCAGGTTTGGGCATAGCTTAACATATATCAATGCCATGTTTGACCTCCCGTTTGAGGGGTAGCTCAGTGAGTTCTTATTTGAATACATGAGTATATTCATTTAGGAGTGCTGCAAGTTCTGGGCATTGGATCTTTTGTGTTTGTATGTTATTGAACTCAGTGTACCTCATTATGTGGAGGGTACTATCTTTGGTTAGATATTCTGAGTCATCTTGGTTTATGACCTGGACAAATACTGTGTCTCTTAGAATGAGGTCATTGGGTTCTTTGAGGATGTTAAAATTGACTCTGTTGTTTTTAATGGTCATGGTCTTTGTTTTCCAACATACGCTGGGGTTCACTCGGGTGAACCAGTCCATGACTGCTACAATGTTGTATTCCTATTTTGTTCATGAAAAGTCCTTTGATGGACGTTTGTATGCCTTGGAGGTCAATTCTGAAGGGAGTTGTTTCACCTTTGAGTAGAACTTTTGATTTATCTGACATTCTGGTGTATTTTTAGTTGGATTTGACAACTGGTATTTTGTACTTGGTTACAAAAGGTTTGCTAACCATAGTGTGTTGTGCACCAGAGTCAAATAGAATTTATGTGCATGTGATTTGTAAGTGCATGGGTAGACAAGAAGTTGTGAGCAATATTTAATTTTTACGTTCATAAAAATGGAGGATTGCAGGACATGTGGGATGCAAGCAGCAAAGTTTGTGCCTTGGTACAATTTCTTGTCAGTTTGGGGGAGACAGGGGCACTTAATCCTGTTCCCCCTCCTCTTTTCCCAGTTCCTCTGTTTTGAGACCTTCAAGGTCAGAGAATGTGGGGTCAGATTAATAGAGGGTTGTTGTCTCAGCATTGTTAACTTTGGCAGTGTCCTCTTTCTTGGGACAGGAGTGGTTTGCGCTTTGGCTGCAATTACCATTGTTGCAATTGGAGTTGCCGTTGCTATGGTTGGTATTCTGGCGTTTATTGCCATTGGGATTTTCTCTGCCATTGCTATTTGAGGAGCAATTGCCGTTGCATGCAGCATATTCCATGTTTGCATGTTTTTCCGCATGCTTGGCTTCTGCAGTGAGTGTAAGTATGGAGGTGTTGGCCCCTGGGCGGATGAGAGCAGCAACAGAGGGTTTCATTCTGTTGTTGAATGAGGCTCTGGTATGTACATTATCCACTTGTGCTGGATTTTGGATTCTGCCATGTATTTCCTCAAATTCATTGGTGTAAGCTGTGATAGTGGTCTTCTGAGGAAGATCACTGAGCTGTATTGCAATGTCTTGGAGGGACTTGATGATGCAGAAGCTGTGCAATATGTCCGCTTTGAACTCTTCCCAGTTGTCAAGCTGGTTGTCAGTTTGTGAGCCAACCCAAGTGATGAACCAGTTAGCTGCGGTCTTGTACAGGCGCTTGCTGGCTTCCTGGACCCATTTTTTGTGGGGGATGCAGCTGGCGCGGAGTTTAGCGGCTGAGTGGTCTAGCCAGTTCATGATATTTTCTTTGTTTTTACCAAAGAACTTGTCAATACCAATGTATTTGGTGTTGGTAACTTCACCTGTGATAGGTGGTTGTGCATTAATTTGTGGTTGAAGAGAGCAACTGTATTGAATTATCTTGGTGCATGATTTGGGCATGACCAGACCTTCAAATACAGTGCATCCACTAGGTATATCTTCTTCAATGTCATAAGTGCGGAAGTACATTTTCAAGGTCTCCTGGGATGTGGCCTGGTTGAGTACGTGAGCAAAAGTGGGCGGGTTTTGGTCAGTCATTTTCTCTCTCATGGGCGTGGTCAAAAAACCATAGCTGCTACCAGTGATAAGGGGCGCCTTTTGGGGAAGCTTCAAATATGGAATTAAGAAAGAAGAGAAGTATATTTTATTGGATAATACTTTAGACTTATATAGACTTGACTGTGGTGGGGATTTAGTTGGATTGAACCTAGGGGTTGATCATGTGCAAGATGGGTTTGAGCCACTGGATACTTGGACAGTCATGTGATATTGCTTGATTACCATTATTGGTATGTCAAACAGTATATTGGAAGGGCATCAAATCGGGCAATGGCTGGATGTTAAGTAGGTTGACGGTAGCCAGAATGCTTGTACATCCAGACCCTTGACAATATGTTGTATTTTTAACTTTTCTCTTTCATATTTACTAATTTTTAAAATAAAACCTATTTATAAAGCTAATGCTTTCACATAAATATCTTAACTTTTAACTTGTTATTTTTAACTTTAATAAAATAAAAACTATACAAGTATTTTTTACCTTTTAAATGCCAAGAAAAGCCATATAAAGTTTTTTTGTTTGTTTTTAAAATACATTGCTTTATTTTAAACCATTTTACTTATTATTTTAGGACAAAATCACCTCTAAGCAGCCCAAAGGAACTAAGAGTTCCTCTTAGCCAACCAAATCTACCAAGAAGAAGCCTGTCTTGTCAAAGAAGGCCACCCCCAAGCTCTCCCCTGAGAAGAGCCCTGCTCACTCCACTGGGGGAGAGGAATCTGATGGCTCCCTTACAGACCACAGTTTTTACAACTTGGCTTCATATGAGGAGCCAACTAAGAAGAAGCGCTTGGCCTAAAAGTCCCCACCCAAGGATAAGTCTCCTGCACATGAGGAGCACCAAGATAAGCCCCCTTCTGCCTCCCCACCACTACCAAACCCCCCCTTCAAGTTCATCTGGGGATGATACAAAGCCCTGCCCCAATTACTTCTCTGGCTTCCACCATGCTCCTGCTAACCCATGGGACCCTCTGCTGGTCCAAAATATCTGCAATGTTGACAGGAAGTTCAAGGTTCCTTCCACCTTACCAAAGTATTTTCTTATCATGAGTGTAAAGGGTGGGCCGGACATGGTGGCCAATGGTTATAGTTTCTCTTGTAACAACGCCAACTGGGGCTTCAAGAGCTGGCACTATACCTGTGAGGACCGCTCCTGCCCAGTGTGGTTCAATAATGAGCACTGGGACTTGGTACAGACCATCAAGGGTGAACACACTTGTGTGATGCCCAACACAACCATTGCCTGCCTTCTAAAATGGTATCTGGTGCAGGTCATGCCCACCTCAAAGGACCTTTCCCCAACCCAGCTGACCATGCTTGAGTGCAAGTACCTCTCCCCCACCAGCCTCAAGAGGGTGCCAACCCATACCCAGTTTATCAAGTTTGTGAGTGATAGGCGCCAAGCCTCAAACCCCTTGGCCAAGAGCACCACCACCATTGAAGACCTGGTCCTTTCTGATGCCCTCAAAAAGACAGAGGATGGAGAGATGTTCCTGTTCCATGACAATGGGCAGGAAGTGGAGGATAGGATCATTGCCTGCGCCATAATTCAAAGCCTGGGGCAGCTCAATACTGCTATCACTTGGCTGTGTGATAGCACATTTGCAACCTGCCTAACCATCTTCAAGCAGCTTGGGGTCCTGCATGAACAGTTCAATGACCAGGTCATCCCTCTTGTGTTTTTCCTCCTGCCTGGTGCCAAGACAGAAGTCTACACCAGAGCATTCAAAATTTTCCGGGACGCTTTGAGCTCCCTTCCCACCAACCAGCTCCCCCTCCCACTCACACCACCAGAGCGGACCCTTCCTCCACTGAGAAGGATGAGTCCACCCTAGCTGCAGAGCAGCTAGCTCATGCGCACTCACTTGGGCCAAAGGTGATCATAATGGACTTTGAGCAAGCTCAGTTCAGAGCATTTGAGGCCACCTTCAATGAAGAAGTACAGGGCTTCTTCTTCCATTTTAGGCAGGCCCTCATCAAACACCTAAAGAGCAAGAATGAGCTTTTCAAGAAGTATCTCAATGATGGTAAAGGGAAGTGCCGCTTTGCCATGACCCAGTTTGCTGCTTTGGCTTCTATGTGGCCAGAGCATACTAGTATTGGCTTTGAGGCCCTCCTGGAGGATGCTTATATCAAGAAGCAATCCACCATTTTCAGGGCTACCTTGATTACTTTGAGTGGCAATGGATAAGCAAGAGGGTGACTGCCCAAAGAGGAAAGAGCAAGGCCACAGTGCCATGAAACTGCCAGAGTGCCTGTCTTAAGGGAGAGATGAAGACCATGTCCATCCTGGAAGTGTGGCACAAGCACATGAAGGTGAAGTTTGGGTCCAATCCCAAGTACAACAAATTCTTCTCCAAGCTGCAGGAGGAGTAGGCCCAGACTGTTTCCAAGTTTTGTGACCTGGCCAACTGGGTGGCCCCCAAGAAGAAGAAGAGTAAAGATCAGGAGGCAGTGCAAAAGGTGGTGAAGAAGAAGCATAGGTTGCAGAAATCAAAAAATACCTTGAAGATGTTGCAACTGTTCTTGCTGGTGGGTTTAATTAACCTAATAAGCTTTGCTTTGCTTTGAATAGATTGTTTTTACTTTTGGATTTTTAATTTATTTAATTTATTTATATAGTACTAATCTTTTTAGGTATAAATGGTAAGATTCAGATAAAGTTTCAATGTGGTTTTATAAGAAATATCTTATATTTTGTTAATTTATCTTTAAGGCATGAGATTTTTTCAGTTGTGCTTATGTAAAGTATAATAAATTACATATAGATTTTATTTTATTTTTTGTAGTTATTATGATATATAAAATATCTTTTTTGGTTCATTGGAATTTTAATTTTTATGGGAATAAAAAATAATTTTATAATAAAGAGTGTAATTTACATAGTAAAATTAGAAATATTTCTTTTTTACTTATTCTTGTTAATTAAGGTACATTTTTTTATTGCTTTTTGAACTCTTTGAGTTCATTTTAGTATAATAAAGTATTTAAAACCATATTTTTTATATTAAAAATATTCAGGGTAAAGTGTGCCGTTGCTTAAAAAAGTGTTGACATCTAGGAGACAACATTATGTAAAACCAGGTTGTCACTTTACTATAGTGTTGACATTAAAAGTGTCAACATGGCCATTGTCAACATTTTTAGTGGTGACATGGGTACTGTTGTCTGAGAATGTACCTACAATGCAAAGGAATCACATGATATCTTTTGTTTCAATGTATTGATTTGGCATGGAACTTCCTAAGCTCACAGCACCAAATCCTGGTAGAATCTACATATTCCAGATCCAAGCCATCATTGTTCCAACTGGGAACAAGCTGATCAAACCTAAATGCCCAGACACTATTGTCTACATTTAGTTATTTTCTGTTAATTGATCTCTTATCAATTATATTAATTAACCTTCACAGTAAAATAATCTAAATTAAAGACATTAAGTCTTTACTTGACACAGTTAGGTCCAGTTTGGCCCAATGATTAAATCCTCATTAATCATGTCCACAGGTATAATTTAATCAATCTTTGGGGTTAATTAAACTGTTTGCAAGACACCTAGTCCCCAAGATTGATTCAGCTAATCTTGCCTCAATTTTGCCAGTTAGTATGGCCTAACTAACAAAATCATATTCTATTCTTTTATTAGATATAGATACCAGCTTTCATCAAGGAATTGTTTCCCAAAGAATTCCAGACAAGCTTATCCATGTTAAATAAACAATCGGAACAACCTTATATATTGAAGTATTTATTCAGCTAACTACTAAAAGTACTGTTGTACGGTCACAAAACCTGAATGTTTTAAAAGCGTACATCCATCCAACCGAACTTCTGCCGGTTTGCTAACCATTGCCCTTCCTATTAAGTTTACTTCGTTCTCTATGAACAGGCTAGGTCATAATTAAATCGAGCTAATTTTTTAGGTCGAATTTCACTTTTAGCCTCTAAAAGGTATGTAAATTAGAAATTTATTAAACTTTTATTAAAATATTTATTGGAAAGGTTAAGGGTCAAAAACCTATCGGGGTTAATCTTTTTAACTTTGATTTAGCCAATTGCCCAGGTCATGTAGTTATTTACTCAACCCCTATGATGGTGTAAAAGTTCTTTTGATTTGTTGAGGAATATTTAAATTTATAACTCTTTAGGTTATTTGTGATTGGTTTCAATAGATGGCTGCATACCGTTCCGTGTAACGATAAAATATTTAAAGGTGCGTCCTTGATTTGAATGCATCATTATGAAACCCACTTAATAACACCCTTAGGGGTAAAGCATGAATATATTGGCCATGTTCCAGGATTGAATATTAAGGTATGGCACCAGCCAAAACATCTGAAGAAGTTTGAATTGATGGACTGGCAGAGGAGCAAGATTTAAACGAAGGCATAAATAATACGCTAGATTTAAGGGAGAGTAAGTCAAACATTTTAAAATAGATATATATGTCTGTTAACATGTTAGTTTTAACAGTAAATTTGAGAAGGATTGCTGATATAACGTAGCCTTTTTTATTGAACAACCCACTATCTCGTGCAAAATAAAGACAACCTATTAACAAGAAACCTGATGGGTAAGTTTAGCTTTCACATGCTAAACCGATCATTTAAAAAGCCACAACATGAATAGGTGGATGTGAAATCATGTTGTGATTTCAAAGACCTGTGTAGTTTTCAATAAAGCTGGCTTTAGGGTAGCCATTGCATCAGAGGAAACACTATAGACTATTTATAGTAGGCTATATGTTCAATTTGTAACAGGAGAAATAAGTATATGGAGAACTATAGCCTTATTCATTCACGATACCACGAACTCCCTGGATTGCAGAGATGGTTGATGCGCAGCCTGGCCACATCAATAAAACTTTGTGTGCTGAGCGTTGTTCCAGCAGCCATTTTTACGATATTCTTCCTCTTTTATACCAAGGACTGGTGTTTAATGGAATATTTCTTGTTGGTATTGAGCCTGTATGAGATTGTATTTTACGTCAAATGGAAGAAGAAGCTCCAAGCACCATTTGAGCGCAAACCTTTTGCAATTGACTTGACGCTTCGAGTCGCTTTAGCAAGTCATATTCTAAGTCATGTTGAAGATGTTGAAGAGATGCTGGCCTGTTGGATTCTTGAGCGCTCTGTGGGACAGCTACGTCTTGAATATTTCCAGGACTGGATTGGATGGATGTTCTTTGACAAGAGAGCAAAAGACATGGATGCCAAAGAGATGGCACAGGCAGAAGAAATACATCGCCTGTTTGAAGCCAGGTTGCCCCAAAAGAAGGATCCCCACCAGCCAATTGAGAACTGCAGGGTGATGGTCCCTACTACTGATCCGATGAGTTGTCAACCCAAGCCATTTGTTTTCCATCTTGGCATCCAACTTGTGCAACAATTCGCTTTCTGGAAGCTACGTGGACTAGGATTCCAAAGACATTCTTTACACGGAATGTTTTATTGGTTCCTTCCGGGAGATTCACTTGAACCCCCTATCATGTACATTCACGGCATCGGGATAGGGTTTTTCATGTACTTGCCTACGCTTACCACGCTTTCTCAAACTCATGCTGGGAGAGGAGTTCTTCTTTTAGAGTTGCCCCACATCAGCATGGCACCTTTTGACGTTATCCTTGACCACGACCAGACTCTCGAAGCAATTGATGCTATATTCCATCGCCATTCCATCGAAAAGGTATCTCTAGTTGCCCACTCATTCGGGACATTTGTCGCTAGTTGGATCAATCGGCAGCGCCCCCAATACCTGTCTCATCTGGTTCTAGTGGATCCGGTATGCTTTATGTTCTGGGATTCAGTTTTGGCCCGCAACTTTCTATACGCTGAGCCGTTTTCATTTCTTCACGATATGGTCCGTTTCTTTGTCGCCCAGGACCCTATGGTGACCCACACCCTAAGCAAGGAAGTATACTGGTATGAATCGATGATGTTCCCCGAAGACATTACCACCCCAGCAACAATAATCATAGGTAAAAATGACTGGGTCATAAACACCATCACGACCAGGAAGTATTTGGAACATAGGCTATCTTCTCACAGTAGAGTTGTGATACTAGATACCTTCCATGGTGGATGGCTGTTTGATCAGCCTCTGATGTCAAAGATTGTTGAAATCATGTAATCCTTACAAGAAAGCCTGGTTAACCGAATATTTCTGGCACTGAAATTTACCGCCAATACAATAAACTTGGTCAATTAAAACTGATGTTTGAGTTTTCTCTAGACTTGCAAGTGGTTAAAAGAAGAGCAAAACGCTTTTTTTGCAGCGAACGCGACAATGGATAAAGTAAATGATAAATATAAACGTAAAGTTCTGAAGTAGGAAGAGTTTTTTAAAAGGAAGTCCTATTTTTAATCTACGTATTTCAATATAACTATTTCTATAAAAAATAAAAAACCATCCTGGTACCTTTAGGACGTCACATCCAATAAAAACCAGATCAAATTGCATAACTTTAAATATGTACTTTAAATCTTTTGTCATTTTAAAAGGTCAGCAAAGATGAGTTTGTCTTATTTGATTTTCACTATTAAGCGATCTTGAATTTTTTCCTTCTGAAAATTTATAGCTGCTGTTGTGGTGAACAACAAATATGTAAAATTGGTAGTAATTAATCAACCAAGAGATAAAGGTTTATTTGCATGGTTAAGCTATTTAAAGGGAAATTTGGGGATTTGCGGATTTTGAATGATAGTCATTTGAATGTGTTCACCACAACACTTCCTCTTTCATTCTAAGCTTGGTATGCCTTCAAGCGGCTGCCACTGACAGGGAGGGGGTATTGGAATCCTTCAGAGTTCTCCAGGAAGTAGCTATGATGTTGTCCAATGGTGTAAATGGTGTATGGGCCCTTCCATTTAACTTTGAACTTCTTAGAGCAGGTGATGTTCAAAGCGCTATTCAATTTTAAGACTTGCTGGCCAATCTTGAATTTGGGTACACAGTGGTTGATCTCCTGCTGGACTGCTGTGATCTTATTGGCAGTGGCAGATAGGTTCTTCTTGGCTTGGTGGCAGGTTTGCTCACAGGATTTTGAGTCCCAATGCTGGTTCACCTTCTTAAGAACGCGGGCTTGGTTGGGTTTAGTTCCAAACATGGCTTCAAATGGTGTCATCTTGATAGTGTTGTGGACCTTAGTGTGATAGTTCCAGAGGAATGAGGGTAACATGGCCTCCCAAGTAGATGGCTGGAACTTGGTGGTCTGCTCAGGGATTTCTACCAATGTGCAGTTGAATCTCTCAGTGAGGCCATTACAACAAGGTTTGTACACAGTGGAAAACTTTTGGACAGTGTTCACCTTGTTTGTCAAATCAGCTACCATGTGATTTCTGGAGTGGAATCCTTGATCAGATAACAATGTAGCTGGGGGCCAAAATGCGTTACAATGATGTTGTAGATGAAAGAAGCTGCAGTTATAGCTGAGTTATTGTTGCAAGCCTGAGCAACAGGCCAACGGGAGAGGTACTTGGTAGCAACCAGGATGTAAGTTTTTCCAGACTTTGAAGGAGGTAGGGGCCCAACAAAGTCAATATCCCACAGTTCAAATATCTTGTCAACTAAAATAGGTTTCACAGGTTTGGTGTGCACAATCTTCTTGCTGAACTGTTGGCAATTCATGCAGCTGCGGGTGTGGTTATAGGTATCTGTGTACATCCCTGGCCACCAGTAGGTCTCTTTGAGGCGCTCTAGGGTAGCATCCCGGCCAAAGTGTCCAGCACCATTGTGTGCTTCCATCAAGATACTCTTCCTGTCCTCCTTGGGTGGGATCACCAGGAGCCCATTATCCGTCTTTTTAAACAATATGTTGCCTATCACAGTGTACTTGGTTGAGTAGACAAAGAACTTGTGTAGATCAGCTTCTGTGACAAGTGATGTGCACAGCTGGGCCATGTCTTTGAACTGGGCTAGAGAGGGTTGGTATGTCAAATTTTTAACCAACAAACAGAACTGGCAGGACAGGCCATCAGCTACAGAATTCAGCTTCCCAGGAATATGCACAATCTCAAAGTCATACTCCATAAGTTCCAAGAGCCAGTGCATGCGGCAACTACAAGGGAGGGATGCATCAGTGATGAACTTGACGGCCCAGTTATCAGTATGAATGACCAGGGGGTGACCAAGCACATAATAGCAAAACTTCTTGAGAGCCTTGATTACAGCCAGGACCTCTTTGTCATATATAGCATAGTTGTACTCAGCAGGTATAAACTTTTTAGACATAAATTCAATGGGTCTAAAAACATTGTTTATTTCCTGGCATAGTACTGCGCCCACTGCATTGGTACAGGCATCTGAGAAAATGTGGAACTTGCAATTGAAATCAGGGTAAGCAAGGACTGCATCAGAAGTGATGGCAGCCTTAAGAGCCTTGAAAGCGTCATCTTCAGGGGGTCCCCAATTGAATGGCCTTTTCTTGTGTGTCAGATTGAAGAGAGGGGCAGCCAACTCACTATAGTCTTTGATGAACTGATGGTAGTACCCTACCAACCCAAGGAAGGATGACACCTGGTTGGCGTTGGTGAGGATGGGCCAGTTTGTGATTGTATCACACTTTTCAGGATCAGGGTGTTTTCTAAAGGCGCCGATCATGTGTCCCAGGAGTTTCAATTGCTGAACAGCCAGGATGAACTTCTCGGCATTTACACTCAAGTTGGCGCTCTTGATACGGTCCAGGCATAGCTTCAGGTGTTGCAGGTGCTTGTCAAATGACTTGGAGTAGATAGTTATATCATCTAGATAGACAGTAACAAAATCACCAATAAGACCTTCAAATACCCCATTCATAATGCGCTGGAAGATATGAGGGGTGCCCTTCAACCCAAAAGGCATGCAGATGTATTCATACTGTCCCCATTTTGTGACAAAGGCGGTCTTTGGCTGGTTGGCTTCCTCAACAAGGATCTGGTGGAACCTGCTGAAAAGGTCAATATTGGAGAACCACTGTGAACCACCAAAGGAGGCCAAGATATCAGAGATGCGGGGCAGGGGGTAGTGGTCAGAGATTGACACCTTGTTCAGCAGGGTGCAGTTGACACACATACAGAGTTTGTTGCCTTTCTTGGATACAACCACAATGGGGGAAGCCCATGGAGACTTGCTGGGGCGGATCATACCTTGCTTCAGCAGCTTGAGGATTTTGGTGCATACAAACTCCTCCTTAGACTGGGGCAGGCGGTAGAACCAGGAAGCTACAGGCTTGGTGTTACCAGTATCAATCTCATAGCGGAATCTAGGTGCTTTGGGAAGGTTGTTGTAGTCTGAGACAATGTGGGAGCTATACGCAGATATCACCTCGCAAAGGTGGTCTTGTTGGACGTGGTTCAACCAGGTGTTGTCCTTGATCTGGGCAGCTAAAGGCTCACAAAGAAAGGAAGGGCCAGTAGGACTGTCAAATGGTACTTGAGATCAATCAATTCATTATTGTTCTCAAGTGTCCAGCTGTTGTCCGCAAACCGGGTGGTTACGCTCAGACGCTCATAGTCTTGCGGCTAAGGAGTAGGATATACTGGTCATGTCAAAGATGGCAGCTTCAATGATGCTAAAGACACCGCCTAACCACAAGTGCAACCTGATGGCCTTGCCAAGAGCAGTCCTGCAGCTTCCATTGGCAAGGATGAAGCTGACATTAGACGAGGTTACCTCAGGCCAAGGGAGGGATTCCAGGAACATCTTGGAGATGATGTTGCTGTAAGCACCACCATCCAAGATTATAGAAGTGTGTATACCATTGACAGTACCCATGGTCATTGGGGCGCCTGTGCCTGTTAGGAAGAGGGCTTCATACTTCCTGGGACATAGCGCTGATATTGCCTGGTGCATCTTCTGGCAGAGCTTGGGGCTTTCAGTGCACAGGTCTTTGAGGGAGATGGTCATCATCAGCTGGCGCAGGATCTTCACTGCTGAGAGGCTGGGTCTCTCTTTTGGCCCATCTTATTGGGTGGTGTTGTGGTGCCTCTTACCAGGCTTGGGAGGGGCACAATTTGCATCCAAGGTTACCTGTGACTTACCATCCAATTTAGGCTGGTTGATTGCCACCCAGAATGGATCAAACCATTCTGGTGGCGTATGGAAAGTATCCATAGGCTCAGAGGAGTTGGATGAAAACTAGTTTGTCCAGTTGGGGTCTTTTTTATACCTGATTGATTGGCTCAGAATAGTATGGGTATAATTTGCACCAGATGCTCTAGATCTGATTGGTTCATCCGTATTGCAATAATAGTGCAATACATTGGGTGCATTGGTTTCCTTGGCAACGCAGGGTCTGATTGGTTGGCTTGAGGTAGGACAACCAGCTTGGTCAGTATGGGTATAATTTGCATCAGCTGTGCCAGATCTGATTGGCCCATCTGAATTACAATTATTGGACAATACATTGGGTGTATCAGTTTCTATGGTGTTGTGGGGTCTGATTGGCTCATTTAAATTGAAATTCATGTATGACACATTGGGTGAGTCATTTTCCATAGCGTTGTTATGTGTTATTGGCCCATTTAAATTGCAATTATTGGTCAAAATATTGTCTGAGTCAACTTCCATAGCATTGTCAGGTGTGATTGGCTTGGTTAAATTAGAAGACTCACTTGGAGCCATATGCATAGAATTGCATGTAGCATATGAGGACTTGATTAGATGGCCTAAATTGCATGGATTGTATGACGTGTGCTGCCCTCTGGCACCCTGGAAGACGTGCAATTTGATTGGCTGGTTCAAATTGCAAGAGTACAACAATGCGGCTGGTCCCTTGGTATCCCAGTGGGCCCACGAGATGATTGGCTGGTTGCTAATATCAACATTGTACAATGCTGAATGCACATTAAATTTATTGCCACAAGCAGATCTGATTGGCTCTTCCAAATCAGCAGGGTCTGCCAATAAGCCCTGCCTGTCCATCTCAACGGTATTAAGGGACCTGGCTGGTCCAAACCCAGGGGAATTCACCTGGGAAACCATTGCAGAGCCCCTTTGGCCAGGGTGGCTGCAATGGTGGCTCCCAAAAGCTGCTGGCCCTTTGTCTTTGCCTTCCTGGCGTGTGGCCCTGTGTCCCCAGGCTGCCGTGCCTGTGGGAGACGCCTCTAGGGAGGGCGTATCAGAAGGTAAGTCATAAAACCTGCCGTTGGTGTGCGGTGATTTGGGGACAGACTCCACGGTTACAATGTTGTAATGTGGGTTGTCCTTGAACGGGAGGTATTTGTCAAGATCAGGTAAGCACAGGTAATGATCTTTGTTTTTGAATACATCCTCATTTTCTAAACTAACAAATCTATTAGGATGGTAAGGATTCTACTTGCTGTTGCGCCCGTACATGCGGGGTGGCAAGGGAGAGGAAGGTGGCTTGCAGGGTGGATCTGGGTTGCTGGGGTTTTCCAAATCCTCAACAGTTTCATCATGGATGTGGGGAAGGAACACAGATGAGAATGGTGCGTCCTTGCAGTCTGTACGCTTCATGGGTGGGGGTGTGAGTTTACAACCTGAGGAGGGGCCTTGGGAGCAAACTTGGCATTTGCAGATTAAAGTAAATGGGAAACTGGGGCCATCAGGGTCAACAGTGTACTCAAGGTTTGATTTTTTATTCAAAGGCTGAGGGGTGGCAGAGGAGGAGAGGGCGCGTTTCCCAGCTTCAAAGTTTTGTTCAGCCATCATCAGCCCTTGAGGTTTGCGGTCATGGTTAATAAGGTTAAACTCACTGATGAAGTTAGAGTGGGAGGGCTCCTTACAGATAGAGCAGGGCGCAGTGCAGTCCTTAGAGATGTGCCCCAACTCAGAGCAATTGTAGCAGCAAGGGTTATACAGGTGGTTACAATCTCTTTGGTAGGTGCAGGAGGGAGTGGGGTTGGGCTGGCGTCCTTGCTCCTGCACCATCAACATGGCATCAAAGCGGCAGTTCAAGTCTTCCAGGTGGGCCTTGACCTCTTGGGAGATTTCCTCAGATTTATTTTGTTTGCAAACCAGTGCAAAGGGATTCCATTCCAAATTTTCCTTGGTGTGCTCGGCTGTGGCTTGTTCTACCCAAATGTCATACTTGTCACGGACCAAGGCAATTGCATCCTCCAACAAATTAGGTTCAGCGGCCTGGACCATGGCAGAGTAGGAGTGGGTAAGGGCATTCAAAAATGCGCAGATGGAGACAAGACTGTGGAAATTCTCAACAGTGGTCTTGCAATCAGAGGAGCTGTTGTTTCTTAGGGTTTGCTTCAAAGCCTTGTTGGCAGTTTTTTGGAATGTATTCAAAAATTTGTGCAAGGATTTAAAGTGCACTATCTTCAACAGGCCCAACTGGTGAATAGCATTGGGTTCATGTTTGGCAAAGCAGAGCTTGTCTTGGGATTTCCAGTTGCCCAGGTGGAGACCTGGACGTCTTGGTGCCAAACACAGGCTTTGCCCAGGAGGAAACAGCTAAATTCATGGAGGTGGTCCTCATCAGAGAGCTTGAATTGTTCAGCATAATCCTCAAAAGTATACAGCCAAGCTGTTTACCTATTCTCTTCAAAGCAAGGGAGTTGCTGAGCAATCAAGTACTTAGACAAGGAGTCACCAACAGAAGGGGTAATGGGGGGAACAGCAAGGGTAGAGGCAACAGGGGCCCAAGCAGGGGAGTCAACGGCCAAATTGGGGGGTGTAGAAACAGACATCACAACAACAACAGGCACACAGGCAACAACAAAAACAGCAATACAAGTTTGGTGAAAGAATGACCTCCAAAATTTTGTTGTGGTGAACAACAAATATGTAAAATTTGTAGTAATTAATCAACCAAGAGATAAAGGTTTATTTGCATGGTTCATCTATTTAAAGGGAAATTTGGGGATTGGCGGATTTTGAATAACGGTTGTTCAAATGTGTTCATTGAAACACTGCTTTGTTGCTGTATATTAATTCTTAGCACAACATTTTTTGTGATCCAATACAGTAGTTTTCTACCTGTTAAGATAAAGAAAATCAACTCAGTCTAGAAAAAAAATTGAAAATCAAAGAGTTTATATTAAATTACAATAGATTTGGATTCACTTTGATTTTGCTTTTGGATTGAGTTGATTTTGTTTTTAGGCTGAGATGATTTTGTTTATCTCAGCGTTATAAAACTACTATACTTTATAGGCCTAAATTAGACCTTGGCTTTTGGTGCCTAAATAAATCCTGACAACCCTTTCAAAATCTTCTTTTTAAAAACATATTGTACTTTTCAGAGCTGTTGGGATGGACAAACTAAAGCCAGATCAGAGAAAACTAAAGTTGTGCATGAGACAAAACATAAATGGTACAAGATTTTTCAGCAGCATCAGGGGACAAAATGTTAATATTTTCAATATGGCACATCAAACACATCAGTCACCAGAGATAAACATAGCCCTGCTTGAATTTATTGACACACAACTGAACAACAAAATGGACCAAACTCTAACATGGATATTACAGATTCCAAACAGCACTTGGATATATAATATCCATGTATAAAACCCATAGCTGGAGCCCATAATCATTTAATAGAAAGTACAAAAATTTGTGTGCATATCAAACAGAGCCAAAGCAACAACATTTTACTTTTTATTGGAACTAAGTTCCAAAGAAGAAATGATAAATATCCACAGCTACTCCAGTTAAGTTTTATTTAGAAGTTGAAGCATCATATTTTGAATCCTGCTTCCTAGTTAAGTCAATCAAAATATCAGCTAGTAGTTTCTATACAAGTGCAACACATAATAAAAGCACAGCCAAAAACATGCATTCTATAGCTTTTATCAAGGATTCATTACAATCTTAAACTGGGGTTTCAAGTGATAATTTTTTCCTTATTGATATACAATATCAAGAGCTTATGTAAGTCAACAGCCAGGAGAGAGGAGCTATTGATAATAAGGTACAGTAGTTTTCAAACCTGTTGAGATAAACATATATTATTAAGTTTAGAACACATGAACTCAGGCTAAAAACAAAATCAAAGTGGATCCAAATCCATTGTAATTTAATATAGATTCCTTGATTTTTTATTTAATTTTTAGAAAAGTTCATGCATTCTAAACTAAATAATATATGTTTATCTCAACAGGTTTGAAAACTACTGTATACATCCAGCACTTTGATTTCACCCAGGAGGACAAAACGCTGTTCATTCCTGATGTAAAAATGATGCCCTGCTATTTGATCACCACTCCAAGACCACCACTTACCAGGGCAATTACCTGGCCAGTGCACATCAGTAAAAAAATCTATCAACGGCTAATGAGATCCATGTAACACTTTTCAAAAGCAGCTAGCTAAATTCTTTGTCACTGGAGGAAAACTCAAGCCTAGTCTCAAAAAAGCAAAAATGTAATAAATCAAGGTATTCAAGATATTTTAACCATGAATGCAGGTAGACTTGGATTCTGGAAAATTTCTGAACACCTTGAGTTCATATGGGCAATCATCATTAGGGGGTCTCATAGGATAATAAGTGAGTAAAACTATAAAGGTGAAGCCTGTATGTGATAATTTAAGAGTCAACCATTATAGATGTATTTAAAGCTGCTTCCTGATCAACTTATCCCTTGTAAATCATATCAAGTTGACTGAAAACTAAGTCATTTATACTTTTATATTTGCCTCTGTATATTTATATTTAGATTTTAATCCAAATAGAACTAACAGGCAAGTCTAATATATGTCATAAATCTTGATTACTTAAAACAGACTATTGTGGTGAACTATTATGGTAAATTTACCTTCTTCTTTTATAGTGAACTACAAAATATATGCCTTATGCCCTAGATTTCTCATTTATGAAAGTAAAACACTCCCTTTTTACTTCTCCAAATAGACTTGATTTTTACCATTATCTTTTTTAATGCCAACATTATTATTTTTGAGCAACTTGGTTTATTGCTGGTATATTCAAAGCTACAGGTATATGTTAGCCTTGCCAATGTACTCTACCTAATTCTATGCAAGAGCACTACAGACTACAATATGATAGAACTTTGAAGATAATTACATTTATTGTTACTGGAGTACAATCTAGCCAGCAGCAGCAATCTATCCAGGTGTAACTAAGAACTTGTTGTCATCCTTTGAGGTATCTGTATCAATATATACTGCAACAACCCTTGTTATTATCCTTTAAGACAGTTCTCAGTGGCTACCTTTGCAATAGGTCCATCTTTGCTGGCTGCATCTATCCTAATTGGTTGTCCTTGGCACATGTGTTGCTACTGGCCTTAGCAAGGTGTACATGGTATTTCAGCTACAGCCTACGCTCTTCTTGAGCTAGCCTACAGACAGTTATTGATTGGCTGTATCCTTATGCATCTATTATTGCACTAGGAAAACACACTATATTTGTTGACACTTAGAAATAGTCCCAATTCTATCCCCCTACTTTGTAAGGTACAATTCTGGTATTCATATTTTCCATTTTTAGGGTTTAATCAGTGATCCTTTTCTGGCTGGCAAGCTTTCTGCTTATAATACAATGGTTCAAAATTTGGGATTATATGCCATATAATAGCAGACTCAATCCAATATCAACCTGTGAATTATTGTCAGGGATTCTTTCCCTGACTACTTGAATCTTATTGACAACCTTTGCAAAAAGAATTCCTCAAACCAACACAACAACAATGAATTTGGGTCCAGTTTTTTATTTGAACAAGGAGTTCAACAGGAATCAAACTCAGAACCCTAAAGAAGGACCCAGCGTCAATACAGAATTAACTGTTCAACTTAGTTTACCTTTATATATGAATCCTATTCATTCAACTTTTGCTCTGGCTTTCAAATTGAATTTTGAAAAGGTTATTAACACAATTAATAGCGTCACTTAACGCTTGCGTTCTGATTGGCTGCCGCTGTCTACCTTGCCGCTCTGTAATCAAAAGAGCCTATATTTGATCAAAGCTCTGTACTTAGTTTTAAGCGACTATCTTGCTTGTCTCTGCTTGATTATGTACAGAACAATGGCTTATCCTTGGATCCACTGCTTCAACCTTTTAACTATGTAAATTATTAAGCTTCACCTGCAACATTGTTTGGAAAAAGGTATTAATTTGATTGCCAGCCCATGAAAATCCCTCTTATATTCTAAAATACCACTTAAATGTCCCAGCCTTCATTTGGAGGGTATTTAAGTGAGCTATTCTCATTATTTCTCTTTGTTCCAATAATAAAGATTTTATCCTACACCTGCTACTCTTTCATCTTCTGATAACATATTTTTAAAGCCATGAGAGGAATTCTATTCCTATCCTGGTTTCTAGCTTCCTTCTTGCCAGTGGTATCAACCTTGGAAAACCCAACACCTACAACTGACTGGTACAACTCTTCTCCATATAACGCCCATCAAAAGTAATCCCTTGCTCGCAGATGGTTCAAATACCTTTCCAGCCACTGTGGACGTAAATTCCAATATGGTTGTTTGTTTACTCCACCTCTTACCAAATCTTCTCTGATTAGACCTTATGCCTCCTTTTACCTCTTGACATATGTGGTGGGTTACTATCTACTTGGTTGTTTCAGTTCCATGTTTGGAAGATTTGCTTACCTGGGACACCTAGGACATCTTGCAATGGTCACAGTTCCTATTGGCTTGGTAATAGCAGGATTGAACTTAGGGGCTTTGGCCCATCAGCTAGGGAACTTGTTCCCTGCCAAGTGGGTCCCTGACAATTATCTACCGTGTGATGCTGACCAAAACCAATAAGGAACCCATTATAAGCTGTGTGATGCTGATCCAAACTTGTTAATTTCTAGCCATTTGCGCAGCACTTGTTTGATATACTTATATACGCCCTTCAGGCTGGGTGGGTCTGAGTTGATACAACATCCAGTAGGATGGAATGAGCAATATGCAATTAATGATTTCAAGATTATACACTGTGTAATCAATGATAATCACTATATTAGCTAATGATAATATGGTGTATAATTGTTATATCATCTATAATAAACTAAAGATTATACATTTTATAATCACTACACATATAGGAATGATAATCTAGTGATAATACAGTGTATATTTGTTTCATCTGTTATAATAAACTCACAATTATACAGCTTATAACTGACATATCAATTATAATAAACTAATGAGTATATGGCATATAATCACTACACTTAATTAAATGATAACTGTCAGGGATCTATTCCTGAGGAAGGAAGGAACCCAATTAGTATAGGAGAACAGACAGATGAAAACCCACAAGATAGGGAACCCACAGGAATGCCAACCATTAAGGTGTTGACTAGATATCCCCATAGTTTGTACAAACCCAAGAAAGGAGTGAAATGGATTAACCCATAATACACAGCAACATAGGCTAATGAATACCAAGGAGATCCTGGCCAAATAACTGGAGGAGGAAAAGGTGGAGGCAAAGCAGGCAGAGGTGTTGTTTTGTCACAGATAGGAGAAATTTGGTGCTTGGTATACAGGTAATCCCAAGCTGAGGTCTTGTTAGCATCTTTGACTCAGATATTCTAATCAAATCCACGACCTTCAGCAACAGAGTTCCAAAATACTAACCAGAACAGAATCAGAAAGAAATTCTGCTTCCAGATCATTGGGAGGTTAAATTTGAATCTACTAATTTACTAGGTAAAAAATTTATAAGCAAGATTTATTATCCAGAATTGAATTTGTTAGAGCACTGGGGAAACCCCAAGTGCTACTTACTAAATACTTGGAGTTTAACTGTGGAGAGTGGAATAATGTGAGGTGAAATTTGGTGTACATTGTTTACCCTTTGAGTAGTGTCTGGTTGGTCACTTTGGTTTTGCTGCTGCTCTGCATACTGCAGTATACAGCTAGCAGCAACCAAACCTGCTAGTTGGTAGTAGGATGACTAAGTTCTGTCACTGGCCTGGGCATAGCTTGGGTAAACTAGATTTGTGATTTGGACCCTTGACTATATCATCATTTTTGGCTGGGCATTTAATTGATTGCTTGGCACCCTGAGATCTGTTGGTAGTTTATTATTGGTAATTATGGTTCTGGGTGGTTTCTGATTGTTTGGAAACTTTTTTCAAAGCCCAAGCGTGATGTTATTGGTTCATTAGTACTCAGAAGCGTAACAGGACCCGCTTTTGCTTCCAAAAGGCTTGGTAAGTTTGCATTTGAAGTGTATACCTATTGACTATTATCTTTTGATTGGTGAGTTCAAAAGGTTATAGGTTCAAATCTGAGGGGTAAGTGACTATTTCCAAGCTTTTATGACGCTCTTCTTCACCTAGGTGTCCATTGTTACAATATAGGATCCACAGAATCTGCATTTCCTTGTTTATCATAAATATTTTAAAAATGTGAGGTAGCCAGGGGTGAGAAATTATTTTGACTTCTTGAAGATGTTTTAAAAGACCAGAGTTTCCAGTATTTATCCCAACTGTACCCATCATATTTAGGTTGTAAGAATTTTCAAGCCTCACAATAACCTAGTGATAATACGGCATGTAACTAATAAAGATATGCATGCAATGATTAGCCTGATTATTTGTGGCCAATAAGCTAATCTCACAATTATCTACACTTAGGTTCACACCTACAGGTCTTTGATGCTTCAATTTGACAGCTGAAACTTAAACTGTGATTAAATCTTTTCCATTCAAAAACTTAACTTCCATAAAATCTCCTTGTTATTTGAAATAAGTTTTTGTCATACATCTACCTTATTATAAGGTCAACTTTATACCCAGAGACAAAAACTCATGAAAATAAACAACTTTACCTAATTCCACCACATTTTGGTTCTCATTATTTATTTCCAGGTCACCAGCCAGTTTAACCCATTTGACCTTTACCATCTCATAAAAAGCCTATTTTTAAGCCAGTCACTCTCCAGGGTAGCTACTTTGTTGTCCATTCAAGAGGCAAGGAGAACTCTACTTTTATTTCATATGATCATTGACTGTTTAAACTGTATTACACCCCCTTTTTAGCCATGGGCCCTACCAGATAAACCAATATTTGCCTGCTCAAACATTTTCAAAGATTTATAGCAGACCCCTATCTTCTTTTTAGACTCTGAAGACCCCAGGTCCACTTTATAGATCCCAGCAACATCCCTGTTGATATATCAATCCCCCAATAAATTCTCCTAAACTACCAGAGTTGAAACATTGGTGAGTCATCAGCCTAAATCCAGCCCTTTACTGAACCCCCAGGCCTTTGTCAGCCTAGCTACTTTCCAAATATGGCTTCTGGTGCCACATTATCTGATAAGATTAGAGGGGTCCCCCTTTGAAAACCCCCCTTATGAGTTCATTTAGCATCACAGTGGTGGTGAAGAGCACATGATTTGCTAGGCTGTACCAGTTGAGGAACATGTTAGATGTTGACCCAGATAAGGTAGTAAATATTGGTGTCTCCAAGAAATAATCAACTATGAAGGCTAATCAAACCCCTTGAACATGGTTACCAGGAAGCTAATCATAGGGCTAAAAGAGGCTTGAATGTATACAACCATGGCTTAATGTTTATCAGTGAAGACTCTCAGATGTGATAACCATGCTGTTTATCATAGAGATAAGATAGTCCTGGCTATGTCAATTAAGAAGAATTCTATATCCAGGTTGACAAGCTGGTTCCTAGCCAGAGCCATGGGAATTTTGGATCAGGGATAGGTATTCTACACAGGGGTAGAGAGGGGGAGGTTTTTGATAATTTAAGCTAAAAATATCATGTCATCTATGAAACTATGGGATCCTGGAATGCAGGTAGATGTTCTTTGTTATAAGCCATATCAACACCTTGCCTGCCAACCTATCTTGCAGCACCCAGGAGGCTATTTCGGAGTCACCCCATGAAGTATTTAATGACATGTCTCCCTTCAATTTAAATGAAAAGATACTGCAACATCCCTGAATCAGGAGTAAAGCCAACCCAAGATAAAAATACCTCAATAATATATTTGAAATTCAAACCATACTTGGATAATGCCACAACACCACCCCATAATGAATTGACAGATACTTTTTACAGTATAATGTTAAGGTCTCAATAAAGCCACCATCTTTTCTTGATCTCTTTCCTTCCCATTTGAGCTGCTGCCTTGGCCAAATGAAAATGTTGGGCTGCAATAATTTCAGTTTTAGCACTCTTAATATGGGTTACAGACAGAACTTCTTAGTAGAAATAGGATACCAGCCTATTATTGCAATATGATTAGGGATCTCATAGGAATCTAGGTTAGAACCAGAAAAAGAGGGGGCTTGGCCAAACTTACCCAGAACAGTATGGAATGTAGGCATGTTGAAACAGGCCAAGTAAACTTTGCAACAAGTGAGATCACCCACCTATATTTTAGCTTTATGCTGTATGCCTTATGTATCTAATTGAAACTGAGCCAAGTTTGGATTATAAGGGGGGATCTAACTTGGGGCAGGGATCTCTCAGGTGAAGCCAGAGAAGCTGTGGGAAGTTCTGGAGGCTTAAAGACCTACCTGGAGGGCAACTGTGGTAAGTTTGACTTCCTGGTACTTGAAAAAGTGTCAAGTACCAGGGAGTTGAGTGCCGCATATGAAAATCTATTAGTATTGTTGGCTTAACTGATTTTAAGCTAATTTTTACTAACAATTTAGGGGTTCAAAACCAAAACCAAGATTAAATTTACTTGAATTAGACTCTGTTTAATAATTTGGTTAGCTAAAAGTACAATTTAAGGGATAATTTATAAGTAAACTTACTAATAGAAATGAAAAATCATGTGTTCAATAATTTAAAAGAAAAAGTGGTCAGTTTAACACTTTTTAAGTCAAATACTAAATTTATCATTTACTATTATATTTTCATTATTAGTGTTCATAGTTGTTGATTAAGCTCTCAAGCATCACTATACTGAATTTAGTGGTATATACATTAATCAAATACTCCATTTTTTACATTATATCATTTCTGGGTTTGTGGATTAAGTGGTGCCACATAAATATAATCCAATTTATTCAGATATTTCATATGTAATTTATAAAAAACTGAAACTTAACATTTTCTTTGTTTGACTTTATCCACTTGACACCCAATTGGTTTTGGATTTAACTAATTAAAGGTCAGATTAAGGCTAAATTAATAAGTGACACACTATGAGCGCCACTTGACACCCATCCACTTGAACCTTTAACTGGGGGACTAGTACAGAGAGCTTCTTAATGTTGTAACAAATACTATGATAAAAACTTCACTCCCAGCTCCTCACAGCATACCTTAATCACTAATAAACGCCTTCCTACTTATTTACTTTTTTAACTCATGTTGTATTTTTTTATTTTTGAGCATATGAAACTGCCTTGCTTTTGATTTAACTTTTTAACCTGTTTTAAATTTAAGCAAGTTTTATATGTAAAAAACATAGTAAATTTGATTTTTTTTTGCTCAACGCTGGGAAACTTGACAGTGAGAATTCAGCTTTTTTCAACAGATCAACAGTACCAAACATAAAATCTAACTATGTTTTGTATTTTTAACTCCTAATAAAAAAATTCCATATCCATTTTTTGCAGGTATAATCTAATACTCTTCCTGCTACTATCCAATTAACTTTTAAATATTTTTTTGATTTTAATTATACTTTTACATCAATTTAGAACTAAGATACTATTCTGAATCTAACATTTTTGATGCTTCATCATAAAATCACTTATTTTCTATGTTTTAACCTTTATATCTATACTTTAAGTTTCTATTTTGCTTTGCCTTGCTTTACCTATTTGTGTTTTATATCTTTCATACTTCTTTATTTAAAACTAAACTTTTCTTTAGCCAAGATCATCTAAATCTAACAAGCCTACCTAGCGCCAGGCCTCAAAGGGCTCAAAGGACTCAAAAAAACTGCCTCCACCCCAAGTGTATCAAGAAGCCTGCAAAGGCAAACTCTCCACCTCCATCTCCCCCACCCCATCTCCTCCTACTCTGTCTCCTCCCACTCCTCTCTACCCTCATCTTCAACTTCCCCTCAAGTCCTCAAATAAAAGTGATGACTCTCTCACTGATCACTCATTTTACGAGTCAGAGGCTGACTCTGAGCCCACCAGGGAGTGCTGCAAAAAGAAGGCAAAGGCTGTCAAGGAGCCCACCTCTTCTTCTGGTAAGAAAAATGAGGCATCCAAGCAGGCCTCAAAGAATCCTTCTCCTCCCCCTCCTGCTGGCTCTTCCCCCTCCCTCATCTGACCCCCAAGATGAGCCTGAGGAGTACTCCAAGAAGTTTAAAGCTTCTGGTCACGTGGCTTGAGATCCACTGACCATCCACAACATTTGTAATATGGACAGAGAGCTCAAAGCTTTTAAGTGCTTACCATGGTACTTCCCAATTATCTCTGTAAAGGGGGGCCCTGACTACATTGCTGACAACTACATATTTAATTGCAACAACCAAAAGCGGGAAAGTAAATGCAAGCACTTTGTCTGTGAGGATAAGACTTGTGGGCCCCGCCTGAAAACCAAGATCTGGGCGTGAGTAACTGCTGAGAAGGGGGAGCACACACGTGAGCCCCCCAATCATCTAATCACTCAGATGCTGAAGTGGTACCTTGTTCAAGTAATCCCCACCTCCTCTCACCTCTGGACTTCTGTTCTGGCCTTAAAGGCCCTACAGCATTTAAAGCCCAACAATCTCAAGTTGGTGCCAACTCAAGAGCAGTTGGTTAAGTTTATTAGCTACAAGAGGATCACTGCCAATCCCCCTCCCCACATGGCCGCTGACATCTTATAAGAGCTTACACTCATCCACAAGCTCAAGCAGCTTCTAAGTGGGGAGCGCTTCCTTCTTCACAACAATGGGCCTGGCTCTAAAGACTGGCTTATCTGCTACACAACTCACTGGAACCTGATGGAGTTAAAAAGGGCTTCAACCTGGATAGTTGATGGTACCTTTGCCACTTGCCCCTAGATGTTCAAGCAACTCTGGATGATTCATGCCCAGATTGACATCTGGGTGATTCCACTTGCCTTCATCCTTCTCCCTGGGGCTACCAAGGCCATCTACACCTGTGCCTTTCCTATCCTCTGTGGAGCACTTTCTCTCCTTCCTGGCAACAAAAATGTCAAGCAGACCCCCCACACCTGCACCAACTCTTCTGCTGCTGACAAGGACCAGTCCACCCTGGACTTGGAGGAAAAAGGTAAGGCTGGGAGCTCTAGGGCCTCACATGTATGTAATGGACTTTGAACCTGCTCAGTTCAATGCATTTGAGCAGCTGTTGAGCAGGGAGGTGCAAGGGTGCCACTTCCACTTCCGCTAAGCAGTTGCTTGCAATGTGCAGGCCCATGCCGAGCTTAGTAGGTTGAGCCGGAGGGACACTTTGGACACCCGAGAATTTGTGCTGGCACAATTTAATGCCTTGGCTTTTTTAAAGCCAGAGTACACTGCACAGGGGTTTGAGCTTCTTGCAAAGGATCCATACACAGCAAAAAAATCCAGAGTTCAAGCCTTTCCTTGAGTACTTCAAGCCTCAGTGATTGGGAAAGTTGTCATGCAGAGGCGGGCAAGGCCTGCGCCAAGGCCAGTTGGAATGTTTACTGGGCGGCTGTCAACAGGGAGCTGAAGAATTTTTTGGCTCTAGAGGCTTATCACAAGTATCTAAAGCCAGCTTTAAGCTTCATCTGAAGTTTACCAAGTTCTTCTCTCTCCTGCAGCATGAGCAAGAGAAAACCATCTCCAAGCTCAGAGATCTCACCAACTGCATCCCCTCATAAGCCTACCACCCAATCCACTTCTTCACCAAAGCCATAAGGGTGTGGCTAAGCACAAATACAAGGCCTCTGAGCTTAAGCAGCAGCTTGAGCTTGTTGCCACTGCCCTCCCAGAAGTGGCTAAAATGAAAAGGGGAACATGGGTGAAGAGTAAACTTGCTTGCTTCTATGGTTTTAACTTATAACTTTTTAGCTTTAATTTTTGCTTTTTAGTTTTGATCATTCAGTTCTTAGTTTTAAATTTTAAATTTTTGATTTAATTAGATAGCACTATTTTTATGTATAACTGGTAAGTTTGGCATGAATAGTTATAGCTGAAAGCGGTTGTAATATCTTGATTTTTGTTAATTTATTAGTAAAACATATGATATTCACATTTGTGCTTATATGAACTTTATCAAATAAATATTAATATTCCTTCCTATTTTGTATAGCTTCTATTGTTGAGCTATGTTTATTTTTGGTTCTTTGGAATTCTAGTTTTTATGGTAATCAAAAATATTTTTATAATAGAGTGTAAATTACACAGTAAAATTAGAAAAATTTGCTGATTTCTCCTTATCCCTGTTGATTAGGGGATAGGTTTTATTACATCTTTGAGCTCTCTGGGGTCACTTTAGTATACCGTAGCTGTATAGCTTAACTTTTCATATTAAAAATCCTTTCAGTACATAAAAGTTTTTAATTAAAAAGTGTCAATTTCCAGTTGTTGATCAGGGAAAAAGCTGGATTCTCACTTTACTATAGTGTCAAGCACCTGGGAGTTGATTGCCAGGGAGTCAATTATACCACAGTTTCCCCTGGAGGAGGCCCTAAAAGAGGTCCAGGGGCGTACCAGGAGTTTTTGAAGTCAGATTCTCCCAAGCAGGGTCCTTGACAAAGGGGATCATGCTTTTTGTATGAGACCCTCCCAACCAGCTTTCAGGGCTGTAAAATGTGTTTCTAGTTTAGTAACAACAAGTGTAGAGAGCACAATGAACTTTAAGTTCCAATAAAAAAAAGATTGTGGGGATGGTTACAAAGTGACAGGACAACCATAATGAGCTGGTCACTAAGATTGCTCAACCAGAAGCAAACGTTACCAAGGGTTTAACCCAGTTTCTATAAAGATGAGTGTAAGCTGGTGAATTGATGGAGGAGCAAATATGGATTTCCTGATTCCTCCATGAGTGGCCCGGGATAACAGCAGTAATAATGAACTGGGGCTAATGAAACATCAGTAAAAGAAGGTATAATCCAGAGGGGGAATAATAAAATGAGGGATACCTCATTGATACTTCACAATTACTTTTTCCTAAAAAAGGGTACTCCTAGTACGTGAGGGAAGCTCTGAACCACAATGTGGCACAATATAAGGTCAGGATGACTGAAAAGATTTATGTTACAGCCCAAGATTCTTTTTCTCTCTTTTGGATAATGATGAATAACTTTGATAAAGGTTGCTGGGTTTAAAGCATGCTTAAAATTTTATCCTCAGATCATTTAAATCTATAGGATTCCATCTTTAGACTCTGGATAGACTGGCCCTGCATCCTAGCCCGGATGTTAAATCAACCACCTTGGATAAATAGGGTGTACTTGTAGAAGATCCAACTAGAAAATGACTTTAGGTGTAAGTGATCAGTGTATAGTTCTATAAAGACAAGCAACCAAGTTAAGTGATGTATCCCATACAATCCCCTACTTTAAGAGGTTGGATTTGATTATAGTTTTTACCAGAGATATCTTTATTTGATGCATGTGCTAAACCACCTCCAATTTTTAAAATGGAGATCCATAAGCCGGGTTTGATGGGTTGACTACTAAAGCTAAATATAACAACTTGTATACAGAAAGGTGATCCCTACCCCCAAGGCCCAGGAAAAGGGCTTAGAAGCAGTGTGTCAGGGATCCACTCATTGGGAAGTCTCTCTCCAATGGAATGGAGGAGAGCTCCCAAGTTGAATTTGACTAGAGTGGACCCTACTGGGATCCCTATCATTAACATGTGCAAGAGGTGACCAAATAAGTGGAACCTTCCCAGGAAGGGAGTGAAATGGTTTAAGAGATAATAGATGCTGGTATACCCCAAGATCAACCAGGGGGGCTTGGGGTGAATAATGGGGGGAAATCAGGCTGTTTCTACATAGGGGGCATGCCAGTGACGTGGTCCAAAACAATACCAAATGCAATCTTCCGGTTTATTGGTGGGGGTAGGTTTAAGACTTTCAAAGTTCACATTGGCTTGACCATAACTAAATAACACACAAAAAGCCCATACAATGAGAATGAGCTTCATGTTGTTATAGGAGAGCCCTTTTAGATCTACTAATCAAGTTTAGAAGTTTAAAAAAATAGATTTATTGGATAAAATAGGAATAAAAAATTGTTGGAGAAATTTTCTCAGGCAGGGGAGATCATTTTAAATACTGAGTGAAAATGTGGCAATAGTTAGAGTGGTTACCAGAGGCTGCTGCAAGGACTGATTATGAAGTATTGTCTTGCAGAACTGCAGCAAGCTTCAGCCTGAAAAACAAGAAGCAGTAAGGTTTGCTGGTGCTTGCATAGTGCATTTGGGCTGGTGGTTATGTGCTTGGCAGGTTCTCTTAGTTGAATGAGCGCTATTTCCTTGGCTTGGTTCATCTTTGGCTTCTGACTGGTAGTTTAGGGCAGCAGGAGTTGTAAAAGAGACTTTCAGGACTGTTTTGGAAACCTGATTGGTAGATTTTAACTCTGGGATATTTTTGCTTATTTTAGATTTTATGTTAAAATTCTTATGTTCATCCTTGCCATTGTTCTTATTGTCCTTATTATTGCCTGAACCTGAGTTTCTTGATTTTATAGTAGGATTTGTTAATTTTTAAGGGTTTTTGAAACTGTTTTTGCATTTGGTTTTAAATTTAGAGCATATATGTAAAAAGAATTCATTTTTAAATTTTGAATGCAGATTCAATGGCTTGTTGTTGACTGTATCCAAAGCTAAGATTTTAGGATCTGAATAAGTGAAGAGGCTATCTTCTAAATCTTTGGTGCTAGCCCCAATTTTATAACTATTTTGTGTATAAGGAATGGAATTCCTTACACAGTGGAGGTCAACTCTGCCCATGAGACTCTGAGGCGGGATTTAATCAGGATAGGGATATCTCATACCCTGGACCAGGAGGCGTGAAGAGCAAATGTTTTCTTATGCTACTGATTTCTTATGACAGCCCAGCCTAGGCTTAATGATGTTAGATACCCTGCAGCTATAACTTGCCTGGGCTTGGTATTGGTTGATGCAACACATTTTGTTTACTGCTGGGCGCTCTTTTATACCCTGTTGGATTTTGAACACCCTTAATTCACCCTCATCAATAGTGCAGTCAATCCTAACCTTAAACCACAAAAGACAACTCATCTCCTTGGTTATTTGTTTCCTTAGGGCCTCTACCAGTGCCTTACAGCTGATATATTTAGTAGGTTTCAGAATCAGCTCATATAGCACAAGATACCCTATATGTTGTAAAATATGCAGCCTGGGTGCTGATTTCTACAAATAGTTAGTCTACTACTTCTTTATCTTATTACTATACCTGTTGTGGTATAGTGACAGCCTGGGTAAGGACAGAAGAATATAAGAAGATAATAAGACAAAACTAGTGTTTATTAGGATATTATCACACTTATATAGTGTGAGGCGGGGGAATGGCCACCAGGGGAAGGGAGGCACAGACAGAAGGACTTTCCTAATGGGGGAGAGTGGATTGGCATAACAGAAAGTTCTGTGCGAGAGAACAACCGGGTTTCATGCAACTTTCTCTTATGGAGGCATGTGGCAATAACTTTGTTGTTTTATTATTAACCTCAGAAGTAAATCCAGTGTCTTAAGCGCATCTGAAAGACGCTCCAAACACCCGTTTTAGAGGTGTTTTAAACGTTTTTATCCTTAGTAAAATCAGGACGCAATAAAGCAATCACCTGACTGTTCTGTTGCTCAATTCCTAGATAGACAACTTGATGTCTAATCCATTCAATTTGTGACACTATACTTTAAAAGCCCTCAGAGATCACTTTGGCATTCCCATTGCCTGAGGTTACTCTGTTTCTGGATTGAATAATTGAGCTTGGAGATGAGATCTAGATGAAACCTTTATATTAAGCCCTCCTTAGAGCCAGAGAATCTGTAGCTGAACCTAAATTTATAGGGGTTGGTATGGAGGGTGTTTGTCAGGATTCACCCTTTTAGCTGCTATTCTGTTTTTATATTTATTTGCCTTCATTGGCTTGTAAGTATTTATCAGGATTGTTTCTTTTACTTATTTCATGATCCCCTTCTTTTTCCCTTCATTTTCCATATTTGGGGTTTTATTTTGGCTTTGTTAAAGCCTAGTTATGTTCTAAATGCTGGTTAATATTATTTTTGAACATCCCTTACCTTTTGCCACCGGGTTTTGAACCCTGGACCTACTCAATTAAGATTAGAAGTTAGCTCCAAAAAGCTTACCTTTTACTATACACTTGCTTACGTCCCCTCAAGCTTTGGACTTTGTTTTTCTTTACTTTTTCACTTGCTCTTACTTCCAAAGCATTGCTGTAACCTCCTTCTTCTCCTCCTGGTCTCCTTTACGTTAGTTTAACTATTCTAAGTTAAATTTACAATGTCTTGATGCCTTCAACCTCTTTTTTTCAAGAAGTTCTCTAACCAAAAATGGTTGAACTTTCCACCCCAAATTCTGCATTCTACAAACAAAGCACAATAAAAGGCTTGGTTTTTTTCAGTCTCAACACTAAGTTGAGATTGTTTGACTTGCACCCCAAAAGTTACTTGTTAGGTTTTATGGCTTGTGTTTCTCCTCCTACTCTTTATCTTAGTTCATCTTAGCTTATGATTTTTTTTATTTTCTTCTCCACCAGCTAGGTAGCTCTTACAGTAATACTCACAATTTAATTGTTGATATTTTTAACCCTCCTGCTAGTGCAGACCATTTTCTAGACTTATAAGTTGACTTTTTAACTAAATCATCAGTCATTAAGACTGGTCTCTATTTTATTTTCCTAGGGTTAATAAATTGTCTTAGTCCTTATTTTACTTCTTATAGGCTCTTAGGAGCCTTATTACAGTTACTATTGCAGACTTTGCCTACCTTCCTATATTTGACAAATATAAACATTCTTGGGTTAAAAGCTTTAGTTTATAACAATTTACCCCAAGCCTTCAGACCTTACAGTGTTGATGGGGGCTTGTTTAACTCTAGCAGGTGCTGTAATATGGATCTGGCTCATGGCAGAGAATCCCAAATGCTTCCTATTAATATATAACTACAGCAAAGATGGATTGGTGAAAATAGCTATACCAGGCCTTGCCAGAAGGGGGATAAGCTATGCTGGGTACTTGCAACCTTGGTCACCTGATCAGTTATAGGTGTGAGCAGTTCCAGCTGCTGAGTGGGCCAACTATTCCCCACCCAGCTTATTGTCCCTATATGAATGTTATTGGGAGCTGGGCCATGACAGCTTTTAACCACTGATCTTAATCTTATAAGGTCCTTAAAGAGAGATATCATCTGCAACTTTATTTACATATAGCTTGGCTAAAGGCATATATTGTGGAGGGGGACATGGTTTAGGATGGCTTTCACTTCAGGCTGGGATCAGAGCTTTAAGTACACTGGATCTTGATCCAATCATGTTGAAAACTAATTTAATGGTACCTTGCCTATAGATTTTTACCTCAGGGAAGGTTGAAGCTAAAGATCTTCAACCCTTCCCTTCTTTTTAGACTGCCATCTTAGTATATAGAGTTTTGGAGTACTGGAAAGGGATTGCTGGGATTTGGCTTGGATTTACATTCACTAGCTCTGGCTTTAACACATGGGTCATTATTTTTCTTGTTATGCCTAGGCCCCAGATTGATTATTTTGTAACTTGATCATATTATTCATATTCTAATTATTCAGAAAGCTTAAAATACAATCAATCCCAAAAATTTAATTGATCTTAGTCTTGGATGATTTTTTTTAAAAATAAGTCATCAATTTTAGAATCAAAAAGTGCAACTTATAGTATTACTAAAAATATCTTAAGTGCAACTACAAACTACAAACCAAAAATATTTAAGATGAGTTGCATGGGAGAGTAATAGCAGCCCCAAAGCTATAAATGTTATTACCCTATCTTTGGCTCATGATAAATATTCTTGGTCTTTTTCAGAAAAAAAGTTGTTGTTGTTTTTGAAAGACTGATAACTCTATTTAAAACACACCCTCTAGTAAGTTGCCCTACTTCATGAACTTGCCCTAGTGCATCACTAGCATCTTCTGATATTTTTGTTTCTCTGGTATCATCACGTGATTTCAAATGATAAGTTATCTCAGAATATTCTGAGAAACTTTCAAATGTTAAAGGTGAAGTATACAACTTCCCATTTTTCATCAAATATAAAAGATTAATGCGCAGATTTTTAACTTCGAGCTCTTTCCTTATAGGCCTAACTTTTCTCTCATAAATATAAAAGAATGACTTTTGAGAAATATTTGAGCCTGATAGCGCTGATTTATATAACTCTTTTCTTTTTTCTTCTTGCTCAAAAATATTTTTAATATCATTTATATTCTTAATATAAAAATGATTTTCTTTCTCTTTTAATGTTTTTGATATTACACCAAAGTGACCATCAACAATGCCTTTTCCATGACATTCAACAAAACAATTATATTTTATAGAACCCTTAATATATTTAGGTGCCTCTTTAAATAAGTAATATAAAATTCATATGATCTAAAATGATTTCCATTATCAGTCCACAATTTTATATTTTTATTTTTTAAATCTATCTAATTTAAGAAGGCTAATTAGACATTCATCTGAAAATAAAGAATCATGTGATAATATCTGAGGCAAAAAATCATGATATTCATATTCAATTTTATTGTTTTCTTTAAAAAACTAATGCAAACCCTAATAATGAGATAGGTTTTTTGAATAAAAACAACTATTGGTCTCAATTTTACCACTTCCAACCTTTAAGTTTTCTTTATAATCTATAACTACAACACAAGACTCATCATCTAATTCATAAATATCTTTTTTATATTCCCTATTTTGATGAACATAAAAGTCTTGGTGCTGATTAATAGTCTTTAAGTCCTTGTCTATAGATTCGCGCAATGGTAAGTTTTTACTTTGGCATTCTTCCTTCTTTTTTTCTAGTGGTTTTTTTAAATTACAAATATTGCACATATTGATTTGTTTTTTACTCTTTATTATATTTTTAGGGATTAATTTATAGTAAGTAGAATTGGAACTAAAATTTCATGTTTTATTTTCATATTTTCATACGTTTTTTTGTTTTAAGTAGAGAGCATTTAATTTCATTTGAGTAATTACTCATCTCTTTTTCTATATCTTTATAATTTTTTCAGGCAATTTTTTGTAAACTGGCTTGTTTCAAAAGAATCTTCTGGCAATTTTTTAATTATTTTGTTGATATTTCTTTTTTTAATGAATAGTTCTTATTTTTTTGGCTTTTTTTGCTTAAGCTTATATTTTTATTTTTATTTATTTTTCTTGAGAGTTGAAACTCACTTTTGGTTATATTAAAGCCTGTATCAATAGGCTCTTTTAAAGAGTAACTGGAAGTAACCAGAGATTGCCAGGCTGGGAGATGCTTTTGGGGAGAAGATTCCATGAGATCCTTCAAGTTTTCAATGAACTCATTTCTTTTTTGATTTCAAATAGTTGGCAGGAACTGAGCTTTCCCAAGTTCAGTTTGATTAAGGAAGTGCTTGATGAAATTATCAAGATCATCACCAGCAATAAAGAGGGATGCCTTTTTTAACATTGCAATTCTTTCTCTTTTTCTTCAAGCTCCCAAGAGAAAAAGGGTAGCATGGCAGAAGTAAATTTAACTGAGGACATGGTAGTATTTTGAATCTTTAATTAGGTCAGATCTCTGAAATGTGCCTTAATGATGGAGTAGTTCCAATCATAATGTGGCCTTTTAATGGGGTCTTTTGTATTACAAGCTTTGTGGTGCTTTAGCTCTTATATACCAAGCTAAATGGCACCATTCTGAAAGAAATAGTGTGATAGCTTTTAATATAGTTTGAACTTGAATTTATGTCTGTAGAATTAATTAAATACCCAGTTTTCATGCACAAGTGATATAGGTGAAGCAGCTAAGCATTATTATTACATCATATCCTCTTTGTAATCAATGCAAATCAATTAAAATAATGTATTCAGTTAATTGTAACTATTCCACATATTTTTAAAATGATAAGACATTAAAGAATTACATTTTAAGAATGCTTAATTTGAGGTTCAAAGCTCACTTGAACCTTAAAATCAATCTAAACAGTGATAAAAACACCCTAACTTCAAACTGCCATAAATCCTAAATAATTGAGCTTTTTAAATAAAATAAAATGCGGAAATAAAGCTCTTGAGCTTATCTTTAATTTCATCAAATGAAAAGATCTTTTTTATATTAAAAATAGTATTTATTAGCTTTGGAGTGATCTACTTTATATCATTAGATAGAATCATATAATAAAATCTGGATTATACTCTTTTTATTACTTTTGCTTTAATATTGAGTATAGTATACATATTAAATTTTTTACACCAATAGAAAGATGGGATCCTTAGCTTTATTTTGATAGCTTACAATATGTATATATATATTTTTTCATTGAGTTATTAATGTTTTAAATATAAAATGTGTAATTGATTACTTTTTCAGAATTGAACTGTGCTATGCTGCGGCTTGAGCAGCATGTGCATTAGAAAATGGTCTAATCCCTAGAAATGACCCATATTTAAACGTGAAGCTTTTTCAACCAAAGTCAAAGGGAGATCTCTACGCTGGGGTTAGAGGACTTTAGTTGGGATGGGATTAAAGTTTTTAGGATTGAGTTTTAGAGTCGCCAAAGAGATTTCGGAATAAGCCGGAGTGTTAAAGAAGCCCTGGGGAAGCATAAGGTGATGTCTTGAGAGGAGGGTACTGAATGTGGAGATGGATAAAGTTGTTGATTGGGGCTAAGTTTTGTAGAGAGGGTGAAGGTTGAATATAAGATGGCAAGTTGTCAAACTTGGGGGAATGGATATCGGTATATTAGAGCTAAACGAAAGCCATAGAATAACAAGGTATCTGTAAAGCAATAGAGAATGAGATACGATGAGGTTAGGTTTAATGTTTTATCAATACCTTTCGGAATGTCTTTATGAAAGGCATGCTAGAGATCCTCGATGCTAGCCTTTTGATTTTTTAACTTTATTTTTTGTGGAGATTGTTGGATCATGGTTGAATAGAAGTCCTAGCAATCAGCCCTCCTAGCTGAAATTGAGGGATGGACTTCAATCTTTCATCGTTCTTCTGGATTGGCTTTACTAAAACGGCTTCTCAAGTCCATTAGGTAACGCCTAGACCTTAAGAGATGGTAAATCAATACCGGCTACGTGAACCACTTAGACCGATCAGAATCAGTTTTATAAAGAGAATACCATCCTTGCCGTAACCTACGCCACCGTGATGGATTCAACGTCTCCGATCCCTGAACCAACATTGGCCCATCTACTTCAATGTGACTGAAACTGTTTTATAACCCCATATTTACCCGTTGGATAGTTTTAATGCCATGGCCATCACTTAAATCTTGACTACTTTGTACTCTTCAACAAACGCAGCCCCTCTTATCTAACCAAGCCACATATCCATTCTTTCTTAGCTTATGGAACCCCACCCTGAAAGATCCACAAGTTTTGCTTCTTTTTTTTGGTGAAACCCTAACCTTCCGCCGTTCGGGTTCCAGCTCGTATCTAAGCGGAAAAGTTTTCTCCACTAAACCCAATCTCCCTGGCCTGGTTGAAGTGGATAACTCTTCTGGGTCGGTTTTTAGCGCGTACCGCTTTCAAGCCGTATTTAGGTACATCAACCGATCGGGTGAGTTTCGCTTAAAGCGGACCTTATTGGATGGTATACCTTGCCCGTATCTGCTGTTGAATCGTCTCTGAGCGCGTACAGAGTGGGGGTTGAAGCTCGTAGCAGAGAAACTTCTTGGAATCACGTGCAGTATTTCAACTAGGAAGATCCCGAACCGCTTGCTATCCGGATCGACCTCAGCCGATATGCTAGGTTCAGTATCCAATGTGGCGTCGGATAAAGTATCGAAAGTATCGGTTTTTTGGTTGGTTGGCCAACAGGAGCAGCTAGATTTTAGTGGCGGGATAAAAAATCACCAAATTAATTACATCAGGTTTAAAAGGATTTAATACCGGTATATATATACAGCATTATTTATGATCGGGGGGATGGAGTAGGATTAAGTGATTATACATGGCCTCGCCTTATTGGCCAGCCCGCTCTCTTGTGAAACGGTGTGCTCCAGCCTATTACAGGAAGGGTGGTGGTAAGTTTAATGCTCACATGCAAGACCTTTCCGATAAAGATGTCAGGGTTGATTCTAGACCCAAGCCAAAGAGATTGCATCTGAGCGTATATTCTATATATTTAAATTGTACGTTTATTTGAACAGATGTCCTAGAGCTGTGTACAGCGTGCATCGAAGGTTTTATGGGATGGATGCCATTCAAGGGATTTCAAAGGCTTGGGTAGTTTTCAATATATGTAGCCTAGGGTGGCGCTGGCTTAGATTGTCCATAAAAACTCGATGGCCTTACTTTTTGACTGCAAGTGTTACGGAGAGGACCAGGACACTCTGATGGAGAACTATAGCCTTGTTCATTCACGATACCACGAACTCCCTACACTGCAGAGATGGTTGATGCGCAGCCTGGCAACATCAATAAAACTTTGCGTGCTATGCGTTATTCCAGTAGCCATTTTTACTATATTCTTCCTATTTGGAGTCAAGGATTGGTGTTTAATTGAATATACCTTGTTGGCGTGGAGCCTGTGTGAGATCGGCTTTTATATCAAATGGAAGAAGAACCTTCAAGCCCCATTTGAGCGTAAACCTTATGCAGTTGACTTGACGCTTCGAGTCGCTTTAGCAAGTCATATTCTGAGCCACGTTGAGGATGTTGAAGAAATGCTGGCATGTTGGATGCTTGAACGCCCTGTGGGGCAGCTACGTCTTGACTATTTCCAGGACTGGATTGGATGGATGTTCTTTGACAAGAGAGCAAAAGACATGGATGCCAAAGAGATGGCACAGGCAGAAGAAATACATCGCCTGTTTGAAGCCAGGTTGCCCCAAAAGAAGGATTCCCACCAGCCAATTGAGAACTGCAGGGTGATGGTCCCTACTACTGATCCGATGGTTTGTCAACCCAAGCCATTTGTTTTCCATCTTGGCATCCAACTTGTGCAACAATTCGCTTTCTGGAAGCTACGTGGATTAGGATTCCAAAGAAATTCTTTACACGGGATGTTTTATTGGTTTCTGCCTGGGAATTCACCTGAACCCCCTATCATGTATATTCACGGCATTGGGATAGGGTTTTTCATGTACTTGCCTACGCTTACCACACTTTCTCAAACTCATATTGGAAGAGGAGTTGTTCTTTTGGAGTTGCCCCACATTAGCATGGCGCCTTTCGACGTTATCCTTGACCACGACCAGACTCTTGAAGCAATTGATGCTATATTCCATCGCCATTCCATCGAAAAGGTATCTCTGGTTGCCCACTCATTTGGGACACTTGTCGCCAGTTGGATCAATAGGCATCGCTCCCAGTACCTGTCTCAGCTGGTTCTAGTGGATCCGGTATGCTTCAGGATCTGGGATCCAGCCCTGGCCCATAATTTCTTATACGCCGAACCCTTTTCGTTTCTTCACGAATTGGCCCGCTTCTTTGTCGCGCAGGATCCTCTGGTAACCCACACCCTAAGCAAGGAAGTATACTGGTACGAATCCGTCATGTACCCCGAAGAGATCGCCATCCCAGCAACTATCTTCCTGGCCTCCCGTGACTGGGTAGTGGATGCGGCTGGGATCGAACGATATCTCACCCAGCGGCTACCTTCAGATTGCCAGGTAGTGGTGATGGACGCCGTTCATGCCGCATGCCTGACTCAAATGCCCCTGGTTTCAAAGGTCGTTGCCGCGATGTAGAGCCTATTGCCTGCCCCACTGCAAAATTAAATCCACGTCGGCAGAATAAAGCTTTTTTGGTAAATTCACGATTTCTCATCGACCTATTTTTATTCTACATTAAATAGATACTCTTTACTCTTGAATTACGCAAACCTAACCCCCTCTTTATCTTAAACTTAAATTTTAAATCAATAATAAACCATAAGATACAACATTGACATACCTTTCAAACGCGATAAACCTTTACCGGAATAACCTCCGTCACATCACCAACTTGGATCTCGATTTACATGGGGACGTGATTCTAAAACCCCGCTCTAGTGGCACCGTTACTCCCAAACTTCAAGCAGCCCAGTTCAACATAAAACAGTGCTGAGAAAAATTGGCATCCCATAAAATTATCATTCAACTAACACCCATACACCATCATTAACATAGCCCATGTCCTCCACATCAACACGTAAACCCAGCATCGCCCAAGTATACATATCTACCATGAAGTTCATCCAGGTTCCTTGATTATCGAAAGCATGAGTTCCTATCCCCGATACAACCTTTTTTAGGGTGAGTCCGCATCAAACCCTACTATCCGGCAGCTGAGCCATCCCTCCAAGAACCAATTCTCTGGTGAAAAACCAACCAATCTTCCACCATCCCCTCCTGGAACACTTAAAAGCCAAGATCTAAATATTTCCTAAAGCGTACCAAAAACCATTTTCCACCAGTACATACCCATCTCAGCAACCCTATACATCCCAGCAAACTTGGCCAGAGATATCCAGGTACCTGGATATAAAGAGATACCCCTTATATCTAGACAGTCACCCGCCAGATAACTATCATCAGCCTAGAGACTTTACCCATAGGATCAAGGTATCCAACCCTGCCTTGCACGTAACCGAGTAGGTGATACCTGGCAGTGAAGGATATCAACACAGGACCCATACATGAATTACATCTATGACTCTTTAAACATACCTGCTGGTGGTGAGGAGCGGTGAATATACCGGATCCTAGACCAGGGCTAGCCTGGTAGCCACTGGAGTTTGTAGAGGCAGCATCCCCCTTGAGGAAGTATTTTAAGACCAGAAGCATGGGTTTACTCAACTTCTGGTGGGTGGTATCAATCTGATCAAAGCTTCAGAGTGGATAGGGTTTAGGCTGGATGGCAGGGCAACCTCTATCAGCGGTGTGTGTTTTATTTATATCAACAAAGATGGACCATTTAATTGGGAGCCTTCAAAAAAGGGTCAACCCGTGTCTGAGAGATGGTAGCCAGCCCATCTTTCTGGTGGATACAGCTGGCTTGGGGGTCCAGAGCTGGATCAGGTCATATTTGATGATGGAGCTAGAGCTTGACCTGGATTGTTTTTAGGCAACTGTGGTAAAATCAACTCCCTGGTGCTTGGCTCCCTGGTGTTTGACTATTAAGTAAAGTGAGAATATAGCTTTCCCCCTGATCAACTACTGGAAATCAACCCTCTTTCAATTAACAGATCTTGATGTACTGAAGACTTTTGATATAAAAATTAAGCTATACAGCCATGGTATACTGAAGTGACCCCAGAGATCCCAAAGATGGAATAAAACTATCCCCTGATTAACAAGGATAAGGAGAAATCAGCAACCATTTCTCAATCTACTATGTAACTTACACTCCTTGTTATAAGAATTATCTTTATTACCATAAATATGTAAATTCTGATGAGACCTAGATAAGCATAACACAGTAGTATAAGTTACACAAAATATAAAGAAATGGGTATATTTATTTGGTATAATTTGTACAAGTACAACTGTGAGCATCCGATGTTTAATAAGGGATCAACAAAGGTTGCAGTATCTCATCCCTGTCCAGCTACAGCTATCTATCTCAAGCGTAAAACATATCAATAAATAATCAGTGCTGTCTGATCAGATCAAAAGTAGAGGGGTTGGAACTAGAAGCTGAACAATCTGAACGGAAGAGTACAGATTTATGCTAAAAGGTTAAAGTGTGAGAATCATATAAGCAAGAAAGTTTACTCCTCCCCCAGCCCTACTTCATTTCAGCCCCTTCCAGGAGGGTGGTTGGGATGAGCTCAAGCAGCTGCTTGATCTCTCTCTAAAGCCATGTATTTATGCTTGGCCGCATCCTGGATGGCCTTGGTGGAGAAGGTCAACTTGGCAGTGGGCGTGGTGGGGGCCAGGGTTGACCAAGCCATTCTGCTTGGAGATTATTTCTCCTGTCCCTGCTGGAGGAGGCAGAAGGCTTACTGAACTTTGGGGTGTTTGTGATCCCCCTCAAGTGGTCTTCAGCTCCCCATGCCCTGAAGCCCAGTACCCATTCCAGCTGGCCTTGGCCTCCCCTCCAGATAACAGACTTCCCAACCCACTGGAGCTCAAAGTACCCAGGTAAAGGCTTGCCCTCCAGATGCTTCACTATCAGGGACCGGTTGCCCCAGCCTCCAGTCCCTGCACAGCCCGCTCAAGCTTTAAACTACCCAAGGAACAAAATTGTATCACCACCAGCTCACAGGTGTCCCAGTGATCCCCAGCTAAACCCACGCAGCTCTGCACGGGCTGGATTGCTGCCAGCAGCTGCAGGGAAGAATCAGAAGCAGCCCCCTGATCAAATCCATCCAGCTGAGCAGGCTCAAAGTCTATCATGCATATGTGAGGCCCCAGAGGTCTCTGCTGTACCTTTTCCTCCAAATCCAGGATATACTGGTTGTTATCAGCATTGGGAGGGTTGGTAGGGGTGTGGGGGGTCCTCTTGGGGTCATTGGGGGAGGATGGCAAAAGCCCTTGTGTAGGTGGCCGGGGAAGGAGGGAGAACATGGGTGGGATCCCTGGGATCTCTATCTGGGCATGGGCTGTGTTGGGCGGGTAGGACATTGGGGGGCAAGTGGTAAAGGAGCCTTTGACTGGCCAGGCTGATGCCTGTTTCAGCTCTGTCAGCACCTGATGAGCTGGGCATCAGATTGTCAAATCTTTGGTTCTGAGATCATTGTTGCAGAGAAGGAAGCCCTGCCCCCCTTGGAAGCTTCTTGAGCTCATGGGTGAAAAAAGCTCTGATAAGACGTCCCAGGCCTTAGGGAAGGGGGGTTGGCAGCAATCCTCTTGTTGCTGATGAACTTGCCCAACTCATCTTGAGTTGGCACTGACTTAAGATGGTTGGGGTTGAGGTGTTGCAAAGCCTTAGTGGCCAGATCTGAAGCCCAGAAGTGGGAGGGGGTGGCATCATCTGAATCATATACCATTTAACCATCCATGTGATTAGCTGTTTAAGGGGCTCACATGTGTGACCCCCTTCTTAGCTGTGACCTGTTCCCAGCCCCCAGTGTTCAGGATGGGTCTGCAAGTCTTATCCTTGCAGACAAAGTGCTTGCTCTTGGTGACACACTTTTGACTATTACAATTAAATATGTAGCTGTCAGCAACATAACCAGGGCTGCCCTTTACAGACATAATTGGGAAGTACTAGGGGAAGCGCTTGGGAAATTTGAACTCTCTGTCCACATTGCAGATGTTGTAGATAGCCAGTGGATCCTAAGCCATGTGACCAGAAGCTTTGAACTTCTTGGAGTATTCCTCAGGCTCATCTTGGGGGTCAGATGAGGGAGGGGGAAGAGCCATCAGGATGGAGAGGGTTCTTTGAGGCCTGCTTGGATGCCTCATTTTTCTTACCAGAAAAAGAGGTAGGCTCCTTGGCAGCCTTTGCCTTCTTAGTACAGCACTCCCTGGTGAGCTCAGAGTTGACCTCTGACTCGTAAAATGAGTGATCAGTGAGAGAGTCATCACTTTTATTTGAGGAATTGGTGGAAGTTGAAGATGAGGGTGAAGGGGGGAGGAGTGGGAGGAGATGTAGTGGGGGGAGAGGGAGTTGGAGACTTTGCCTTTGCAGGCTTCTTGGAACGCTTGAGAGTGAAGGCAGTTTTTTTATCCCTTTGGGGCTTGGCGCTTGGTAGGTTTTTTGGATTTAGATGATCTTGGCTAAAGAAAAGTTTAGTTTTTGAATAAAATTATTGAGAAGATATTGCAAACACAAAGAGGTAAAGCAAAGCAAACATTAAATGAAAAGTATGCAAATAAAGATTTATTTATCAAGAAAAAATATAACAAAGTAAATAGAAGCAAAATAGAATTCAAAAATATAGATATAAAGGTTAAAACATAGAAAAGGAATAAAATTATGATGAATTATCAAATATGTTAGGTTCAGCATAACATCTTAGTACTCAATCAATGTAAAATTATAGTTAAAAACAAAAAGTATAAAAAGTTATGGGGGAAGTAGCAGGAAGAGTAGTAAATTATAATTGCAAAAAAATAAATAAATTATTATGTGGATTTTTTTATTGGGAGTTAAAAGTTCAAAACATAGTAAAGTGTTGAGTTTGGCACTGTCAATCAGTTGAAAAAAGCTGAATTATCACTGTCAAGTATGCCAGAGTTGAGCAGAAAAATCAAGTTCACTATGTTTTTTACATATAAAACTTGCTTAAATTTAAAACGTGTTTGAAAGTTAACCCAAAAGCAAGGCAGTTTTATATGCTCAAAAATAAAAAAAAACTTAAGTTAAAAAAGTAAATGATTAGGAAGGTGTTATCAGTGATTAAGGTATGCTGTGAGGAGCTGGGATTGAATTATTTACCATAATATTGGTTAAAACGTTAAGAAACTCTCTGTACTAATCCCCAAGTTAAAGTGTCAAGTGGATGAGTGGCGCTCATAGTGTGTCACTTATTAATTTAGTCTTAATCTGGCCTTTAATTAGTTAAATACAAAACCAATTGTGTGGCAAGTGGATAGTGTTGAACATAGGGTGAGTCAAGTTTCTATTTTTTATAAATTACATATAAAATCTAAGAATAAATTGGGCTATATTTATGTGGCACCACTTGATTTACAAACCGGGAATAGACATAATGTAAAACAAGTGGGGTAGTTGATTAATATGTAGACCACTAAATCCAGTATAATGGTGCTTGGGAGCTTAATCAATGAAATGAACACTAATAAAAAATATATAATAGTAAATAATAAAATATATAAGTGCAGATGTGTTTTTTTAATAAAATTAGGTTTTGGCTTAAAAGTGTCAAACTGGCCACTTTTTATCCTAGAGTGTTAAATATAAATAACTTCAATTTTCATTAGTAAATTTATTTATAAATTTCCCTTAAATTGGTCTTTGCGCTAACAGATTTATTGAACAGATTTTTATTCTAGTGAATTTAATCTCAGATTTTGGTTTTGAACCCCTAAATTACTAGTAAAAATTAGCTTAAAATTGGTTAAGCCAAAAATACTATTGGATTTAAATATGCGGCAGTAGACTTCACCACAGTTGCCTTATAAAAAAGGTCAGCATCCAGGAGTTAACTTTTAAAAAAAGAGCTTCCTGCTTTACTAACTAAACATCTACCAATAAGTTGGAATCCCCAAACTTCCCTCCTGGAGCCTATACCAGTGCAGAAGATATTCTAACTTGAAAAATATAAAGTCATGTCTGACATCATTGTCCACCAAGAAACTAATTCCCACCTCAGAAGGAAGCATTTCAGAACTCCTGAAAACAAAAAGTAACCAGATTTAGATGTATTTTAAAAATGTCAACCTTGGGTAATTTGCTGCACCAATATGCTAGCACCAGTCCAGAACAAGAGGAATTAGAGTTTATGATCACAAAGGGGGTGGCAGCAGGATTGAAGCCCTAGATTATGAAAAACTGGTAGTAGATAGAGAGACATTCTTAGCATGATTTTGGCCATTACAATATGGACCTGACTTGAAGAACATTTTAAGATACTGATAGATTTTAGCCACAGAATCAGGTTTTCCTGATACTTATAATCTTTTGTTAAATTTATGACCATAAGTTTGATAGATACATCAAACAAACTATCCATATCTCCTTAAGATTTTGACTGTATTTTCATCACCTTTGCTCTTCTTTTATAAAATATCCTCTCTATTCTGCTCTATTTCAACCCCTTTGTATGCCAGACTTCCCTAGCCTCATTATTTTTCCTATCAATGACCCTGTATTTTACCAAAAAATGTAAAACTTATAACAGAAACTTTACTTTGTTTTTCATACATGATATCTAAATCTTCATGACATCACTTTGATAGACAGCGGAATCATAGATTAAGTATTATTAATCTATTAGTAAAGGTTTAGCTAGTTGACTTCACATGGTGAAAATTAAATCTTTAATATATATCCTATTTGACTTGGAAGCTAAATGTGTACCAGTATCAAATGCTCCACATAGGCTCAAGTTAAGTCTCTTCTGTCCTTGCTAAAACAAGAGGACATGGGTGACCAAACAAAGTTAAACTAGAATATGAAGCAGTTTGCAGGACTTAGAGGCAGTGATAATGAGAAAATTGGTTTCTTAACAGTGCCATAACAGGAAGAAGGACAGGAAGAAAATATTTTATTGCTGGCAAAGAAATATCCAATAACTCTGATATGGAACCACCTACTTCTTATACTAATAGGATGTAAATATGGGCTTCTAGGAATAGTCTTCCAGCAAGCAAAACCATCAAGCACTATACTGGTGTCAATATTTGTAATTCTGGTAATCTAAACATAGCTTTGGATGATTGCCAACTTTCTCAACTTACCCTACTTCCAGAATGCCTTATGGGTTCCCTCCCAAGCATCTGAAAATATCCTGATTCTATTTTTGTTCTACAATTGCCTTATTAGGCCATCACCCAATATTCAATAAAATTATCAATTCTTATCTCTATCTTGCTTCCCCATAGTTTCTCCTTGTCACTGGAGTAAACCTCCACTTTAAAAGGGGACAGATATCACTTTCAGCTGGGATTGAGGGGACAAACTTGATGAGAGCATCAATTTATTGAGTGGGAGAAGGAGAGGAAAAAGACATCAAGAGGGTCAAGAATAAGGTTCCAATTATAATTAATCAAATGCAAAAGAGCCATTATTCTGAGAGTTGTATAGGCATAGGATAAAAATTGGGAAATGAAAGGAATATAAAAGTATTTTTGATGCTATCAGGTAACATAGAAGAAGGGGTTTGTAAATGGATAAGCTCTAACCAGCACTGTAAAATCTAATCATCAAAGCTGAAAATTTGGCTTTTTCAGAAAGAGAATAATTACTAGATATCTTCAAAAAGTATTTGAGGTGAGATAGCATGAAACAAGAATCCTGAGTAATGAAACAATATATTTTAGCCAAGAAGATAATTTGACTAAGTGTGATAACAAAAAAGCTGTTTAAGAAGGTCTATGAAATTGAATAATAGATTATAAGACAAATATAGGATAAAAAAGCTCTATTAACAGGTTTTAATAAGATTTTCATAAAGGTGAGGCTGTGAATTTCACCAGAGGAAGAACATGTTTCCGATTTTATTATTGAAAAAAATTTACTTGAAACAGAAGGGGAGAATTTCAGAAGGGGTAAAAGAAAGGCACCATAAAGTTAGGAAGTGTTGTAACATCTTTAATTACTCCCTCTTTGCAAATCATTTACCCAGGTAATGATATAACTACCAATTAGTTAGTGACATAAATTTTCAAACATATGCTGTATGAGGATAAAAAATACAAACCATATAGGAAAATATTGTATAAGCCCCGTGATTGCTATGATTTATATGAATAGTATATGGCTCCCTGTGATACTATATAACATTATTCATTGATATCAAATAAATTATTACTATTTTATTAGTTTTCTCCTTTACTTCATTTTAATTACTTCCCAGCAGTACATAATCAACAAAAGGAAAATTATGATGTCAAAGGACTTGTAAATTTGCGCACATAGCTGCAGAATAAAGCAAAATGATGCAATAAATTAATTTTAAAGCTCGAAAAGAGGACAAATCATACACATAGTAATAAAGGAATAAAAGAAGTAAGGAATAAATCTACTAAGTTTTTCTAAATACTATCATAGATATTAGTAGAGTAGTTGTATAATGCAAGAGAAAAGTACTGAGAAAACTTTTGAAATTTTTAGCATGTGAAATAAGAATCAAAATATCAGAACATTAAAGAAAAGAAAGAGTAGTGAGGTGTTGTAACTGAACCAATGAAGATTAAGTATTTGAATTGAGGAAGACAACAGTCCAATATAAAGGACAGGGATAATAAGAATGAGGTATTGTTTATTATGGAATACTGTGATTGATATACTATATAGGGAAAGCCACCAGGCCACAAGGGGGTGGCATGTTTCATGTAAGGTTCAAAGCCAAGGAATAACTTGTGTGGGATCAGCAGGTCAAATTAGTAGTGCTCCTAATTAGGAGAAAGTGCCCACAATTCAACATTGCCATCAGATTAATTCATGTTGTTAGATACATCAAGGGGCTACTCATCAAGCACCCCCTGTGTATTGTAAGATACATTAGCAGGCCGGTCCGGAAACTTGGTTGAAACACCTTCCCTTGCCCCCTGCTTGCCATCAGACACCAAGACCTGAGTCTGTGAAAGGTATGGGAAGGTCTTCACAACCAACTTTTTTTGTGTGGGGATGGTGTAGCAGGGGCGCAAGCAATCATGGTGGAGCTTCTTGGTATTCCCTTGGGCATCTTTGAGTTGATAGGTGTGATTTTCATAGACCACAGCTATCTTGAAGGGCCAGCATATCTTGCCTCAAGGTTCTTTGTCCCTCCTTCAATTTGTTTGTGCTCAATTTCTTGGGCTTTGGGCGCCACTGGCTCAGAGAAGGGGTAGGTAACAAGGGAGTTTACAGATACTGTAGATTGTAGTTTTCCTTGTTCTACTCTCTCCAAGCTGTCAGGCTCCCAAAGGCCAGGCTTCTGGGGCTGAACCTGGTACTTCTGTTGATCCTTGCTCTTAAGATGAGTAGAGTGGTGGGCAAATATTCATTTGATGCAGTATTAGGATGCTCCTGTGAGAGTTTGGCAATCAGTTGGACCAGTGATTATTCTATTGTTCCACATGTCCATTGGCTTGCAGATGGTATGGGGTTGTGACTATTTGCTGAAGGGCATTCTTGGTGCAGTATGTCTTCATGACATGCCCAACAAGCTCAGGACCGCCATCTGTAATGAGGTGTTTGGGTCACCCAAAGCAGGCCACAGTTTCCTTGCCAATGAAGCGGGTGGTGGCGGTGTGATTAGTTGTTGCCCAGGCCACTGGCCAATGGGTGAAGTAGTCAATGGCAGTTATGATGTATTTCTTCCCAAGTCTGTCTTTGGGAAAGGTCCAACAATGTTGAGGGCCCGCTGCTCAAAGGGTTTCATGGCCTTAATGGGTAGGACAGACTTGGGGGTACAGGTTTAGAAGTGTTCTTTTCATACAACACACAATTCTCAAGGAGATCCAAGATGTCTTGGCGCATACATGGTCATCAAACTTTACGTTTCATGATTTCAAAGAGGTTAATTCCTTTGATGTGACCCAAGGTGCAGTGGTAGTGTAGTATGATGTTGCCTTGTTGTGTGGTGGGAATATAAGGCGTCTTTTCACCTGTCTCTGCCTGGCGGCTGATGTTGCCAGCATTGGTGGTAAAATGACTTTCATTTTCTTTCAGCTTGGAGATGGTTACCAAATTAAGGCCTTTGTATCAGGTTGCCTCAGGGCAGAGATAAGGCATTGGCCAATCTGGGTCCAAACATTATCCCTGCTGATGGATGCTATGCAGAGCCTAGAGAGGATGTCTGCTGTTACAAGTTCCTTCTCAGGCTTGTATTCAATGTGCAACTGGTAGGGGGACAGATGCTCAATCCAGCCTTCCTGGTGGTGTGTCAAGTGGGACTGTGTGTTGAAGTATTAGAGTAACTTGTAGTCTGTCAGGCCACGGGGTGGGAACATGGCCCCCTCTAAGTAATAGTGCCACTTTTGATGCAGTGCACAATTGCCACTAATTTCTTGTCATGGATTGGGTGGTGTTGTTCTGAGTCAGTGAGCCTCCTGGATTTGTATACTACAGGGAGGAAGACG
>QTSX02002846.1:714603-952949 GCA_014839935.2 Entomophthora muscae | reverse complement strand
GAAACCTTTGGAACAGAGACCATCCCCATATGGAAAAATTTCCAATCAGACAGTATCAACCCAAAAGGGATTGAACCTTCCTAAAATGAAGTAAGCTCTAAGATAACTGTGAAGGTTAACAGAAGCCAAGGGATGAAATAAGGAAGGAGCAGGCGGACGTGCCCCCATGACATGTGGTTTCTCTGTAATGGGGGGATTCTGTGACAATGGAATGGTGGTGTACCATACACCTGGTACCACTTGGCGTCATGACTTGTCAAGGTAATTAGGAGGAGATGAACCAGAATCTGCTCTGCTTCCAAAAGATATGCTTGCAGTACACAACTGGACAAGGAGTAACCAAACCAATCATTTATACCCAAATAGTCCCCATTGGGAAGACTTGGGTAGCATCATGGTGTTAGATTTCAAGACTGGAGAGCAGCCAAAAATAAATCAACTAGGTAAGGAAATTGAATTTATTAACTGAACAATTAAACACCCTGACAAATGGAGCCTTTTTATAGGCTGTTAAGAGCTGTTTAATTTGTAGTTTCAAGGGGAATTGGAAATGATATTGGGGAAATTGGGGAAGGAAACTTGGCAGGGGAAAATTTTGACTTTAATTTAAAAAAGATTATTTCAAAAATATAATCAATGGCCCCTGCTGAGCCTTCTCCAAACAGCTAGGTGTCATTTACCCCAGCTGTTGGAGAAGCAACAGATTGGGGGGCTTCTGGTGTTGTAGTTGCACACCAGAAGAAGATAAACAATTATTAACTTGATTATTATCAAGTACAGAGCTTAATGGTTCTTTAACATCATCAGTGTTTGAAGCAAAATCAAATTCAAAAGCTCCTGATCCTGTTGCATCCTCTGATTGGCTGCATGAAGCCATCTCTTGTATTGGCAAAGGTAGGTTCAAATTTGAAGTACTAACGTTGTTTAGGTGATCTAACAATAAGGGAGAGGACCCAGGTTTGATCCCTGTGTTGGCCAAGGAAATGGCCTCTGGGCTTGATCCAAGGCCATTCAAAGGTAATTTAGAACTGATATTACATAAAAATAAACCATTTCTAGGACCTGGGGAAAAGTCCAAATTAGGAGAAGGATTTTCAGACCTTGGATCTATCAATATTTCCTTGTTGTTGTCAGGAAAGGTAGCAAAGGCATTCCTGACACTATCCTCACCTAGGGAAGGCTCTCCCTGGGAATGAAATCTGCTCAGGACCTGTTCACAGTTGGCAAGGTTCTCCACAGGTTCCCGGGAATTTGACTCCTCTCTATAATTCAGCCATTTGACCAAGTATTGCACTTTATCCTTGACTAGAAAATGTGCAATTATGTCCTCCACCTCACATTCAAAGGTGTTTGAGACAATCTGTGGGTTGGGGTTCTGTCCTGACAGGGCATCAGGGTTGCCCTCAAAGGAAGTAAGTAAATCCACTTGAAATACATCATGTACACTGAAACCAGCTGGTAGATCAAGTTGATAGTTCAGACCAAAGAGGCGTTCCAGGACTCTGAGTGGACTAATCTTCTTGGGACCCAGTTTTTGCTTGGAATCTTTAACTTCAGGTTACAGGCTTGAGGTAGACATAAGACCCAACAGTATATTCCTTTGCTGGTGAACAGTGACAATCATCATATTTCTTGTATTCAGACCTGGCCTTGGTGAGGAACTTAATAAGATTGGAGTGTACTTGTTTCATCCTGTTGGCTATTTCATCAGCTTGAGGGAAGGCTGATTCTTTGAGATTGGAGGGGAAGGACTCCAAGTCAAACCCAAAGTTGGCAAAGAAGGGAGACATACCAACTGAGCTATGATGTGCAGTGTTATAACATAGCTGGGCTAGATGGCAATAGTGGACCCAATTTCCCTGTTATGAATTTACCTATTGTTGCAAGTATCCCTCCAGTACTTGATTCATGTGCTTGGTTTGATCATCTGTTTGGGGGTGAAAAGAAGCAGATAAGTTCACTGTCACCCCCATCTGGTCCATTAGAGCCTTCCAGAAACAGGAGGCGAATTGGACACCTCAATCTGAGACAATGTCCTTAGGGAGCACATGATCACTGACCACCTTGCGGAAGAACATGCTGGCTACTTCCTTTGAGGTTCATGAAGAAAAGGAAATGAAAATGGCATATTTGGTCATGCGGTCTACCACAACCATGATGCTGGTGTTCCCTTCACTAATAGGTAAATCCACTATGAATTCCATTGATATGGAAGACCATGGGCAAGAAGGTATGGATAAAGGGCAGAGGAGTCCCTGGGGCTTAGAGTTGGATTTTTTTTTCCTCTTACAACCAAGACAGTTGGAAATGCAAGTCTTGATGTCTTTCTTTATTCCTGGCCACCAGTATCAACGCCCAAGACATTTCAAGGTTTTGAGCAACCCACCATGTCTGGACCAGGGACCCTCATGCATGTATAGTATTTCCTTGGTTTGGAGTCCCCCTTTTGGGACCACCAAGGCACCTTTGACATATGTTATCCCCTGGTTGTTGATTGTGTTGGTCTTTGGCAAACTTTGCAGCATTCCCTCAAGCTCTGTTTAAAATTGTGAGTGCATCTGTGCTTCCATGATCTCCTGGTCTAAGGAAGTATGTGCCAAAATCTCAATGATGCTGGAAAGGAATTTAGAAGCCGTCAGCACTGATTGATTATTGTGGTTGTGGTTTTGATTATTGTTGTCCTTCAGGTCTTTGCGTTGGCTAATAGCATCTGGGACCACGTTCATTTTGCCAGGAGTGTATTCAATTGTGAAGTCAAAATCCAGGAGGTCAATTGCCCATCTGTCAAGGTGAGGTGCTATCTTCCTTTTCTCTGTAAAGTAGAGGAGGTTCTTATGATTGGTCCTGATGATGGTAGGGAACTTACTTCCCTCAAGATAACAATGCCAGTGTTTAAGTGAGTTTACTATTGCATACAACTCCTTCTCATACACATGATAGTTTCACTCCCAATCCAAGAGCTTATAGGAGTAGAAGGCCACAGGGTGGCTTTCACCATCCTCCCCAAGCTGGATCAGTACCGCTCTCAAGGCATAATCTAATGTGTCTGTTTCCAAAAGAATTGGCGTTCAGGGCCAGGGCAAAGGAGTACTGGGGCAGAGGTGAAAGACTGTTTCAAGTGATAAAAGGATTCCTGAGCAGACTTGAACCAATCAAAAGGCACCTTGCTAGAGGTAAGAGCAGTGAGAGGTAGAGCAGTGGCTGAGAAATCCTTGATGAGTTTCCTACAGAAGTTGGCTAGCCCAAGGAACCCTCTAAGCTTAGTGCAAGACGTGGGGACAGGCCAGTTCAGGACAGCTTCCACCTTGGAGGGAGAAATTGCAAAGCCTCCTGGCTTGATGTAGTACCCCAAGAACTTGACTTCTGTTGCAAAAAATTTGCATTTAGACAGTTTACAAAAAATGTTGACCCTGGTAAGAGCGTCCATCACTTCCTTCAAGTGTTCAACATGACTTTCCTTGTCAGGCAAGTAAAGGAGGATGCCGTCAAAATATACTACCATACTAGTATCTAGAGAGGGGAACAGCACTTCATTCATGAGTCCTTGGAAGGCTGCTGGGGCGTTGCTGAGACCAAAGGCCATGATTAGGTATTCATACAGGCCAAAGAGTGTTCTAATGGCTGTTTTCCACTCATCCCCCTTGGAAATGTGGATCTGGTTATAGGCGTTTTACAAGTCTAGTTTGGAGAATATTTGTGTCCCCGTAAGCTTGTCTGTGAGGGTTTCTGCAGTGGGAAGGGGGTTGCAATTCTTGATGGTGATTGAGTTAAGTTTAGCGTAGTCAACCACAGGGCAAAGGGTGCCATTAGACTTTTTAACAAAAAAGATGGGAGAGGAGCAAGAAGAGTTTGATCTACAGATGAACCCTTTGCAAAGGTTTTTGTCAAGATACTTCTTGAGTGCAATACCCTGGGCCCTGTTGGTGGGGTACAGTTTTCCCCAAGTTGGTGTGCTATCAGGGATAAGATCAATTCTTAAGTCCAAAGCTCAGTGGGTGGGGAGCTCATTGCAGCTTGCTTCACTGAAAAGACCCTCATAATCCTTTAGACTCTCTGGAAGAGAGCCCTTGGTGTGTGGGAGTGTTGTGATTCCATGGAGGTATGAGTCAGAGAAGGAAGTGTCAAGGTTGATGGGTACCAAGAAAGATTCACCATGGTTGATAAAATCTATATGATGGGAATCCCAATTGATGTTCATATGGGCTTGCTTGCACCAAGAGTAGCCCAAAATCACTGGGCATGCCAGACCTGGAATAGCTGAGAACTCCAGATGAAATTCAGCACCCACAATATTGGTTTGGAGAGGTAGCGCCAATTTTTGAACTGTTATCTGAGTTTTGTTGGCCAATAACACAGAAGACAGGGTAACTCCTGATATTCCCAGAGAACTTAGCAGGGAGCCGTCAATGAAGTTCCCATAGCTCCAGTATATAAAAGGACCAGTTTTGAATGTTTCCCATTAATTGAGGTGATTATCACAGGAAAGGTGGCGTAAGACTTAATGGTGGCTTATTGGGATCAGAGGCAGCAGGAATGCAGAAGGATGTTGCTGGACACGGTTCAATGCAAAGCAGTCCTTTGCTTGATGTCCCTTCTTCCCACAATAAAGGCAGCATCCTTTGTCCACGTGTTGTTTACACTTGGCCTCAGATAGCTGATATCCACCTCCCTCCTTGGGGACCAGCCTTGCTGGGAGGGTATTGGTCCCAAGGATCTTCTGGTAAATGGTGATTTTGGAAGGATTGGGTTTCCAGGCTTGTAATTGTTTAACTTGGGGGGCCCAACAAAGGATTTCTTGGGTAAGCTTGTTGTAAGTATTAGGTAGGATGTGATGAGCTAAGAAAGCCTTCATGTCTGTAGATAGGCGTTTCTGCAACATATAACAGCTTTCTTTGTTGTCCATGCCAATGGCTTCCCTGATACAGGTGAACTCCTCAAGGAACTCATTTGTGGCCATCTTGCCCTGATAAAGGCTAGAGATCTGGTCACAAAGTTCCTCTTTAGACAAGGCTGGCAAAATTATAGAAAGAAGGGAATCACAAAAGATAGGATAATTGTGAAGAAGCTTTTCTTCTTTCAGGGTAGACTTGGCATACCATTTTTGGTCCTTCCCTTGTAGCTGCTTGGCTACATGATGAACCTTTTGAGTGTTGGTGCAGAATTGGTCTGGGGACGTGTCAAAGAGGGATTGGGAAAAATCCAAAAGCATTAGGATTTCATTAGACTCCACGTCCTCTGACTGGATAGACAAGATGTTGTTCAATACCACAGTCTGAACCTGATTTTGAAGTGGCTTTGGATTACCATGTTTGGACTTGGATTGGTGGTAAGATCTGGTGATAAGAAAGGTGGTGGCACAGACTAAGACAAGGGAAAAAACCAAGGCCAAGGTTTTAACTAACCCCAGCTAGAATTTCACTTCAACATATTTGGTTTGTTTTGAGGTCCCAAAAAGAGCCTCAAAAATGGGTTCAGTTGAACTTTCAGGAACCCATCTGCTTGGAAACATACCACCCAAAAGGTGTATGGCCGCGGATGGATTCAACCCTGTGATTAGAGAACCAATTGGAATGGAGACCATCCCCATATGGAACAATTCTCCAATCAGAAAGTATCAACCCAAAAGGGGATTTAACCTTCCCAAAATGAAGTAAGCTCATGGATACTGAGAAGGAAAACATAAGCCAAGGGATGAAATAAGGAAGGAGCAGGCGGACTGGCCCCCATGACATGTGGTTTCTCTGTAATGGGGGGATTCTATGCCAATGGAGTGGCAGTGTACCATACGCCTGGTACCACTTGGCGTCATGACTTGTCAAGGTAATTAGGAGGAGATGAACTAGAATCTGCTCTGGTTCCAAAAGATATGCTTGCAGTAAAGGACTGGACAAGGAGCGACCAAACCAATCATTTATACCCAAATAGTCCCCATTGGGATGACTTGGGTAGCATCATGGTGTTGGATTTCAAGACTGGAGAGCAGCCAAAAATAAATCAACTAGGTAAGGAAATTGAATTTATTAACTGAACAATCAAATACCCTGGCAAATGGAGCCTTTTTATAGGCTGTTAAGAGCTGTTTAATTTATAGTTTCAAGGGGAACTGGAAAAGATATTGGGGAAATTGGGGAAGAAAACTTGGCAGGGGAAAATTTTGACTTTAATTTAAAAAAGATTATTTCAAAAATATAATCAATGGCCCCTGCTGAGCCTTCTCCAAACAGCTAGGTGTCATTTACCCCAGCTGTTGGAGAAGCAACAGATTGGGGGGCTTCTGGTGTTGCAGTTGCACACCAGAAGAAGATAAACAATTATTAACTTGATTATTATCAAGTACAGAGCTTAATGATTCTTTAACATCATCAGAGTTTGAAGCAAAATCAAATTCAAATGCTCATGACCCCGTTGCATCCTCTGATTGGCTGCAGGAAGCCATCTTGCGTATTGGCAAAGGTAGGTTTAAATTCAAAATACTAACATTGTTTAGGTGATCCAACAATAAGGGAGAGGACCCGGGTTTGATCCCTGTGTTGGCCAAGGAAATGGCCTCTGGGCTTGATCCAAGGCCATTCAAAGGTAATTTAGAACTGATATTACATAAAAATAAACCATTTCTAGGACCTGGGGAAAAGTCCAAATTAGGAGAAGGATTTTCAGACCTTGGATCTATCAATATTTCCTTGTTGTTGTCAGGAAAGGTAGCAAAGGCATTCCTGACACCATGATTACCAACCTTTCAAAATCCTTGGATAGCTCCCATTACCAAAAAGGCTACTCATTGAAGGGAACAACACTAATGCTGCACAACAGAATCTTTCTGCCAGAAGGAAGCATCAGTACCAACATCTTTAGAGATTATCAAAATTCTGAGATGGCCAGTCACCCAGGGAGACGCAGGACCCTTTAGAGCATTAGAAGGAACTATGCCTGGCCAAAGATGGACCAAGAAGTAAGCTCATACCTGAAAGGATGTGAGACCTGTGGACAAACCAAACCCCGCAGAAACAAACCTGAAGGACTTCTAAGACCCTTAGATATACCTTCTGGACCCTGGAGATCCATTTCTGTGGACTATATTGTCAAATTACCCCCGTCCCTCTCCTTCAATGTAATCCTGGTCATGGTAGACTGCTTCACCAAGATGACATACTTTGTATCAACCACCACTCATTGCACAGCAGCAGAGACAGCCCAACACTCCCATAATCACATCCTCACCCAACATGTGACATCTTAGAAAATCATCACAGACATAGGACCCCAATTCACGTCAAACTACTGGACACAAGTGATGAAAGACTTGGGAATCAAGCAGTGTGTATCTACCTCCTACCACCTGCAGACTGACGGCAAAACCTAAAGAGTAAACCAGATCCTAGAACAATACCTCTGATTTTATGCCTACGCCAACCAGGACAATTGGGTCAATGTGCTTCCCATGACCCAGCTTGCATACAATAGTAAAGACACGCTACCACTGGGATGTTTCTGTTCAAAGCGCACTTAAGTTTTGACCCCACCTGGGATCCCAAGATTGGCAAGAAGGAAACTATCACCACTGGAAGTTCCTGGGTTGAGTGGATCCATGACACACAAAAAACATGCTTGACCAACCTGAACCGCGCAGTACAAACCTACAAAGCCTTTGCCAACCAAAAACAAACACCAGGCCAACCCTTACAAGTTGGGGGTAAAGTATACCTGGACGCTTGCAATGTGCCACTACATGTGCCCTGTAGGAAGCTAGCTCACAGAAGAAGTGGCCCTCATAAAATCACCAAACTAATTGGAGAAGTTGCTTATAAGCTAGACCTACCCCCCCCCTGGAAGATTCACAACGTATTCCACTGATCCCTGTTGTTTAAAAAGGATGGGAACTTGCTCCCCCACCAAAAGCTTAAGACAGTCCCCCTGCCCCTCCAAATAGGCCGCGCTGAAGAATACAAAGTTTAATACATACACGGCAACAGGATCCACTACCAGAAACCCTAGTACTATGTCATATGGAAAGGATACCTTCTAGAAGAAAGTACATGGGAACCGCTGAGCAACCTAGCTAATGCCCAAGAAGCTGTACAACTCTAACTGAACAAAAAGGACCAGAAGACAAGGCCCTTGGGGAAAGAAGGGGATGATGTCAGGATTGACAATTCATTACCCTGGGAAACCCGGGCCCAAGGGTGGAATCAAACCCTGAACCTACACTCCTGCGGGCTGCTGGGCCCATGGACCAAGGGCCCGCCCACCCACGTTTTTTTGGGATCAAGCCCCTGCAAGCTGAGGCTCCTGCTAAGTCCCAAAGCCAGAATACCTGCACCAGCTTGACCATGGTGGCGCCCAAAGAGGAGCCTCTCAAATTGCCTAATGGAAGCAGAGATGGCGCCTCTGTAAATTTCATGAGTTTGAAGTCCTCTCAAGTGACCAATTAAACCCTACTGCCAAAGATAAACCCAGGCTTTGGGCCCAACCCTGTGACCACAGCAAAGAATCAAGAAAATTGAGTGACCAAATTGGACGTTCTGACCAATGAGAGAACACCCAGCTGAGTTGCCATTTTGCTGCTCTCACACCCGGGTTCTCTGGCTGCCTGCCTGCACTTTTCCCAATTTTTTGATAAAGCCCTAATGGAAAATACTAAGTTTGGAGGTAGAATGCTATATATGCCTTTAGATTCTGCGCTCAAACCTTATTGCCATTTTTAAATAAAGGTTATGTTACTTTGGCTCTTACAGCTACTGCCATATTTTGTATTTGCCGTCTATCAGTTCAGTTCAAGATCTCCCAGCCCTCCTGCCCCACTGCCTGCAGTTTTCCATCCATCTGGTGCACCCATGGGCCTATTCACTTCACTGATTATCCCTTCAAGCCCAAATATAAGGATTATACACCAGAGAAAATCCTTGAACTTGACCTGCTAGCCTGCATTCAATCCGCTATTAGATACAACCGCCAAGGCCTGTGGATATTCTCCACCCCAAAACTATTTAGAGGAAAATTCAATTATCTCCCAGCCTACAATATCTATATGGAACTGCCCCAACACCCAAACCAATGCCAGCCTCTTCACCTTATCTTCCAACCAATACTACCAGCAAGCTTTTTGGAATAGTGTACATCACCCTCACAGGGGTGGTGGACACCATTGTACCAGCCGCTGGCCCGTGGTCTTGGGCAGGGAAGTCTGCTTCCTACCTTCTAAAGTTAGCTCCTCTCTTGTGGTGGGCCCTGCCTGCAAAAACCCCAGCCCAAGTTACCCCCAGAAACGGTGGGTCAGCCACCCAAGACTGGGTCCCTGACAAGAAGACACCAACCCAAATCAAGAAGCTTCACAATGACTAAAATCAAATGAAAATTTCAATCTCAATAACCATGTTTAGACATAAAAATGAATTAAGCTTTATAATTATGCAAACCTGGAAAGGATACATTCTTATACACTTAAAATCACTAATATAGAAATCATTATACTATTCAAGGATAAACAAAGATAAAAACAACCCTAAACTAAACTAAAAATCAAAAAAAACACATATTTTATTTTATCTTTATGGACTGCCAATTGCATTCCCAACCAGCTCCTGCATCAGCCTGCAGGGCAGCCTTTCCAGGAGGCCGTCCCAGAGGGTCCAGGAATAGGCCCAGAACCCAATTTAAGGGAAACAATGCCAACCCACAGGCCTCCCAAGGTGTCAGCACCAGTCAACCACCTCCTGCATCCCAAGCCAGGTCACACATCCTGAATCCTAGACAGAAGCCGCTCTCAAGGCCTGCTACAAAAGTCTCCTACACCAGCGTCACCTGGAACACTCAGGTTAATTACACCTCCACTGTGTATCCAGTTGTCACCCACCCCTGCACTCTTGATCCAAGAGTTGCCACTTCCTTCCCCCACGTCTTTGACACTTCCTATCTGCCATTGGTCACAACTGAGGAATCATCTGCGCCTGTTACCTATTCCACCATTGAAATTGCCACTGCAAGTAAGAGTGAGCCCACCTTCTACAAAAAAGGTCCACATCCCCTGTGTTGAACCAGCCAGCCAGGATGCCGCAGTACCTGCCAAGGGCTGGCATTGGTTGATGGATAGTGATTGTGAAACTCTCCTCAACTGCTTGAACGGGGGAATGGTGGTTTGGAATATTGCATCCCAATTTGGTGCCACAGCCAGATACATTGCCAACATCAACACCAAGTATGGCAACACTGGGAGAATTTCAAACTCTGCCAAGGCAAAAGACAGCCCAGCCTACTTCAGCTCACCCATCTTGAGGCAATCAGGCAGTGAGTGACCAAAGATTGCCACCTGGACACGCTAGCTGTCTGATCAATGTTGGCCACAGAGTTCAGGCTTTCTGTCTCTAAAACCCTTGTTTACTAAGCAATGGTCAATTTGGGCTTCTCATGGAAGGTCCTCAAAGTTTCTCTGCACAATAGGAACAGCAAAAAACAATTGAAGATTGTTGCATTTATGCCAAGACCTATGTGGCTCTCAAGAAGACAGGAAATATCCAATTCTTTTATTTCAACAAATCATTGTTTTCCTCTTCACTCAGGTCTAGGCATGGGTGGGTTGATAAGGGGTCCAAGGGCGGTGTAGCCCATTGTGCAGCTGTTTGTTCCCAGACATATTTGATGGTTGCTCTATTGGGTCCTCACAGTTTAGATCAATACCAGATAATAAAGGGTTCTCAAAAAAGTGGGAAATTTCTTGATTTTTTCTAAACTGTCAAGGAATACTTGTGGATCAATTGTTGTGACACAGCCAACATTGTTGTGTTTGATAATTTTGGGCTCCACAAAGTGGATTTGGTTGTGTCCAAATCCCCCCTATTGATAAAAACAATTACACTGCAAGCCACTGCCTCCTTAATTGCCCAATGAGACTCTTCTTCCTTCCACCATATTCTTCATTTCTGAATCCCACTGAGGAGGTATTTGAATGGTTTAAGAATAATGTGAAAAAGGCCTTTCTCAGGATACAGAAGATCAATCCAATCTTCTTGAAGTTGGTAAAATCTCAATTTCACCTGATGTGGCAGAGGCATTTTTACAAGCACTCTAAATCATTCATCCCTAAGGCCCTTGCTTTCAATCCAATCAAATAAATAGGGTATTCAAAACTTTTATTTTTTTATAATTTTATCTATTTTATTTTTAATAAGACTTTGAATATACTCTTTAATGCTTCAATGATACAAATTTATAATATTATACTACCAAATCAAAAACTCCAGTTGTTGCTTAGATATAAATATATTTAAAGTAGAGAAAAGTATTTTATTTTAATGTGGCAAATATTGTTTAATATGTAGTTTTAACAATTAAATAAAAGCTAAAAAATGAAATGGTATTAATTTTCATTCAAGTAAAAGTGAATCCTTTATTGACGGGATGCATAGTAATTTTTAAGCCATGAATATGAACCTGTGAGACATCAAAATATCCATGTTGATTCAGTACCATTAGTGCCACAAAATATTAATCCAATGATGTTAACATATTTGCTAATCATTATTACCTATGATAAGTTTTAAGAATAGCCCAAGCTATCTAGAAAATCAAATTAAAAAAGAAACAAATTCAAATTCTATGCAAGCCAATGCTTGAAACATATAATTTAGTGGACAGTCTGCATCAATTAAATTGAGTTCATATTCATTTAAATATTTAGTATCTGAACCTGGAGTTTATGTAATTAATTAAATAACTGGCTTTAAAAGTATACACAGTATCTTTAAAAGCTATGGAATCAATCAAAAACAATCCAGATTTAAACTAATGAACTCAGATTTAAGAAAAATTGAAATTAACCCAAATATATCATAAATCAATATAAATTTGTTTATTTTTATTTTGTTTAAACCTGAATTATTTTTACTTGTTGCCATAGCTTTTAAAACTACTTTAATTTTAACTGGCTAATGTTTAAGTTGCTGCAAGTAATTTTTTGGTATTACCTACATGTTTTTGATGCTAATAACTAATTTTTAAAAAATAAGACTGCAAAGGAAGAAATGTTTATTATAATAAATGCCTATGTAGGGGCAAAGGGGGTTATTTGGGGAAATAATACCCTGAAATGTTATTTTCAGCTATTGCTTCTAATTGTGACCACATATTCTTCTGGATGTGGTGGATTATTATTGTGCCAATTGCAAGAGGGGTGGCACTCATTACCCCAGTGGTTGCTGAGCGTCTAATAAAAGGGAATTGTAAGAGGGAGTTAATGAGCAGGTTCTTCTTGGCAGTTATTAAATATCCATAAATTGAAGCTAATGAAAAAAATTATAGGACATGTTCTACTGTTCTTTACCCCTGTGGTGCTTTCTGTTTCTCTAATGCTAGTCAACAGAAGTCAAACTGAACTGGGACGTCTTCCAGTTTTGTTAGGTTTGCTTTTAAGATCCAATGGAGAAGAATTCCTAAATAGACAGTGAGATGTATTATTTGACTTGTGTATAGTTCAGAAACATACAAAATTTCTTGTATAATGCCACTAGGCAGTTGATATAGCATGTATTTGAAAATTTAAAAAGTAATACTTCTGGGGCCTGGCTTGGGTCAACTGCCCATGCTTCAGAAAACAAAATTAAAAGTGGTTTAATTTTATTCACAAGCAGTACATCCCCAACTTTATTTGATATTTATTTAATGGATTATTTTAATATTTCTCCTTTTAAATATTCACTTCCTATTTGAAATTTAATTTTCTTCAGATTTGCTTCATATGTGTTTATATTTGAAAACTGAAATCTTATAACACATTCATAAATATATCCATCAAAATTCATTTGAAAGTTTATTTAAATTTTATCCATCTGATGAAAGTTGCTATTTCCTTTAGTTTTATATGATTCTTTCACCCAAATTGAACACCCTGCTTGTGCTTGATATTACATATCCAATGCTTCCTTATTTTCAAATTCATATATGTTGATTTGAATTATTTGACAAATCTCTTTGGGTCTCCTTTAAAAAACTGGGGTTATCAGTGGTTGATAACCCCCATATACACTTTCACTTCAATGAAATTTTCCTCATTTCTTAAAGTAAATGAAAAAAGTTTAGTAAAAGATAAATGAACTTACTAATTCTTTCCCCTGTGGCCCCTTCTGCCACATGTGCCCCTTTGGAAAACTTCATAAACATTTTTTGGGAATCATTGAACTTCCTTGATTTGATTCTTCTTTCTTTTTGTGTGTTTCCTGCTTCCTCTTAATTTCCTTCATTTGATAAACTTTCTTTCATTCCTGAAGCACTTCTTCTTTGTGTTCTTGATCTCATTTCTTCATTCCATTCTTTGTTCATTTCCATTTCATTGTTTTCATTATTTTGACTTTCATTTTCTTCATTTTGAATTTATTTGCTTTCATTTCTTTCATATCTGTACATTTTCTTTGATTCTTCATTGTTTTGTATCAATTTGATTCTTTGATTATTTTCCTTGGCACTTTGCCAGAATTTAAATAATTTATATGATGCATTCTTGAAATTTAAATATTCTAAAATTTTCCCTTGTAAATTCAATGAATTTCCCTTTGCTTTGATCATTTAATAATGTTCCCAGATTATTTTGGGCAGCTTCATCTCTTTGAATTATTGATTGTCCCCATTTCCTAATTTTTATTTTACTATTTCCCTGATATTTCTTTCAAGGTCAACCACCTTCTGGAAGACTGCCTCAAATTTATTCACAAGGTTGTAGACATTAGATGTGTTCTTTGAATTACATCCCAATAAAGCTTTTATATAACTACCACCAACGCACAATCAGTAAATTATATTTAGTGAATACTTTTATTAAAAATTACTGTAATTTCAAACCTGTTTGTATAAATAAAAAAATCTCAGTCTAAAAACAAAAATATTTCAATATAAAATTGAAATTAAAGGGATCCAAATATGTTGTAATTTAATCTAAATTCCTTGCTTTTGTTGCAACATCTTTGACTGCTCCCTCACAGGGAATTAATTCCCCAAGTGAGTCACTGAATGATTCACCAACTGATCAATAAGTTAGTGGCACTAATATCATTCAATCATCTATTATGGGGATCAAACATTTCAAATCCTAAACAGAACAAAGCTTGGACAAGCCTTGTAACTTAAGAGGAACAATCCCTTGGATAAGCTCCATGACTACCATGACATACATGGAAAGTATGTGGCTTCCCATGATACTATATATTATCCTATATTCATATATAAAAAATTATCATTCTCTTCTTAATTTTACCTTAATCTTGCTTATTATACTCCCCAGAACTATATACTTGACAGTGGTAGAACAGGTAGGTTATCCACACCTACACAGCTTAAAGGAAAAATTTCTCCCAAGAAAAGAATCCAGCAGATGGTACTTTCTGTCAGTTAGAGAGATTAAAAAGAAGGACATGGCATCCCTGTGGGTTTTGTTGTCTTCAACAATGTCCTTGTCCCTATCAAACAGTATAATCTCCTCAACACTTGTGGGCTCCTAAATCTTCCCCTAACTCCAATTTTGCAGACAACTGAAATACCCAATATTGTATTCCAACGGCTACGCTCAGCAGAGATTGGGACATTTGAAGGACTATGCAAAGAAAACGCCAACCTCTGGATTCAGAGAACACAAAACAGGTTTACACAAGTATTCTAACCCCACAGACTCTGAGCCGGCAAGGTTTCTCTCATATCACTGGGGCCACCTCAGATTTTTTAAGCAAATGGTTCAAACAACATCCTGATAACAGTGCAGACTGGGATATGTTTAAAGCTGCCTTCCTCAAAATGTTTGACATGAAGAACTCCAATGTGATGATCATGACAGAACTCAGAAATTTCAAAATGACAGGAACAATTGAGGAGTATATTGCAGCTTACAAAGACCTAAATGACCAAGCTCTCAACACTATTAACTTTTACAAAGCAGGACCACAACTAGGCTTTTAAAATGGCCTCCCCAGAGACATTAGATTTCAGTTTGATATGAAACACTGTAAGAACCTTCAAGACATATTTTTGGAAGGGAAGCAAGCTGCACAAAAATTTGAAAATCTGCATATAAAAAATAAACAAAAGGAAAGTACCACAGCAAAGAAGAACCCTTGACCTAACAAGCAAAACAACTGAGCTAATAACCCTCATCCTTGATATGAGAATCACACTACTCAAGTAAATCACATGAGCACTAAAGACACTACAAGGAGAGATAAGCTCAGGGGAGTGCTTAGGCAAGCCACCCTTCCCCTCTCAACAAGACTTGTACAGGGACCAAGATATGGACTCAATCACCATGATCCAAGTACCCTCCAGCAATCCTATAATGTTTGCTGCCCAAACAGGGAAAATTCCTCACTTATCCTTTCCCCTTTTGCAGATATCAGGGCACAGCACTATTCAATACTGTAGCAGACTAATACCTTGTTGACAAGAAATTTTCCAACCTCACAAACTACTCACAGTCAAAAGAAATATCAATAGAGTTATCAAGGCAGATAACAGAAGCACATCAGTCACCAAGGAAGCAAAAACTTTCTGCACCCAAATTAGAGATGTGAAAACTACACTTAGTGGCCCTATCATATCAATCCCCAAATATAAATTATACTTGGCTTGGATTGGATGATAAAGACCAACCCTCATATTGACTGGGATAGCGCTACCCTCACCATACAACAAGATAAGGTGCACCACCATGTTTATCCAACTCATCTTGATATGCTCATGAAGGACACCATATTTGTGAAAATTATGGAGACATAAGAGGAAAAGGACCCCAGAAATATCAATTGGAACTCCTGCAGGTATGAGGTTATCCACTTTAAAAGTATGGAAACCAGACATGTAAGGGACCCAATTCAAGCACAGCTAATCCAAGAATTCCCTTCTGTTTTCCCAGAAACTTTACCAGGACTAATTCCCAATTGGGCATACAACACAAAATCAATCTCAATAAAAGTATCCCCAAAACATGTCCCATTTACTGATTAACATAACAAGAAGATGACACCCTAAAAGCCTATCTTGATGAGGCACTCAAAAAAGAACTTATCAGACCTTCTAAATCACCTTTTGGTACTGCTGTCTTTTTTGTTGCAAAGAAAGATGGAGGACTCTGCCTAGTCATAGACTACAGGGCTTTCAACAAGGTCACAATTAAGAGCATGTATCTCCTACCTCTGATTGACAACCTCTTTGAATCCCTGGGGGATCCCAAGTCTTCACAAAGATTGACTTGACTGTCAGGGATCCATTCCTTAGTTCTGTGTTCTGAGGCGCAACACAGATACACAACAGGAAATCTTAACCTTAGGATTGGATTTGTACTAAATCTTGGTTAGAATGGCAGGGAAGGCTATACAATTACCTTGTGGCCCTGAATAAATAATATCTACTAGATGTGGCTAGAGAGGTGCCAAAGTACTTGAAGACACAAAGACAAAAATGTAAATAGAACTTAATTTTTATTGGTGAATAGGAAATGAAATATATAATGGTTGATTATACCACAAAACCTTACCAGAACATTAGGATCACTTGCCACAAGCCTGAGTGGGGCTTGTGAGTTGCGCAGAATCAGGAAACTGAACAATTGAATTTCCCAGTTTGGAGCTGGATTCATTTCAAGGGGCAAAAGAGAAAGAGAGAGATTTGTCCTCAAAATAACCCACTGAAGATAAAATCAAAAGATAGTGAATGGCGGCATTCATAACACTGAGGAAGGAAAGAACCCAAGTAGTGTAGAAGAGCAGCTGGATGAAAACCCATAAGAGAAGATCCAACAGGAATCCCAACCATTAAGTTGTTTTAACTAAATATCCCCATAATTTGTAAGAACCCAATAATGCAGCAAAATGGGTTAATCCATAATAAACGGCCACATAGGTTAATACATACCAAGGAGCCCCAGGTCAAATAACTGGAGGAGGTGAAAGAGGAGGCAAAGCAGGCAGAGGCGTTGTTTTGTCACAAGTGGGAGGAAATTTATTCTTAGTATACAGATAATCCCAAGCCAAAGTCTTTGTAGCATCCTTGACTCAAATATTTGAATCAAATTCACGACCTTCAGCAACTGGGTTCCTTAAGACTAAACAGAGAAGAAGCCAAAGAAGATTCTGCTTCAAGATCATTGGGAGGTTAAATTTGAATCTACTAATTTACTAGGTAAAGAATGTAGAAGCAAGATTTATTGATCAAGGAATTGAAGTTGTTATAGCACTGGGAAAAAAACCCAGTGTCTTGGGCTAAATACTGTGAACTTTGGTTTGGGGAAGTAGAATAAGGTGAGATGTAATTGGAGGTACATTAGTTACCATTGAATTAGATGCATAGTCACTTTGGTTTGACTGCTGCCAGCAGGCTTGCAAGATGCAGCTTGCAGCAGCCAAACCTGCTAGTTGAGTAAGGAATTGAAGTTGCAGTATTGTGGCCTGGGGAGTTGACCAGCTAAATGGGATGATTGGTTGGTCTCCAGAATTGAGGTTTGTAGGCTTGTGCTGTGCATGATGAGTGTCTCTGTTCTTCTCTGCTGGTACGTTTTTATTGGTTATCTTTGTGGCTAGCTGTAATTGATTTGTTGACCAGTTGATTAAGTGACCAGGGTTTAGATCCTTAGGTGGTACAACTTTAAAAGGCTTTTTGAAGTCAACTTTCAATTTCAAAAACAACAGTAAGATTTTGCTTTTACTTTGACTAACTCTGGTTTATTCCTAGTTGTTTTTGAACTAACCAAAAGGCCCAAGTTTGAATCCAAGTGACAGTCTAGATCTTGTATTTTTTAACTATCTTTTCTTGGCTATGATTGTGTTTAATTTTCAAATTATTGTAACTCATAAAATTTTGAATAAGTTTTAAAATTAAAACCCATGGTTAACTATTCCCTGGCAATGAAAATGTCTTAATTTCATAGAGATGATCCAATAGCTAACATTAATGTTCCTTATTCATAATCTCCATCAATAAGTTTAAGTTGGAAGGATTTCAAATTCTTAAATTGACAGCAGGATATCATCAAATTTTCATGAAACCAGATGATATAGCAAAAACTGACTTCAGAAAAAAATATGGGTCCTTTGAGTGTGTGGTTCTTAATTTCAAATGACAAATGCTCCCAGCACTTTTGTAATCCTCATGAACAAGGCCTTCAAGTAACACATCATAAAAAGAGCAATCATCTATCTAGATGACATAATCATATATAGTTCAACTGTAGAACAACCCTGCAAGGATGTTTGCCTAGTCCTCTGCACCCTCAAAAAAACCAACTCATAGCCAAACCATCAAAATCAATTTTTTCTTGGCCAAACTCTCATTTCTTGGGCACATTATCATCAAAGACGTAATAAAACTAACCCAGAAAAGATACATGCCATAACTGACATGCCAGCACCAAGAAATAAGAGTGAACTTTGTACTTTCCTGGTCATGGTAGCCTAAGTTAGAAGATTAATTCCTTACTGGGGTGCCTTGACTGTCCCCCTATCTGGAATCACAGGAAAGACTACCAAATTTTTATGGGCACTGTTAAGAGACCAACATTTCTCACAACTAAAAGAGCACATGGTCACCGCCTCCATTCTACAAAATCTAAACCAAGAAGTGATAAAGGAGCTAGAGACCAAAGCATCTGATTACCCATAGGAGGAGTACTCTGTATTCAAAATGCAGAAAAAGACTTCCTTCCTTAGCATATTAATCACAAAAACTGTCTGATGGTGAACAAAGATATCCAATACATGACAAGGTGATGATAGCCATTGTTCACTTGTTAATAAAATGGTGATGCTATCTGGAAGGTGCACAGATATTCAAAGTGCTAACCAACAATAAGTCATTGATATTCTTCAACACCCAACAACACCTATCCCAAAGACAAGTAGAATGAATGAACCTTGTCCAAAAGTACCCCATGATAACTAAATATAAACCAGACAAATAAATCACTTCTGCAGATGCCCTATCAAGACTATACAGTAAACATGTTATATGCGCTGATGGGGGCTCCAATTAGACTATGTTAATCATGGGGAATCTCCAAGAAGGGTTCCCACCTGGCACATCAATGGACATCCAAGAGAAAGTACTCAAGAACAAACATCTGTTCAAAAACGTATATGATACACTACACCGCATACTTCCTAGTGATAAAACCATAAGCTATATCCTGTCAAAACAGAAGATTGACACAATCCTCCAATACCACAGAGATCTTGGACACACCTGTAGCAAGAACTTGTATGAATACCTCAAGACAAGCTACTGGTGGTCCAACATGCTAGATAATATCAGAGAGGTACTGAAACAATACAAAGTCTACAAAAAAACCCAAACCAAAGCACCACTCAAGTCAGTGGTACCTGTATCCATCACCCAACCTTTCAATATGTAGTCACTGGATATTGTGGGACCAATGCCCAGCAAAAACCAAAGTCAAAAAGTACATCATAATAGCTATTAACTATTCAACCAGATGTCCTGTAGCCCAAGCTACAAAAGACACAAATGTCTAAACTGTGCTGTTTTAGCAGAGTTACAAGGGGGAAAATATTTAGAAACTAGAGAATAATCTTTAGTGAGATAATGATTATATAGTCATTGTGAATCAGGGATAACAGGAACATGATTGTGTTGATCACACAGTTGGATAGTGAAGGGGGTGGCTTGATCCTGGTAACGAGTCAAGCGCCAAAACAAGGTATCCACCATAAGGGATCATCATTTGTTCATTTTGTTGGATTTGGCAATTTGAGTTGACTTCCTAGTCTGGCTTCAAGTGGCTGAGTAATCAGATTGCCGGTCACAAACCTGCTTGGTTAGAACCTTGCTGGCGGGTTGAGCCTGCTGTTTTGACCCCACCCCCCCCCAACTGAAGGTTGGCCTTCTCTGGGGATAGGTTGTTGGGGAGGTTATCAGGAGCCTGGGCGCCATACTGGACTAGCTGAAGTTCTGTGGCAGGCAGGGCGGTTTTGCGTTGTTTTTGTCTTGCTTTGCAGGGTCTTAGGCAATCATGGTGTAGGGTCTTGTCTTGTTTGCGCTTCCTGAGTCCTTGTACAAGGTAAGTGTTATTTTTTTACCTTTAGAATGATTGCTGGGCCTATTTTCTTGGGTTGTAGTTTGCTTTTATCAATGTTCATGACCCAAACTTAGTCCAAAACTTCATGTCTATCTTTGATGGGGACAAAGTTTATTTGCAGAGGTTAATTTTCCCTTTCTGTTTGCTCACTGTTGGCCTTTGGAATTTCCAGTTTGGGTCCTGTAAATGCTTGAATGATATTTGGCTGTGTGAGTATACCAACTCAAAAGGGCTTTTTCTGATGGATCTGTTCACCTGTGTTTGGCACACAAGTAGTGCAGTCAATAGCTTCTTATACCAGTCTTCAGGTCTCCCAGCAGTGAGTTTGGCTAAGGCTTGTACAAGGCTGCCATTAAGCCTCTCTACCTGTCCATTGGCCTGTGATGGTATGGTGTTATCATAGTATGTTTGACCCCATTTTTGACAAGGTATACACTAGTGTTTTTGGAAGTCAATTATTTCCCTTCATTGGTCATCAGGAGTTCTGGCTTTCCAACTTGCTGATTATTTCTCTTCCTATGATTTTTGTACAACATTGCCAGTGTGCGCCTTTACTGCTTGGGCTACTGGCCATCTTGTAGCAAAGTATATGGCAGTGATAATGTACTTCTTATTGTTATGTTTCTCTGGCATGGGGCCAACAAAATCAAGGGCCCACACCTTGAAGGGTAGTTGTTTGCAGATGGGTAGTACTGACTTTGGAGGGGTCTTGCTCTTTGCAAATTTCTCACACAATTTGCATTGGTCCAAGACTTCCTGGACATCCCAGTATAAGTTTGGCCACCATGCTTTGTGTTTAAGGAATTTGAAGAGGTTGCGGCTTTTTGTGTGTACTAGGTCTCTGTGATAATGTAGGATGGTGTCCACTCACTGGTGTGTGGGGATATAAGGGATGGTGGTCCTGTTGGACATTTTTCTGTGCAAGGTCCCGTAATTGTCAGCAAATAGGTGTTTGCTTTTGATGACTGTTTCTTTTGTTATGTTAGTTGTACCAGGAGGGAAGCCTTATCCTTTGTTTGTAGCACCAAGAGAGGCCAGTCTGGTTCAAGCCCATTTCCCCCTCTTGTGGCACGGACATATAGGTGTGAGAGGACTTCTGCCATGGCAAGCTCGGGACCAGGTTTATACTGTGTGAGCATATTAAATCTCTCCAAGAGCTCCATCCAGCTGGCTGGACAGTGAGATAGATTTTCTTAGGTTTTGAAGTATATGAGCATTTTGTGGTTGTTCAATGCTGTGAACTCTTCCTGTTGCTCCAAATAGCAATGCCATTTGACTAGGCAGTGTACAATGGCCAGCAGTTCCTTGTTGTGGATAGGGTATTGACTATTGCCATCTGTCAACTTTCAGGATTCATAAGCTACAGGCAGGAAATCAACATCATTATTTTTTATTTGTAGTACTCCCCCAATGGATGCATCTGAGGTGTTGGTTTTCATTTGATATTCCCTGTCAGGTTTGGGGTATGGCAGGATAGGAGCTGTTGTGAGCTTCTCCTTGAAGCGTCTAAAACAGAGGTCACATTGGGGGGTCCACACAAACTTGGATTTGGTGCCCGTTATAGCGTACAAGGGGGCAGTCAAAATGCCACAGTCAGGTATGAAGCAGCGTACATAGGCCACCATCCCCAAGAAGGTGTGGAGTTCCAAATTATCCTTGGGTGGTGGCATCTTGCAGATGGCCTGTATCTTTTGACTGTTGGGTTTGATGCTGTCTTTTGAGACTGTGTCCCAGGAGAGGTAATTGCTTGTAGAAGAACTGGCACTTTGAGGGCTTGGCCAACAGTTTGTGTTGTACCAGGGTATTAAAACTGCCTCTAGGTCTTTGTGATGCTGTCCCACCAAGGGGCTGTAGACAATGATTTTGTCTAGGTAGACTAGGGCATGCTTGCCTATGTGTAGAGCAAACACTTTTTTATGAAGGTCACAAAGGTGGAAGGGGCGTTTGTCATGCCAAAGTTGAGCACCACACATTTGTATGAGCTGTATTTAGTGCAGAAGGCTGTTTTGGGGATGTCTTCCTCCTTAATACAAATCTGGTAGTATGCAGTCAGGTCAATCTTGGAGAAGACTGTGGTTCCTCCCAAGGCGTCAAAGAGGTTGTCAATCAGTGGAAGTGAGTAACAATTCTTGATGATAACTTTGTTTAGGGCTTGATAGTCTGTGACAAGATGCAACATACCGTCCTTCTTGGCCACAAAGAATATGCGACCCCAAAGGGAGACTGTGAGGGGCAGATAAGTCCTTTCTTTAACGCTTCCTTGAGGTAGGCGCGTAGGGTGTCGTCTTTGTTTGGAATCAACCTGTAGATAGGGCGCACTTTGGGTACAGCTCCCTTGAGTTGGATGAAGTGATGAATATGTTTCTCTGGGGGCAACCCAGGTAGAGCTTCCTTGAAGATTTCTGGATGGCGGGCCACAATTTGCAATCCTGAGGTGTGGAGGTATCCTGGTGATCCTTGAAGTGTATGATCTTGTACTGGCAGGAGTCCCAGTCAACTTCCTTCAGGTTTTCCTTTTTAATCATGATCTCTGTGATGCGCACAAAGACGTGGTTGCGTAGGAGTTGGTCCACTGAGTCAGGGTAGATCTGGTGGTTGACACCTTCACACTTAATGGTCAAAACTGAGGTTGCCTGGTCTACGTGAGGATTGTTTTTACGTAACCAATCCAACCCCAGTACAATGTCAAACTTTGGAAAGTCAATGAAGGGACCTTGGATGATGGAGTGTAGATTCTCAAGCATGACAGAGAAGGGGGTGGCTTCCCTTGTCACAACAATGTGATGTTCATCAGCTAAAACCACGTTTTTAATCTGCAAAGGATTAGTGGCTAGCTTGAACTTGTCTACAAAGCTGCTGCTGACTAGCGTTCAATCTGCACAAAGTCCATGAGTGCTGAGCCTGTGTAACTGCAAAAACAGAAAGGATAGAACATCAGTTTATTGGGATTTCAGGCAATGGTGTACAGTACTGGGTCCTCTGAGGGCACTTGGATCATTGAGCATTGTTCCATTTCTTGGGTTGGTACTCATCATTGGGCAAGTTGGGAGTTGTGGGAGAGAGCTTGGCTCACTTAATGCTCTCCCCGGGCTTTTCCCTTGTCTTGGTTGCCTTGTGTGGCAGTGATACAGAAATGAGTACAATTTTACTGGCCATTGCTCCCACTTCCATGTCCATTTGAACTTGTGGGTTTATGGTTGGTGTTATTCCTGTTGCCTCCAGGGGGTGATTGAGTGGAGCGCCTGCCTGTGTGGGTATCCTCGGGTCTCTCTTTTTTTACAGTTTGTGCCTTATGAAGGGTGTTGGATGTTTTTTCTGCTTTCTCTGCCTTGCAGTACAGGCTTTGCAGGTTGGTTACCTGGTCCAGGTTTACGTGCCTCATTACATGCAGCTTAAGGGCGTCATAGTACATGAGGTGTGTGGCTGGGGTGTCAAAGGCCATGTCAGAGGGTGCGCAAAGTCAGAGTTCCTTGCAGGCGCAGGTGAGTTCCTTCACAGTGCCTGTCTGGGTTAGGCTCTTTACTTGGTGTATTATCATGAGTGCCGTGTTCTTAAGAAAAACCTTGCCAAGAAGTCTTGTTTTAAGGTATCCCAGTTCTTCTTGGTGTGTTCTTTGTGCCACTTGTCACACCAGGTGCCAGCGTTGTGGGTCAGTCAGATGGAGATTTCCGCAATCTGAGAATTGCTGTGGGCATTCCATCTGGGCCAGCTTGCTCTGGGCAGACTGGATCCATGTGGCAGATTTGTTGTTGTTGGCCCCAGCAAAAGGTTCCAAGGCAGCGCTTTGTAGTCTTTGGGCTGCATAGGTAGGCATGGTGTTTGTGTCGGTTGATTGCAGAATGGTTGCAGCTGTCTGGAAGAACCCTTGCACAGACATGACATTGAAGGCAGGTAGTGAAATCACTGTGCTCTGGTACAGTATAAAGCCATCAGGTATCTTGGTACCAGGGGTGTACGGGGTCCAGTCCAGCAGAAGGCCAGACATGATTCTGTCAAGGATTTGTTGGCTGCTGCAAGTACAGGCAACAGGCAGAATTTTACAAGATGAGGTAGGATAGATAATCTACTTGTGCTACCAATGTTGTAACTGTGCTGTTTTAGCAGAGTTAAAAGGGGGAAATATTTAGAAACTAGATAATAATCTTTAGTGAGAGATAATGATTATATAGTCATTGTGAATTGAGGATAACAGAAACATGATTTTGTTGATCACAAAGTTGGATGGTGAAGGGGGTGGCTTGATTCTGGTAATGAGTCAAGCGCCAAAACAAGGTATCCACCATAAGGTATCATCATTTGTTCATGTTGTTGGATTTGGCAATTTGAGTTGACTTCCTAGTCTGGCTTCAAGTGGCTGGATAATCAGATTGCGGGTCACAAACCTGCTTGGTTGGAACCTTGCTGGCGGGTCAAACCTGCTGTTTTGACACAAAGGCAATAATGTGAGGCAATTTATTGGCAAAGAAACCATAGCCAAGTTTGGGAAACCTGACTTTCTGATCACAGATGGAGGAACCAAACTCAAAGCCATCAATACCAATGTCTATCTTGCCAATAATGGAATAAAGTACATCACAATTAGTCCCTATCACCTGCAAGCAAATGGAAGAGTAGAGCAACTAAACAGCTTGATATTAGAATTCCTGGGTAAGTTATCTTCTAACAATTCAAAAGCCTGAGCTGACATGTTATCAACAGCAATAATGGTGTGTAGAACCCAAGTCAACTGTAATACAGGCAAAATCCCATATGAACTTGTCTATGGACAAAAGCCCGGCCTTGTTTACTACCACAGGAACATGTTTACCTCTACCCAAGAATGTACCAGACAACAGTGATCCTGGCGTAAAATGTGCCAGAAAGGACCAGGAAGACATGGAGAAGAATAGGGTTGAGATAGAAGCAATCCCACTAAAACAATAGCACTTCCAAGTTGGGGACAAGATCTGGGTTGTAAATCATTACATGCACAAGTTGGACCCAGGGTTACAAGGACCAGGAATTTTTATGGAAGTCAAGCCCAACAATACCTACCTCATCAAGGGCATTGGCGCTCAAACAGAACTGAAGCACATGCATCATGATTGCCTCCACATATGCAAAGCAAGAACAGCTCAATGTAACTCCTGACTCCCTGTAACCAACACCAAACTTGCTCATTACCAAGCCCATATCCCCAACACTCTCAAGAAAATTCCTAAGGTTCCACCTTCCAACACCCCAGGGGGAGATGTCACAATATCTTTTACTTCTCCCTATTGGGGAATTAATTGCCCAGGTGAGTCACTGAATGATTCACCAACTGATCAATAAGTTTGTGACACTACTATCATTCAACCATTTATTATGGGGATAAAACTTTTCAAATACTAAACCAAGCACAGCTTGGACAATCCTTGTAACTTAAGAGGAACAATCACTTGGATAAGCCCCATGACTACCATGACGTAAATGGATAGTATGTGACTTCTCATGATACTATATAATACTCTTCTCATATCCAACAAAGTATCATTCTCTACTTATTTTCCATTTATCTTGTTTATTATAATTCCTAGAATTATATACTCAACAGTGATAGCACAGGTAGGTTTTCACACCTACACAAGTGTTACAAACAATTTTTTTCTCCTTGCCTGCTATTGTATCTTTTAATACACAGGGGGGCGCTTGAGGAGTCCCTCCAGGACGTATTTAAAAGCGTTGATCAATCTGGTGATGATTTCAAATTGCAGGCACTAGCTTCTAATTAGAGTGTTGCCAATTCAACTTGCTGGTCCCTGCGCAAGTTATTCCACAGTCTAAACCTTATGTCAAACCTGCCACCATGCCACCCCCTGTGGATCTGTGGCTTCCCTATATGGTATATTTATTGTAGCATTTCTTAATAAAACACATCTTATTCTATTCATTCATTTACTTTATACTGGACTGTTGTCTTCCCCAATCAAATACTGAATTAACATTGGTTCAGTTGCAACAGTGATAGCAGTGGTAGGTTCACAACCTACCTAAGAAAAAAATTACCCCCAAGAAAGAACAAAGTATGGGCTGTATGGCTACTCCCCATAAAGAGATCTTCCTTCCAATCCCTAGGGGACATCCCAGAAGGATTTGTTATCTACTAAGACCAGTTGGTACTTACAAGCTTTACAATTGCCTCCGCCTGGGGCAGCACAATGCAAGTGTCACACTGCCTCAATTGGATTTCTTCTAACACAAAATAAATCTCCAGTTTGAGTTCTTTGTGGGTAGCGTGGAAGAGGCTGGCATTATTAGCTGGCTTCATTCCACAGAAACCTGCCTCTGTATCTGCCAAGTGCCTGAACCATATTTGGGTTTCCACTGCATCTGGGCACCTTAAGTGGCTCATTGCAGTATGATTTACCAAATGGGCAAACCAAGAACAGGAAGTCATATGGTTGACATTTAGGGACGCTATCAGATCCTGTTATAGTGAAGCCTTTTCACCCATTGTAGTGAGAACTCTCTCCTGGCCATCAAGCAAACAGGATCTGTCCCCAAATATCTCACTGCCTGGCAGCAAGCTTTTACCTCGCCCCAGAAGCCGTTACTGACGGGAACACCATGCTTCTTACCTTGATAATTAATGAGATAAACCCCCACATTTGCAAATGGGTTCCCATAGGGCGTTGCACCTCTGTTGATGAATTTTATTAAGCCATTGTGGAGGCCAACAACCAAGCCTCAATGGGTTTCCACGGCTCCAATGATGCGCCACCCCAACCTTGCCCTGCGCCTGGCAGCGCCCAAAACCAAGTGGGCCTCCAATAATACCATCAGCAGGAAAATGGGATTAAGCACCCCCACAAGGTAGAACTCTAGCTAGCACAAATTGAGGACCAGGGAAAAGCCTGGGGGTTGTAGTTACAAGAGGTTCTACAAACCCACTTGACCCTTCCTCTCAATCCCTGCTTGCAAAGAATCCCTGCAACTACAGTGTACACAAGATTGAAACCCTTGACGTCTTCCAGGTCCATAGTGACAACCCCATACTTCAAGAGAGCCACTCTTCAAATTAAGTAACCTGCTTAGCCTATCCCTTCTGTTTTTGTGGGAATACCCATAAACTATTGGTAGATACCAGGGCTAACCACACTATGGTGGAACAGGCGTTTGCTGAATCCCAACAACTGGACCAAGTGCCTAGCAGGTTCAAGGCAGTACAAGTAGCTGACTCCTGTAGAGTTGCAATTACCCATGAGCCGTACCCTTCTCTGTGAGAATGGGGAACGTCCAGGCTAAGCTCTCTGGGCCAATCATGGCAGGGCTCAGCCACAATGTAATTGCTGGCCTTGACTGTCTTTGGCACAACTGTCCCTACATTGACTGGGATACATCTGTTCTCACCCTTGATAGAAATGGGGTGGGCTTTCAGATCTACCCTGTAGAAATGAGCAAGTTACTCCATGATACTGTATTTTTTAGGATAACAGAGACAGGTTTGTACAGCTTCAAGGGGGGAAACTAGACTTCAACCAATATTCAGCCAAAGTTATCCGCACAGAATCACCTGTGACCCTCCCCTTGACTACTCCACCTCCACCAGCACTTGCCGCTCTCCTCAAGGAGTATAAGGATGTTTTCAGTGAAACACTGGACTAACTACCCCCTCCCCAGGAGATCCAGCATGCTGTATTACTACAAGGGTTGCTTCACAAGGCACATCCCCTCTATTGCTTGACACCAAAAGAAGATGAAACCCTCCACCAGCACCTTGTAGACACACTTGATAAGGGCTTCATACGCCCCTTGCTTTTGCCATACAGGGCTGCTGTCTTCTTTGTAGCCAAGAAGGACGGGTCCCTTTGCTTAGTCACAGATTACCGCACCCTAAATGAGGTGACAGTTAAGAATAAGTACCCCTGCCGCTGATTGACAGCCTGTTTGATACGCTTGCAGGTGCAAAGTTCTTTAGCAAAATTGATCTCACTTCAGGGTACAACCAGGCCTGAATTGCACCTGGGGATGAGGCAAAAACTGCCTTCTGCACGCGCTACAGGTTGTTTGAGTGTCGTGTCATGAACTTTGGAATGACCACTGCTCCCTCCACCTTTGCCATGTTGATGAACAAAGCATTTGAGGACCTGATTGTAAAATGTGTGGTTGTGTACCTTGAAAACATTATTGTCTTCAGTCAAGATCAAACCACACACCTCCAACACTTCTGTGCTATCCTCAACACCCTTCAGAAAAACCAGCTAAAAGCTAAACCCTCCAAATGCAAGTTTCTCAAGTTGGAGCTGTTACTCCTTGGGAACACCATCTCTTCCCAAGAGATAAAGCCCAACCCCTTCCAAAATCAAGGCAATCACCAGCATGCCGCCCCCCACTGATGTGGTCCAGGTGCAGACATTCCTAGGTATAGTTGCCTAATGTGCAAGTTTATTCCCAATTGCAGGGAACTAATTGCACCTCTCACTGAGCTCCTCAACACCAAGCAGCGCTTCCACTGGACCCCTGCCAGAGATTGAGTCTTAAAAATGTTGAAGCAAAGACTCACAACAGCGCCAGCGCTGCAGTTTCCCAATCAAAACTGTCAGTACAAACTTGAGACTGATGCCTCTGACAGGGCCATAGGGAGTGTGCTAAGGGTAGAAACTGACAATGGCGTCTTTCTCCCTGTGGCATATGAGTCCAGGAAACTTACCAACTCAGAACAATGCTATCCCATTCATGATAAGGAGTTGGCAGCAATTGTGCACTGTGTTGAGAAGTGGCGCTGTTACCTGAAAGGTGCTACATTCCCACCCTGCGTTCTGACAGACCACAAGTTGCTTCAGTACTTCAACACACAGTCCCACTTGACACGCCGCCAAGCAGGATGGGTTGAGCGTCTATCCCCTTACCAGCTGTACATTGAGTACAAGCCTTGGAAGGAACTTGTCACAGCTGACGCCCTTTTGTGACTCTATGTAGCGTCTATCACTGAGGACAATGGTTTGGACCCAGATTGGCCCATTCTCTACCTCCGCCCTGAGGCAACTTGCTACAAGGGCCTTAACTCAGTAACCATCTCCAAGTTGAAGGACAACAAAAGTCAGTTCACCACCAATGCTGGTAATGTCTGTTACTGGGCAGAGACAGGTGAAAAGACGCCTTACATTCCCATCACAGAGCAAGGGGATACCATAGTACACTACCACTGCACCTTGGGTCACATCAGAGAACACAACCTCTTCAAAAACATGAATTTTAAGGTTTGGTGGCCCTGTATGCGTCAATACATCTTAGACCTCCTTGAAATGTGCGTGTTGTGCAAAAAGAACACGTCCAAACCTGCACCCCCAAGTCTGTCCTGCCCATCAAGGCCATGGAACCCTTTGAGAAGTGGGCCCTTGACATTTTGGGGCCGCTCCCCAAAGACAGACTGGGAAAGAAGTACATTATCACTGACATTGAAATCTCACTTTCTGGCCAGTGGCCTGGACCACAACCAACTACACCGCCACCACCATCACCCGCTTTATTGGCAAGGAAATTATGGCCTGCTTTGGGCAACCCAAACGTCTCATCACAAATAGCGGCCCTGAACTTGTTGGGCACATCATGAAGGCATACTGCGCCAAGAACGCGCTCCAACGTATAGTTACAAACCCCTACCATCCTCAATTCAATGGACGCGTGGAACAGTTAAATGGCTCACTGGTTCAATTGATTGCCAAGCTCTCACAAGAACACCCTAACACTACATGAACTGAACACCTGGCCACCGCTCTACTTATCCTGTGAGCAAGAATAAACAGGGGCACAGGGTTCAGCTCCAGCAACCTGGCCTTTGGGATGCCTGATAGTCTGACAGGAGTTGAACAGGGAAAGCTACAGTCCAAGGTTCCCAATAAGCCTCTCCTAGTAACAACTCAATCCCTAGATCAATGGCGTGCCAAAGCCCAGGAAATCAAACACAAGCAGATTGCAGGAGGGACAAAGCACCACAAAGCTATATACGCCGTAGGTGATCCCGTCTACACTCTCAATCCCAATTCTGCCAAGTTGGAGCCCAACCACCTAGGGCCCTTCAAGATAGCTTCTGTCTATTACAATCATACCTATCAACTCAAAGACGCCCAAGGAAATACCAAGAAGCTTCATCATGATTGCTTGTGCCCCTGCTGCGCCATCCCCACACAAAGGCTGTTCATGCAGACCTTCCCAGACCTCCTGCAGACTCTGGTCTTGGTGTCTGATGACAAGCAGGGGGAAAGGGGGTGTTGCAACCAAGCTTCCATACTTGCCTGCCAACATATCTTATGATACACAGGGGGCGCTTAATGAGTTGCCCCTTGATGTATCTAATAACATTAACTAATCTGATGACAATATCAAATGGCGGGTACTTCATCCTAATTAGGAGCACTATCAATTTGACTTGCTGATCCCCGCACAAGTTATTCCTCAGCTCCAAACCTTACATGGAACTCCCCACCATGCCACCCCCTTGTGGCCTTGTGGCTTCCCCCATATGGTATATTAATCACAATATTCTACAATAAACAATACCTTATTCTTATTACTCTTTCCTTTCTATTGAACTGTTGTCTTCCCCAATTCCAAATACTGAATCCTCCTTGGTTCAGTTGCAACACAGGTCCTGCCTGCTTTAAGTGGTTTAAAAGACATAAAGGCAATAATTGGACCATGTTGTTGGAGGAATTTTGAGCCAGTTACACGGTAACCCTAAGACCTGTTGATGTTCTGCAGAAAGCCTGAGATGTCACTCAAGCTGGCCATGAAACTGTGTCAATATATCTTTCACAAATGGAAGAGTTCCTAGCTTTTGTGGATGTGGAACACAATCAGGATCTGGTGGAGGATTTTTTCTTCACTGGAATGTGGCCCAGGTTAAGAACTTGCGCTTCTATGCTGTGTCCTGAGAAGTTATCATAGTCAAAACTTGTTCAAAAGGTCATTCAAATGGAATGGGATCTTGGTGGTCCTCCACACAGTGCTCTGCGCTCAAGAGTAGGAGCTCATGTGACTGCAGGGGAAGGATCTTTCAAGAGAACCAGATGTCCTAGAAGTCCCTCAGATAAGGATTGCATGTCTAGATTTAAACAGGTGTGTAAGTTTCCCATGGCAAAGGGATTCTGGATCTGCGGGAAAGATGTCCATTTTGCTAGGAAATGTCCCAATTGTGCAGAATTTGACAAGTAACACCCCAACCTCATGTTTAAGGATTTGGGAAAGGGAACGCAGGCTTAGGTGTCTCCCAACCTGAGCTCATTAATTCAGAGAATAATAATGGGAGAATGAGACTTCAATCTGGTAAGGCCTTGAAGGAGTACAGGAAAAGCGCCAGTGAACCAGTGGAGCCACCTGTACAGGAAATTTATATCTCTCATCCAACTCTGCCTGAGGGAAGTCCAGATGCCTCCCCAGATGAGTGAATATTGGATGTGCGCTTGGGTATGAAGAAAGATGGAGAATTTACTTGGCAGCCTGTGCGGGTTCAGTTAAGCGTGGATTGGCTCAAAGAAGTGGAATGGCGTAAGAAGGTGGCCTAAAGTATATCAGCATTATTGATTGAAAAACCTTTTGTGTGGGAATTGCAAGGAGTTATCCTTCTGGATATTTTGCTTGATGGTATCCCAGCAAAGGCAGTATACAATCCAGGTTGTGCTGGGGTAGCGGTATCAAAGAACTTTGTCTGTAAACACAGGATGGACCCATCAATATTGGTCACACTGACTTTATCTTCCACAGATGGAGTTACCACTATTGAACAAGATGTGTTTGATGAGGTGGTAATAAAATGGAAAAATACCATGTACAAGACTTCCATTGTAGTTTTACCAGGAGCAGGATTTGATGTTCTTCTTGGTATGACTTGGATTATTGAGGCCAAGGTGAGCCTGGACACTGTCAAGAATGGCTTGGTCCATGATGGGGTTGAGTACGCCTATCAACAGCTGAAAATTCTGACAGCTCCAGAAGATGTTCAGTCAGTGGTCATCTACGCCAAGGAACATTGCTCCATTCCACCAAAGGGAATTACCTGGTTGAAGCCATTAGTTTTCAATTGTGGAACACAGGGAGGACAAATTATCCTCAATTTACCTTGTCATATATCTTCAAATATGGCAATATTTGAGAATGGGTCAAATGGAAAACTTCTCAAATCCTGGAAGTTTTTTAATACTTGTGCAGTTCCTGTGTATATTTAACAAGTTCAGTGTATTGGAGTTTGGATTCCTGTAGTTGGAGAAGTCACAAAAAATAAACCTACTGTCTCCTATGTTTGTGTGCCTGTCAACAATTTAACCTGTATACTATGTCCAAGTGAGGCACCAAGTACCTTGCTGTATACTCTGGTGTGAAAATGAAGTAGTTGTTTCTCATTGGACAAATATGATGTGGGGAGAACTTCTCCACCCTATGTGATAAAAAACCTGACTGGGAAGCCATACAAGGGTTTGTACCCTGTTATAGTCCTTCTGCAGTTGCTGCAATTAGAGAAGAGGTGGAGAAAATGTGAAAGGCCGACCTGATTGAGGAAAGTATCAGTCCTTACTTGGCTCCAATGGTTTGTGTCCCAAAGCCAGATGGGAATATAGTGTTTTTATTGATTTCTAAATGTTGAATAAGGATATTGTAAATGATGCCTACCCAATGCACCATATTGAAGACCAGCTGGACGCCATGGCTGGATCTTCCTGGTTCACCATGTTGGATCTGACTAAGGGTTATCACATATTATTAATTGATAAGAAGTCTAAGGAGGTTACAGTGTTCTCTACACCTGATAGTCTGTATCAATGAAAAGTCTTGCCAAAGGGAATGAAGACAGCAGGTGCTGTGTTTCAGTGGGCAATGGGTCAGATTATGACAGGACTTCAGTCTAGATGTGTTTTGGTATATATAGACGACATTACTGTATATAGCCCTTCCTGGGAACAACATCTAGAGGATCTTGATCAAGTATTTTTCCGGATTAAGAAAGCAAAGTTGAAGATTAGTGTATCTAAGACCAAGCTTGCCTGTCAAGAGGTCAAGGTGTTAGAGAATGTTGTGAATTCTCAAGGGATTAAACCAAGTCCTGAGAGAGTTTCTCCATTGTTAAGTATGAGGTTGCTGCAGTCAGTCCAAGAGGTTCAGGGTTTTATGGGGTCAGTGAATTTCTACCGGAGATTCATACCTAATTGTTCTGCGCTTGGAGAGCCATTGTTTGAGTTAACAAGGAAGAATGCCCAATTTGTTTGGGGACAGGAGCAAGAGTCAAGTTTCTTAGAGCTGAAGAAGAAACTCTCTGAAGCCCCCATACCAAGATTCCCTGATTGGTCAAAGTTGTTCTACATTGATACAGATGTGAGTTCAACTGGTCTTGGTACCGTTCTTACTCAAGAAGGAGAGTCAAAGTTGTCTTGGCATCCTGTTGCATATGGTTCTAAGATTTTGGGATCCACTCAAAGGAAATACTTGGCTACTGAGCCTGAAGGATTGGCAATAGTATGGGTGGTGGAACATTTTAGGATGTATATCCTAGGAATGCTGTTCATTATTGTCACTGACCACACAGCTTTGAGAGCAATTTGGACTAAGGAAGACTTTAAAGGCCAAATGCAATTGTATGCAGAAAAGCTCTCTGAATATGATTATGATATCATCTATTTCCCAGGATTGGAAAATCAGATTCCTGACTTATTGTCCCAAGCGCTGTTGGCCTGTGGAGAAGTTGAGACGCAAGAAGCCCAGGAAGCTCTGTCAAGGAATAGGATTTATGTAGAAAAATTCAAGCATCTACAAGTGATAAGAGAGCTCCATGTGCAATGGGGAGGTCACCTCCAATATGAGAAGTTATGGCAAGCAGTGAAAGCTTGGTACTGGTGGTCAGGGATGAGAGCTATGGTCCTTCAGATTTTGCAAGAATGTGATATTTGCTCTAAGTTCTCAGCGCCAAAATCCAAGGTGCAGCTCAAATCAGTGAGGTCACATTATCCTTTTGAGTTGGTCTCAATGGATACAGGTCATATTACGTTAGCAAGTGGTTGGAAAGAATAATTTGTGGTGGCCGTTGATTCTTTTACAAAATGGGTAGAATTTTGAGCACTGACCAAGGAAACAAGCATTGCAATTATTAAGTTTCTCCAAGAAGAAATAATAGCACAGTATGGATGTCCTGAGAAAGTTCTCACCAATAATGGACCACCTTATGTAGAACCAGCATTGACTAAGGAATGCTTGAAATGGGGCATCTCTAAGTTAACCTCAGCTCCATATCATCCTGAGACAAATGGTTTAGCGAAAGAACCATTGGAACCCTGAAGTGTATCATGAAGAAATTGGCTGATGGGGCTACAACCCATTGGAAGGATCACTTGGCAATGAGTGTCATGGCATACTGTACAATTCCCCATGATGCTACTAGGGTTTCTCTGTTTTGGATTTTGTATGGCCAGGAAACTACAACAAGCACTGAGGTTGGCCAATGGGAGTTTGTGGAAAAGAGTTCCTATGAATCTGCCATAGAAGAACATGCAGTTGAGATGCAGAAGTTATTTGCCAAGGCTAGGAGTAAAGGAGAGCAAGTTTGAGAAAGATGTGCTGCCAAGTGGAACTCAAAGCCTGGAGTACTTCCCCATGATCATTTTCAGGTTGGTGATCTGGTATGGTTTGATCAAAGATGCCAAGAAAAACACCCAAGAAGAGGTCTTCAGCAATGGGTAGGTCCTATGAAGATTATCTTGGTTAGTCCAGGACCAAACTACCTAGTTTGAGGAGTTGGAGCTGCCTTAGGAGAAGAATGGTCCTGTGTTCATCCTCAATTCCTTACTCTGTTCCATGGGAAATTAGAGCTGATGAAGGTCCAAGAAAATGAGGCCAATTCCCCTGAAGAGAAGGAAGGGGCCTTGTGACTGTACAACAGTCACTGTTAAGTATTTAGCTAAATAAATACTCCAAAATATAAAGTTGTTCTGTTTTTGCTGTTTATTTTATATAGATAGGTTGATAGGAATTCTTCAGATAAAGATTCCTGGAAACTAGATATCTATATTTAATAAAAGAACAGAAGGCAAGATTGGCCAAGTCAATCTGGGAGACTGGGCTTCTCAAAAACAATTTAATTAATTGGGAAGATTAATTAATGAATACATGGGAATATAATTAATGAGGATTTAACTATATTGGTTCCATTGCCTTGACTGTGTCAAGAAGTTTGGTTAAGGTTAACCATAAGAAACCCCCCAAATTTTGGGTTAAAGGCGCCACTTTGCCAAATTCATTGGGTTAGAAGCGCTGCTGCGCCGCCTAATTGATTTCAGAAGCACTGAGGCGCCGCCTAGTGAATTTTTCAGGCGCTGGAGCGCCGCCTGGGAAAATTGCTGGGCGCTGCAGTGGCGCCTGGTTTGAGTTTCAAAGTATTTTAATGGGTTTTAAGGCAAAAAGCCACTAAATGCAAAGATAACTAAGTAAAGGCAAGGATGCCTAGGAATTCAGGTTTGATCAGCTGGTTCCCAGTTGGAACATTGATAGCTGAGTTTTGGGATGTTTAATCCATAGGGTTTTGGTGCCAGAAGCTGGGGAAGCTCCATGCTGAAATGATACATTGGGATGAATGGAGTCAGGTGACTTCTTCCCATTGTAGGTTGGTTCTCATAGGTTGAGAAATATTGGTGATTTTTTAGGTAAAGATCTAGGTTTGGATGACTCAAATTTCATAGACCATGTGATATGAATCATAGGTTGATTCAGGAACTGGAGGGGGTTTCAGCCAAATATGCCACAAATGGTATATAAGCAAGAACAGCTAAACTTTAATAAAGATATATTGTCAATTTTGACACTTTCCCCTAAACTACCTTTTCAATTATTATGTCTTCTTTGTTGAATTTTGAAAGGGCCAAATTTGGAGTACTTTGAGTGGAAACCGCTGCTGCCAGGAAAGAGGTTCCTACAAATTTGTTGGAGGAAGCTTGGGCAAGCTTAGAGGTCACCAAGACTGTGCCTGAGGAGTCCTTGGTGGAAGTAAAGGCTGTGTTTGAAGAGTTATACTCTGATTACTTTGAAAAAGAAGGGACTCCTGCCCAAGGAAACTGAATCTATGCATGGGATTCCTGAAACCTGTTAGTAGGATGGGACAAAATCTTACAATAAGTGAAAGCAAAGGCAAATTGTGAAAATGAGGCTTTAAGGGCAAGGGAGGAAAAGAGCGTTGAGATCATGGCTTGTTGGCAGGATGATAACAAAGTGTTGTCCCATAAAATTGCCTCCCTGGAGACAAAGCTCCTCAAAGCTTTGTAACAGGAAGGTAATGGCAATAAGAGTCAAGGGCAGGATAACAGTAGCATGGGCTGGTTGGACCTGGATCTGTCACAGGTCATATAAGAGGATGAAACCTCTTTGAAATCATGAAACAAAAGGTTTGATGGCCCTGTATGATCCAAGACATCTTGGACCTCCTTGAGACATGTGTGTTATGCAAAAAGAATATGTCTAAGCCTGCACCTCACAAGTTGGTTTTATCTATCAAGGCCATGGAACCCTTTGAACAGTGGACCCTTGACATTGTGGGACCCCTCCCCAAAGACAGACTAGGAAAGAAACACAGTATTACAACCATCAACTAATTTATCTGTTGGATAGTAGTGTGGGCAACCACCAATCATACCACCACCATTACCTTCTTTATTGACAAGGAAATTGTGGCCTGCTTTGGAAACCCCAAGAAGCTTGTTACAGATGGGGGACCTGAGCTTGCAGGACACATCATGAAGGTGTATTGTGCCAAGAATGCCCTCCAATAAGTAGTCACAATGCCCTATCATCCCAGGCCAATAGATGCATGGAGCGCCTAAATGGCTTATTGGTCCAATCAATTTCCAAGCTCTCACAGGAGCGATCCAATACCATGTGGACTGAACACCTACCCACCACTCCACTCACCTTACAAGCAAGAATTAACAGGGGCACTGAGCTCAGCCCTAACAATTTGGCATTTGGGACCCCTGATGGTTTGACAGGGGTAGACCAAGGGAAATTATAATCCAGAGTTCCCAGGAAACTTCCCCTGACAACTACCTCTGTGTTAGAAATCACAAGATAATAAGATGCTGTCTCTGTGTGGTGGGAAATCACCCACCAAATCCACATAAAGATAATAATTAACCACCAATGCAGCTTCAGATACTGTTTTGTGAAATTTCCAAATGAGATACTAGGTTTAAGTAAAATAATTAACCCCAACCAGCAAAGCCCTAGATAAATGGCCTGCAAGAGAATCAGAGTGTCTTCAGCATAAAATTCAGGACATTGAGATAGCACATGAGTTCCAGCTTTGACAGGAGTAGGAACAGCTCTAAGGTTGACAGGCATTGAATTAACATTTGGCAGCAACAACAACAAAGTACCAATGGCAGGGCCCCATCTTCCCGTAATAATCTGGCTAAGTATTAAATTGTAGGGGATGTAGCATAACAACACAACTAAAGGGTGCATTTTCAAAAGTAAAGTTAGACCAGGGAATAAGTGTGATTTTTATTGAGTAAATTTTGGGAGGACTCAACTCTTAAGAGTTGAAACAGTGAAAATTATTCAATATGCTGTAACTGTGCTGTTTTAGCAGAGTTATAAGGGGAAAAATATTTAGAAGCTAGATAATAATCTTTATTGGGAGATAGTGATTATATAGTAATTGTGAATCAAGGATAACAGGAACATGGTTGTGTTGATCACATGACTGGATAGTGAAGGGGGTGGCTTGATCCTGGTAATGAGTCAAGCGCCAAAACAAGGTATCCACCATAAGGGATTATCATTTGTTCATGTTGTTGGATTTGGTAATTTGAGTTGTCTTCCTAACTTGGCTTTGGATGAATGGGTAATTGGGTTGCAGATCACAAACTTGCTTGTTCAGAACCTTGCTGGCAAGTCAAGCCTGCTGTTTTGACACCCACCCAACTGAAGGTTGGCCTCCTCTGAAGGTAGGTTGTCAGGGAAGTTGTCAGGAGCCCGGGCGCCATACTGGACTAACTGTTGTTCTATGGCAGGCAGGGCAGTTTTGCGTTATTTTTGTCTTGCTTTGCAGGATCTCAGGCAATCAGGTGCAGGTTTTTGTCTTTTTTGTGTTTCCTGATTCCTTGCACAAGGTAAGTTTTATTGTTGTTTACCTTTAGAATGATTGCTGGGCCTACTTTCTTGAGTTGTAGTTTGCTTTTATCAACGTTCATGACCCAAACTTTGTCCCCACCTTCATGTCTATCTTGAATAGGGACAAAGGTCTTTTGCAGACGTTCATTTTTCATTTTCTGTTTGCTTGCTGTTGGCCTCTATAACTTGAGGGTCTGAGCGCAGGGGGACTTTACTTGGGATTTCCAGTTTGGGTCCTGTTAATTCTTGAATGATATTTGGCTGTGTGCTGTATACCAACTCAAAAGGGCTTTTTCTGGTGGATCTGTTCACTTGGGTTTAGCACACAAGCAATGCAGTCAATAGCTGCTTATACCAGTCTTCAGGTCTCCCAGCAGTGAGTTTGGCTAAGGCTTGCACAAGGCTGCCATTAAGCCGCTCTACACAACCATTGGCTTGTGGGTGGTATGGTGTTATCACAGTATTTTCGACCCCATTTTTAGCAAGGTAGATGTTGGTGTTTTTGGAAGTCAATTATTTCCCTCCATCAGTTATCAGGATTTCTGGCTTTCAAACATGCTGATTATCTCTTTTCCTATGAATTGTTGTACGTCATTGCCAGTGTGCCCCTTGACTGCTTGGGCTACTGGCCATCTTGTAGCAAATTCAATGATGGTGATGATGTATTTCTTATTGTTGTGTTTCCCTGGCATGGGGCCAACAACGTCAAGGGCCCACACCTTGAAGGGTAGTTGTGTGCAGATGGGTAGTACTGACTTCAGAGGGATTTTGCTTTTGGCAAATTTCTTACATAACTCACATTGGCCTTGGACTTCCTGATTTTCACAATATAGGGTTGGCCACCAGGCCTTGTGTTTAAGGAACTCATATAGGCTTTGACTGTTGGTGTGTCTGAGTTCTCTGTGATATTGTAGGATGGTGTTTACTTGCTGATGAGTGGGGATATAAGGGATGGTAGTACCGTTGGGCATTTTCTGTGCAGGTTCTCACACATGTCTGCAAATAAGTGTTCATTCTTAATGACTTCTTCCTTGGTTATGATGATTGTACCAGGAGGAAAGCCCTCATCTTTTGTTTTTAGCACCAAGAGAGGCCAGTCTGGGTCAAGCCCATTCCCCCCTCTTGTGGCACAGACATATAGGCGTGAGAGGGTGTCTGCCATGGCAAGCTTGGGACCAGGTTTATACTGTGTGAGCATATTGAATCTTTCTAAGAGCTCCATCTAGCAGGCTTGGCGGTGAGATAGATTTACTTGAGTTTTGAAATATAAGAGTGACTTGTGGTTGGTTAATGCTGTAAATTCTTCCTGCCGTACTAGATAGCAACGCCATTTGACTGGACAGTGTACAATGGCCAGCAGTTCCTTGTTGTGGATAGGGTATTGACACTTGCCATCTGTCAACTTTTGTGATTTTTAAGCTACGGGCAGGAAGTCACCATCATTATTTTTGATTTATAGTACTCCCCCAATGGATGCATCTGAGGTGTCAGCTTCTATTTGATATTCCCCGTCATGTTTGGGGTATTGCAGGATAGAAGCTGTTGTGAGCTTCTCCTTGAGGCGTCTAAAGCAGAGGTCACATTGGGGGGTCCACACAAACTTGGATTTGGCGCCTGTTATGGCGGATAAGGGGGCAGTCAAAACGCCACAGTCAGGTATGAAGCAACGTAAATAGGCCACCATCCCCAAGAAGGTGCGGAGTTCCAACTTATCCTTGGATGGTGGCATCTTGCAGATGGCCTGTATCTTTTGACTTTCAGGTTTGATGCTGTCTTTGAGACTATGTGTCCTAGGAAGGGTAGTTGTTTGCGGAAGAACTGGCACTTGGAGGGCTTGGCCAACAGTTTGTGTTGTGCAAGGGTAGCAAAGACTGCCTCTAGGTCCTTGTGGTGTTTTTCTGCTGAGGGGCTGTAGACAATGATTTTGTCTAGGTAGACTAGGGCATGCTTGCCTATATGTAAAGCAAACACTTTGTTTATGAAGGTCATAAAGGTGGAAGGGGCGTTTGTCATGCCAAAGTTGAGCACCACACATTTGTATGAGCCGTATTTAGTGCAGAAGGCTGTTTTGGGGATGTCTTCCTCCTTAATACAAATCTGGTAGTATGCAGTCAGGTCAATCTTGGAGAAGACTGTGGTTCCTCCCAAGGCGTCAAAGAGGTTGTCAATCAGTGGTAGTGGATAACAATTATTGATGGTAACTTTTTTTAAGGCTCAGTAGTCTGTGACCAGACGTAAGGTACTGTCCTTCTTGGCCACAAAGAATATGGCGGCCCCAAAAGGAGACTGGGAGGGGCAAATAAGTCCTTTCTCCAATGCTTCCTTGAGGTAGGCGCATAGGGTGTTGTCTTTGTTTGGTGTCAACCTGTAGATAGGGCGCGCTTTGGGTACAGCTCCTTTGAGTTGGATGGAGTTTTGAATGTGTTTCTCTGGGGGCAACCCAGGTAGAGCCTCCTTGAATATTTCTGGGTGGCAGGCCACAATTTCACAATCCTGAGGTGTGGAAGTATCTTGGTGGTCCTTGAAGTGTATGATCTTGTACTGAAAGGAGTCCCAGTCAATTGCCTTCAGGTTTTCTTTCTTGTTCAGGGTCTCTGTGATGCGCACAAAGACGTGGTTGTGTAGGAGTTGGTCCACTGAGTCAGGGTAGATCTGGTGGTTGACACCTTCACACTTAATGGTCAACACTGAGGTTGCCCAGTCTACGTGAGGATTATCTTTTGTAACCAATCTAACTCCAGTCAATGTCAAACTTTGAGAAGTCAATGACGGGACCTTTGATGGTGGAGTGGAGGTTCTTGAGCATGACAGAGAAGGGGGAAGTTTCCCTTGTCACAGCAATGTGATGTTCATCAGCCAGGACCACCTTTTTAATCCCCAGAGGATTAGTGGCTAGATTGAACTTATCTACAAAGCTGCTGTTGACTAGGGTTCAATCAGCACAAAGTCCAGGAGTGCTGAGTCTGTGTAACTGCAAAAACAGAAAGGATAGGATATCAGTTTATTGGGATGTCTGGCAATGGTGTACAGTACCAGGTCCTGCAAAGGGACTTGGATCATTAGGCATTGGTCCACGTCCTTGGGTTGTTACTCTTCATTGGGAGAGTTGAGAGTTGTGTGGAGAGAGCTTGGCTTTCTTAAATCTCTCCCCAGGCTTTTCCCTCATCTTGGTTGCCCTGTGTGGCAGTGATACAGAAATGAGTACAATTTGACTGGCTATTGTTCCCACTTCCATGTCCATTTGAGCTTGTGGGTTTATGGTTGGTGTTATTACCTCTAGCTTTCAGGGGGTGGCCAAGTGGAGCACCTGCATGTGTGAGAACCCTTGGGTCTCTCTTGTTTTCCAGTTTGTGCCTTATGGAGGGCGTTGGATGTTTGTTCTGCTTTCTCCGCTTTGTGGTACAGGCTTTGTAGGTTGGTCACTTGGTCCAGGTTCACGTGTCTCATTACATGTGACCTAGTTTTTTTTAGAAACACAATTTTATTTGGAGTTTAAGACAGCATTTAAAGGAACGCGGCCAAGATAAATGGGGATGGGGGAGATATAAGTTTGGGGGCTAAATAGGTGGAGGGACGTCCTTCCACTGGATACCCTTGTGGGATACCATAGATTCAGAGGATAGCTCCTTCAAGTGTTTGTGGACACATGGTACTGTGTGACCCCACCTGAAGTTGTGGGCACAGGCTTTTTCAACCAGTGATCTGAACTTTTCTTTCACAAGGGCTGGGCTGAAGTGGGCATCATCAAAAATTACTTCAATTCCAGTTGTATGGATTGTCCATTACACAAGGTGGTAAGCTATCACTCAGAATGGCTTAGGTTCATGTTTAAGACTTGTCATAAAGAAGAGGTCAAACTTGGGGCAAAACAGTCTTGTGAGCCCCAACATTGGCTCAGCCTGAGTTCATAACCTTCTCACAGTTAGGCACCCAAAGTACTTATGTTCAAGGTCTGCTCTTTGTATGAGCATAGCCTGTATTTCCGTATGGGATGATCTTGGGGGAAGTGCTTCTCACTCCAGAAGGCTTGGTTAAATATCCGCCAGGTAAGCATCTGTTGATCTGTGGTGACCAAGGGTAGTCTCACAAAGTCTCTGAATTGTTTGGGGGTAATGAATACTCTCCTATCATTCTGAACCCATTAGGAAATCATTTTGGGAAAGACTAGCTCAGAGGAGATTTCTTTTATCACTGACTTATATTGTTTGGGCATATGCTTGGAGACTCTCAGGATACTGCATTACATGCAACTTAAGGGTGTCATAGTACATGAGGTGAGTAGCTGGGGTGTCAAAGGCCATGTCAGATGGTGCAAAAAGTTGGAGTTCCTCATAGGCGTGGGTGAGTTCCTTCACAGTGCCTGTCTTGGTTAGGTTCTTTACTTGGTGTATGATCATGAGTGCTGTGTCCTTAAGCACAAACCTTTCAAAGAAGTCTTTCTTGAAAGTATCCCAGTTCTTGTTGATGTGTTCTTTGTGCCACTTGCCACACCAGGTGCCAGCGCCGTGGGTCAGGAAGATAGAGATTTCCGCAATCCAAAATTGCTGTGGGCATTCCATCTGAGCCAGTTTTCTCTGGGCGGACTGGATCCATGCGGCAGTGTTGTTGTTGTTGGCCCCAGCAAAAGGTTCCAATGCAGTGCTTTGCAGTTTTTGAGCTACGTAGACAGACATGGTGTTTTTGTTGGTTGGTTGCAGAATAGAGGAGGGAGCCTGAAAGAACCCTTGTGCAGACATGACATTGAAGGCAGGTAGTGAAATCACCATGTTCTGGTACAGGACAAAGCCATCGGGTATCTTGGTACCAGGGGTGTACAGGGTCCAGTCCAGCGCAAGGCCAGACATAATTCTGTCAAGAATTTGTTGGCCATAGCGCGTGTGGGCAACAGGCAGAATTTTACAAGATAAGGTAGGATGAATAACCTACCTGTGCTACAATATTGTAATTGTGCTGTTTTAGCAGAGTTACAAGGGGGAAAATGTTTAGAAGCTAAATAATAATCTTTATTGAGAGAGAGTGATTATATATTCATTGTGAATCAAGGATAACAGGAACATGATTTTGTTGATCACATGGCTGGATGGTGAAAAGAGTGGCCTGATCCTGGTAATGAGTTAAGCACCAAAACAAGTTCCCCACCGGGGAGGATCAGCTTCTGTTCATATTATTGTATTTGGTAATTTGAGTTGTCTTCTTAACTTGGCTTTGGATGAATGAATAATTGGGTTGCAGGTCACAAACTTGCTTACTTGGAACCTTGCTGGCAGGTCAAGCCTGCTGTTTTAACAAATATATCAAAAATTGACTAAGCATTACTGCCTGGATCCTGGGCTCCTATTCCTTCCACATTGTCAAGTGAGTATCTAGTCCAGGTTGCAACAAACCCTTGAGTGACCAACTTCTGATGACCATGTTGATTAACAAGTTCATATCTGGTGACCCTTAAATTATGTTAATTTATCAATGTCAACTTATGTGGGGAATCAGATTTGACTGGTAAACTGGAGCAGCTGTAACCCATTTATGATCAACTGTTTGATTCAAGTCTGTTAAAGCATTCTTTTTTGTTAAAGGTTTTCTGTCTTTCTGAGCTTTCCTACTTGGCCAAATGATCCCCAGAAGTATGGAACTTACCGTGACATTACCCTCCAATTTAGCCTGGGGCACAATACCACCATCTGGAATATGGGACAAGGAGAAGTTTTTGTGGGCAGGGGGGAGTTTCATAGCAGTTAAGGTAAGCTTGGGGTGACCAATGACAGTGGGGTGCAATCATAGAACTCTTGGATAAGATCAGGAGAGTTATAACAATCATAGTGTGGAACTCATGAGTTTTCAGAATCATGATAACCCTTCCATAACACCAAATATTCCAGACAGCATCAAATCTTACAAGAAGCCAAAATACAATTCAACTCATACTCAGATTCTCCTTCCACAAGAATGGGTTGGGAAGAAGGGATCTCAGTACCCTTAAAGGGAGTAAGTAAGCATTTGTGGAAGGTGTGAAAAATCTTAAACTCCAGGTGTAAATCTAATTGGCATGTGGAGGGACCAATTTGACGTTCAAATTTGAAGGGACCCACTTCCTTGGGGCCTAATTTGTAGCAAGGGACCTTCATTTTTATAATACGGGAATCCACCATGACCAGATCACCTGGCTGGTAGGTTGGACCTTCCTGGCGCTTGAAATCTGCATATTCCTTGTAGGTTGTCACTGCAGCAGCAAGAGTAACCTGAAGTTCCTGATGAACCTGCTTCAATGCAGCGGCTTGATCAGTGGTAGCTTCTACGTTGCTAACCAAACAAGGACCCATGTTGGATGAAGGATTGTAACCTACATTGACATAAAATGGCAAAACCTGAGTCAACGTGTGCAGGGTGTTATTATATGTGAACTCTGCCATGGGTAAGTTTGCGCACTAGTCATCTTGTTGCACATTTTTATAGCAACGTAGTTAGACCTCCAGACTTTGGTTTACCCTTTCTGTTTGTCCATCAAACTGGGAGTGAAACGTGGTAGAGTGGCATAGTTTGACACCAATAATCCCAGTAAAGGCTTCTTAGAACTGAGCAATAAATTAGGGCCCACAATAACTCACTATCTTCATTGTGATACTGTGTAGATATAAGATACTGTTCACAAAAAACCTTGCTGTTTCCACTGGTGTAATTGTAGTTGAGAAAGGAAAAAAATGTGCCATTTTTTTAAACCAATCTACCACCACCATGATTGCATTAGTCCCATTGGAGCCCAGAAGTTCCCTAATAAAATTCACTGACACCAATATCCAAGGCCCCGCAGCTGGCTGCAATGGAGCCAACAAACCAGTAGTTTTATTTCTGCCTGCCTTGGACCAAACACACACTAAGCAATCCCAAACATAAGCCGCTACTTGCACCATCAAGCCCTTCCAAGAAAGCTGCCAGCAGATTAACTCCACAGTTTTATTTTTCCCCAGATGGCCTGCCGTAAGGAAAGTTTGATATGCTTTCATGATTTCATCCCAAATAGTTCCCTCTGGGACCCATAGGCAGCCTTGATATTAAAGGATTAGTCCTATCTTATGGTATCCCTGTGGCTGATTCACTGGATGTGCACATGCTAATTCCAATAATCTGTTATACTCCTTGAACATGGGCTGCAAAATCTTAGCTTTAGAATATAAGTCCAAGACTTCACCCTCAGTTAAGGACATGATAGCTAGTGTAGCAGGTGGAGACAACACAAATAAAGCCACAGCCTCATCTTGAATCAAATTATGTGTGTTAAACTCAGCATCCAAACCAGCATCAGGGAGATGGGAAGGATTTCTACTCAACACATCAGCCAAGTGGTTTTCTATCCCTTTGATGAACTCATAGTAAAACTTTTATTTTTTCAAGTCCCTGTGCCATCTGGATTGACAATCTGACAAAATCCTGGGTTGGCAATAGTACAAGAGAGCCTTATTATTGGTTCTTACAGTGAATAGATGACGCACTGACGTGAGATGATGATGCCAATGCTTCAAGGATTCCACAACAGCCATAATTCATTATCATAGATCATATAATTCCGTTCACAAGCCTCCATTTTGCGAGAGAAGTAACCCACTGGCCTTTCAATACTGTCACTGGCAGTTTGCAACAACACTCCTGCCACAGCGTATTTAGAGGAGTCTGTAGATACTACAAATGTGATCTCTAGATCCGCATTTTGTAGAACCAGAGAATTTAACAGAAGAGATTTGACTGCTAAAAATGCCTCTGCACACTCAGGAGTCCAGACCAGAGTTGTTTTCCCACTATCCAAATACAAAGGGGCTGCCACTTTCAATAAATGAGGGTTAAACTTCTTCAAGAAAGCACAAGTACCCAGGAAGCTACAAAGTTGAGATACTGTCACAAGAATAGCATACTCACAAACTTCTGCTTTCTTATCAGGAGGAATAGTATGATCATCCTCAAAGATAATATTACCCAGAAAGGTAACCTTACATTCAAATACTCACACTTACTTTGCTTAATGATCAGGTTAGCCTGGAGGATGCACTCCATCACTGCTGATAGATGGACCTTATGAGACTCCTCATCTGTAGAAAACACCAAGATTTTGTCTATGTATGCAATGGCACACACACCTAGTAGATTCCAAAGACAGAATCAATCAACTGCTGAAAGCAAGCAGGAGTCTTTTTTAATCCAAAATGCATAACACAGAACTAAAAAATTCCCTTCTTGGCTCTAAAAACCGTCAACAACTCCATCCCCTCTGCAATCCTAATATGATTAAACGTGCTCAAGAGATCAAGTTTTGAGAACACCTTGGCCTTCTTGACACAACAAGAAATTTGTGCTTCAAGAGGCAAAGGATAGGGATCCAGGATTGTGATATTGTTCAATTTTTTATAATCTACACAAGGTCTTGGCAACCTGTCTGGCTTTTTAAAAAACAACAAGGGAGAACAGATTGACAAAGCTTTCTTAAAGATGTAGCCTTTTGCCAACATGTCACAAGTCTACTCCTCCAAACATGCATCATTCTTCAAGATCAAAGGGTAAATAGGAGAAGCAATATAAATAAGATCAATAGTAACCTTGAAGTCAAAGTCAAACTGAGTGGGTTTGGGAAGAAGCTCTCCCTTAGTGACATCAAAAGCTGCAGACCAGGATTGAAGGCATACTGGAAGGTCCAAACTTACTGGCGTAGTGGCTGGAGTTGACTGAATAGATTAAGAAGACTGCTCTAACTCCAAAATTCCTAGCAATGGTATATGAACAGTGATACCCAACAAAAAATCCACTTGCAACTACTTTTCCTTTAGGAGAATTAAAACATTATGATCCTGCCACCAGCCTACCCTCCAAAATAATAGGGTACATGAGGTAGTGCATATAAAAAATCTAGTAGTAAAGGATTGACCAGCAACCAAAAATGTCACGGGCTTCTTTAACTGGAACAAAAAGAACATTTGGCAATTTCCTCCTCTGACCAGCATGCTGGGATGATATTTCAACTGCCACAAATCTGCAGTCTCTACACTCATGAACTTTTCAAAAGCACCAGTATCCAACAAAATTTCAGGCTGGAAGATATTTTGACCATTATTGATGCTTTCATAAAACAAGAAGTAACCAGAAGCAGATTTATTTGCTGCAAATGACGCAATCCCGGAAGGATCTTGCTTCTCTTTGGTGGCCTGGACTGCAGCTATGGAGGCAGGATGCTCCTGAAAGTAGCACTTGATTATTTCTTGAACTTCTTTGGGAAGGACAGGGAGGTCACAAACAATAGGGACTAAATGTAACTCTTTGGATTTGACAGCTGACAACTTGGTGGGAAGGATGTGCTGAAGCATAGTCAACAAGCTTTTAGAAGTGGTTGCAACTGCCACCTCATTCACATTAAACAGGTTATTCAGAATTAACAACTGCAGCTGTGAAGATACACAAGAGGAACACTCTTTAATAGGACCAGGAGAAACAACTGCAGGTTGGAAACTGGAAAACCACATACAAGCAGCAGGTTTGGCTTCAATTGTCAACATGTCTTGAGTAGTAGCCAACAAATTTAAGAATAGAGAAAGAATTTGGCTTACCAGGGCCTCAGCTGTAGTTAACATGGAATTCCAAACTTCCAAGTCCTGGGTAGTCTGTTCAACTGTTAACCACAACACTGAGAGCTTATTAACCTTGGGAACATCAATTGTGCAACAGTAAGAAAGAAATTGAGGAAGGAATGTTGCCAGAGGACTAGTACCCTGATGGAAGATATACAGTTTACAATAGACTTTGAGCTCCTCAAGAAATACACACACAGTATTTAACAGGGGGTAAAAAGATGCACTTTCTGTCAAAATACGTGGATTGTGCTCCACCGCAGATAACAACCATTCACAAGAATCCTCTGAAACCTTTTTCCTTGCATGGCAAACTTGAGATTTGTGACTAAGGCTTGAACCAGAATAGAATGATAAAGCTTACAAAACTTCACGCAAAATTTCATCAGTGGGTGGAGCAGTAAAATAATCCAGATGCCAAAATGACATGGCACAGCAGAAATAGGAAACAGATGAATCAGTCTTTACTACTGCTACCAGAGAGAAAAACCACAAATTTATAGAACAGTATAAACTGAAAGCTCAAGAACAAGCTTATGCTGATGAACATGGTGAACATGGTGAACACAGATATCTTGACAAAGAAGGAGAAAAGAAACACAATTTGTGATAAACTGCTTCCAAAAACTCAGATGTAGAAGAGTTGAGTAATTTGACAGAAATTTCAGGATAATAAGTAGATGTCTCCATGTGGTGAGGAATCACCACCCAAATTTGCATAGAGTTGATGATTAACCACCAACAAAGCTTTAATACTGTTTGGTAAAATTTTCAAAAGATACACTAAGATTAAGCAAAATGATTAACCCTAACCAAAATAAAACTAGATAAATTTCCTGTGAGAGAATCAAAGAATCTTCATCATAGAATTCTGGACATTGGGATGGGGCAAGTGTATCAGCTTCAGATACAGTTGGGAAAACTCCAAGATTTGTGGGCATTGAATTAACATTGGAAGGTGAAAACAACAAAGTGTTGATAGTGGGACCCCATCTTCTGGTAATAATTTGACTTAGAATCAAAAAATAAGGAATGTATCTCAACAATCCAACTACAGGATGCATTTTTAAAAGTAAATTAGACCAAGGGATATTTGATTTTTATTGAGTAAATTTTTGAGAGGACTCAACTCTTAAGAGTTGAACAGTGAAAATTTCCCCATATATATCAAAATTCAACTAAGCAATACCACCTGGATCCTTGGCTCTTATTCCTTCTACATTTCCAAGTGAGTATCTATCCAGGTTGCAAAGAACCCTTGGGTGACCAACTTCTGACAGCCGCACTGATAAATAAGGTTGTATTGAGTGACTCACATATTACGTTGATTTATCAGTGTCAGCTTGCAAGGGAGAATCAAATCTAGCTGGAAAAATGAAGTGGCAGTAACTCATTTCTGATCAACAGTCTGGTTGAGATCTTTTGAATCAGTTAATCTGGTTAACAGTTTACCCAACTTTTTAGCCTTGCAACTAGGGCAAGTAATTCCAGGCATTATGGAACCTACTGTGACAGGTTCTCTCTGGATTAGGTGATGATGTTGGGGTCTTGGGAGGAGCTTTAGACTTAGAAGGCTGCTTTTTGAGGATAGTTTGGCCTTTTTTGTCTTAAGAGAATCAACTTTGCCCTTGAAAGCCTTGGGCATAGCTTTGTTGATGGACTTGGGAGGCATCTAAAAGTAAATTAGTATCCAAATATGGTATTTTTGAGGGAAGTTTTCAAACAAAAAATTGGAATGTTTGTAATCTACAAGTAGTAATTTTTTACTTATGATTTTAGAGAAAGTCTGAAAATATATACTATCAAAATTTTAAAGTTTTTTTAGTAAACATAATTTTTTATTAGTAACGCAAGTAGGAAAACTTTGAATTTTGACTGAAAACTTGAAGTTGAAATGGCATTTTTGAGATGATGTAACTGAGATGCTGTAGCTCAAAAACAGTGATTTTGACCTTTTTATATTAAATTAAGAAATTTAAAGTGGATTTAAATCAACAGGACCAAAGAGTAAACCATGAATATTTTTAAATCTAGCTTATAAAACTGGGTCTAAAAAGTACCCAGTTGTTTAGAAAAAGCCAAAAAATACATATTTGTAAAGTTTTATAAGTTTTCTTACATTTTTACTTAGGTGATTTTTGACGTGAAATAGTACTTTTAAAAATTGGAGTGCAAGATTGCAATAGGGGAATTGATATAGCGTAGTTTGGCATCATATGTAATTTGCCCCTATTTTTCCCTATCCACTATACACATCAAATCAATTGGGTGGTATGAAACCTAATGGAATTTGAAGTGACATAAATCAAAATGGCGTAATCACCCTCTTTCTTATTAAAATCACTAATAAAATAATTTAATAATAAAACCCTTATCTACATATCCATTCATAGATAAGCTATAAGTTACATATAGCAAAAGTGGTTTTTTACCCAGCAATGACAATCACTAGTAGGAATACCTTAGTGATGTTGTTTTAGGTTGTTCTTAGTATAAGTTTCTTGGATCAATATTATAGAAGCATCTTCTGATTGTATACAGAAGGCTTTATTTTAGTGAAGGAATAAGCTTATTTTAGTTTGAGATAAATGGTGTGTTTTGAGATGGCGTAAAATCAAGATGGTGTAAACACAGCCCACACTAAGCAATTTTATTTGTAAATAAAGTTAGAAAAATAAGATTTAATTAATTTGACTCAAAATGACAAAATTGATATGGCATACTTTTGAGATGCTGCATTATAAAAATATAAGTGAATTTTAATTATTTTATTTGTGATTCAAAAGCCCTAACACAAAAAACGCCATCATGAATTAAATTTGAGATGGCATTGTTTGAGATGGCGTGTCTTACTGGGCAGGAAGATATTCTGTCAATTATTTTTCTGTTGACTGATTTTCAGTCAAATTTGATCCAACTATAAATTTTATTATATAAAGTATTTTACTTTGCAGCAATAAAAAATCAAAAAGTACAAAATGAAGAAAAAAATTCCTTATAAAATTTATTATCTGAAACTTTAAATATTCTTATTTTATTTTCTAGCAATGAAATTTAATTTAATTGGCTTTTAAAAAGATAAAGATTTGAAATTAAGACACTTTGTCAGAACTTTTGGCTCTGCTCTCAGACCTGGCGTTCTGATTACAATTTGCTTTATTGAGTATTTGGGATATCTGGGTGTTGTGTTATGAGTTGCGGCACAGACACACAATGGGGAATCCTAACCTTAGGATTGGATTTGTACTAAGTCTCATTTAGATGATAGGGAAGGCTATGTGATTACCTTGCGGCCCTGGAAGAATAATCTCTACTAGTTGTGGCTAGAGAGAGGCGTGGAAGTATGTGGAGACACAAAGACAAAAATGTGAATAGAACTTAATTTTATTGGTGAATTAGGAAAAGGATTATATAGTGGTTAGGAATACCACAAAACACTACCAGGATAGTAGGATCACTTGCCACAAGCATGAGTGGGACAAGTGAGATGCGCAGAGTCAAGAAACCAAACAACTGTATTTCCTGATTCAGTCATCAACCCATTTTGAGAGGCAAAAGCAAAAGCAAGAGATTTGTCTTTGAAATGGCCCACCAAAAGCAAAATTGACACATGGTGAATAGCAGTATTTACGACATTGCCCTCCCCTAGATTGGCCTTAGGGGGTGACATTTGCGGAGGAACTTGACATGCACTCAAGAAAAAGGACAACTTCTGGAGAGAAGCTTCACAGTGTATTTGGACTGTTGTTTAAAAGTCACTTCTAAAGGGCCAATCCACAGAGTGTCCAATTTATGCGCGTGCCCACCTACTCTGTGTTGGTAGTAAAGAACATAGTCACCCACATCAAATTCAGGAAAGGGGGAGCGTCCAGCATTATTGGGAGAAAGCTCAAGCATCTTAGTTTTGTATGCAGAAGTGTAGGCAGTGGCCTGTATATCAATTACGCGGTTGACTAGATCCTTGATGTGGTTGTCAGGATTCAAGGCCTTATCAGAGAAAAGCAGGGGGGCCCCAATAGCAATGGGGTAGTAGCCTCTTGCCCATACAGCATAGCAAAAGGGGAGTACTCAGTGATACAATGTTTGCTAAGACAATACACAAAGAGGGCAGCAGGTAAGTATAGGTCCCAGTTGACAGCATCATAGTAGGTGAGCTTCCTCATGATGGAGATCAGTGTTGAATTTGCACGCTTGACTGCCCCATTGGTAGAAGGGTTGTAGGGGGCAGAGAAAGACTGATGAGACCCCAAAGCTTTGACAACAGAGGTTACTAGCTTGGCATTTAATTTAGTCCCACTATCAGAGAGCAGCACTTGAGGATAGCCATGGCGGTAGAAAACATCTTTTAACAAGAAAGCAGCAGTTGTCTTGGCTGTGATGTCCTTTATGGGGCAAGCCTCTAACCACTTGCTAAAATGATCAACAGCAATTAGGATAAAGCAGCAACCAGAGCAGGAGCGAGGGAGAGGCCCTATAGTGTCAATACTGATGGTGTGAAATGTGTGTTGAGGGGGGACTAGCTTGAACTCATGAACAATGGCTTTAGGTTGTTAGAGTTGGCAATCATGGCAGCTAACAATAACATCTGGGATCAGCAGGCAAAGATTTTCCTAGAATTAATTCTTCTGGAGCCAGGCATGAGTCTTGGCAATGCCTCTGTGTCCTGTCTCTTTATGAGCTTGAAGCACTAATAAAAAGCAAATACTAGGCCTTACATAGGGCAAGTAGTGATCTTGTACTTTCTTAAAAAAACTGATTGTCACAAATGAGGGTGTCTTCAAATAACTTAGAAAGGGTGACTTGAACTTCTTCTGTCTTGTTCTCCCATGACAAAGGATATCCAATTAGTTTATACAACCTGTCAGCCTTGGTAGGGTGTAGGGCAAGGATGGGAATTCTGGACAGTTCATCAGCATTCTGATGTTGGATCTTGGGGTGATACAGCACAGTGAAGTTGTACCCTTGCAGGAAGAGATCCCATCTAGATAGTTGTCCTTCTGGTTCCTTGAGTTGCTGTAGCCATTTGAGCAAAGTGTGGTCAGTAACCACAGTTTAATGGGTGCCATACATGTAATGGCAGAACTGCTTGACAGCATGCAGCACAGCAAGGAACTTCTTCTTGATTGCACTGTCTTTTTTGTCATGCTTATTCAGGACACAAGAGGTATCAGCTACAGGGTGATCCACAACTTCATCATCCAATTGAGCCAAGATAGCCCTAATAGCCAGGTCACTAGCATCAGTATATAGGATAAATTCCTTATTGTAGTCAGGATATACTAGGATGGGAGCCTCTTTGAGTTTTTGTTTGAGGATCGCATAGGCTTTTTGTTGGCTGAAAGTCCATTCAAAAGGGACATTATGCAGCAGCTGGACCAAGGGTTTGCTAGTGTCAGCAAAATCAGGGATGAATTGTCTGTAGTATCCCATCATACCCAGAAAAACTTAAACTTCCCGCAGGTTGGTGAGTGGAAGCATTTTTTCAATGGCCCCAACTTTCTTGGTCATTTGGTGAATCCCTGTCTGGGTTACTTCATGGCCCAAGAATTCAAGACAATCTTTGAAGAGAGCGCACTTAGATGGTTTTAACTTAAGTCCAGCCTCACAAATCTTTATGAACACCTCCTTAAGATGGGCCAGGTGATTGATGAAGGTAGCAATGAAGACAGTTATATCATCTAAGTACACTAAAACACACAAGAGCTTCAAATCATGGAGGATGGAGTCCATGGCTTGCTGAAAAGTAGCCAGAGCATTGCAGAGCCCTTGCAGCATTCATGTAGGCTCAAACAATCCTTCAGAAGTGATGAGTGCAGCCTTCTGTCTATCTTTGGGAGAGAGATCAACTTTCCAGTACCCAGAGGCTAGTTCATAGCAGAGAGGAACTTGGAACCCCCAAGGCAGCAGAGAGCATCATCAATGTGTGGTAAGGGGTAAGATTCCTTCTTGGTTAAGGAGTTCTTTTGTTGATAGTCCATTACAATGCAATGGCCTCAATCCTTCTTTTTCAGTATGAGCAAGAAGGTACATGGACTTTGGGAAGGAGCAAGCAATCCAGCGTCTAGAAGTTGTTTGAGTTCTTTAGACACCTGAGCATTCTCCACACAACTGTGGCAATAAGATTTAGCACAGAAGGGGAAGCATCACCAGTATCAATCTGGTGAATGAGGCCTTTGGCTAGACTGTAATCAGTGCTATCTTTAGCAAAAATATCTGAAAACTGATCCAGTAGGTCAAGCACCTCTTTCTGTTGAACCAGAGATATTTGTGGGAAGTCTTTTGCAGTGAACAAGGATAGGACTTGTGGCTCATCCTCAGGTAAGTTAAAGTCCTGGAACGTACCAAAGGGATGTAGTAATAGGACGTCAGGAGCATTATGACTGTACAACAGTCACTTTTAAGTATTTAGCCAGATAAATACTCCAAGATATCAAGTTGATCTGTTTTTTCTGTTTGTTTTATGTAGATAGGTTTGGTTGGAATTCTTCAGATGAAGATTCCTGAGAGCTTAGTATATATATTCAATAAAAGAACAGAAGGCAAGATTGGCTGAATCAATCTTGGAGACTAGGCTTCTCAAAAACAATTTAATTAACCAGGAAGATTAATTAATAGATATATGGGAATATAATTAATGAGGATGTAATTATATTGATTAATTGCCTTGGCTGTGTCAATAAGTTTGGTTAAGGTTAAATCAAAAGTAAACCCCCAAATTTTGGGTTAAAAGTACCGCTTTGGCAAATTCATTAGGTCAGAAGCACTGTTGCGCCGCCTAATTGATTTGAGAAGCGCTGAGGCGCCGCCTGGAAAAATTGCTGGGCGCCGCAGTGGCGCCTGGTTTGAGTTTCAAAGTATTTTAATGGGTTTTAAGGCAAAACCCATTAAATGCAAAGATAACTAAATAAAGGCAAGGATGCCTAGGAATTCAGGTTTGATCATCTGGTTCCCAGTTGGAACATTGATAGCTAAGTTTTGGGATGTGTAATCCACAGGGTCCTGGCGCCAGGAGCTGAGGAAGCTCCATGCTGAATTGGTACATTGGGATGAATGGAGTCAGGTGACTTCTTCCCATTGTAGGTTAATTCTCATGGGCTGGGAATTACATGAGATCTTTTAGGTAAAGATCTAGCTTTGGATGACTTGAATGTCATAGACCACATGATGAATCATATGTTGATTCAGGAACTGGAGGGGTTTTCAGCCAAATATGCCCTGAATGGTATATAAGCAAAAACAGCTAATTTTTAAATAAAGATATATTGTCAATTTTGACGCTTTCCCCTCAACTTCTTTTTAATTATTGTGTCTTATTTATTACTATTTTAAAGATCAAAATTTGGGGGTGTTTTTTGTTGAGGCTGCTGCTGCAAGAAAGGAAGTTCCTACCAGCTTTCTTGAGGAGGCTTGGGCAAGTCTGGAGGTCTCTAAGATTTCACCTGAGGAATCTTTGGTAGAAGTGAAAGTGGCTTTTGAAGAACTGTACTCTAACTATTTTTCCAGAGAAGGAAACCTGGCACAAGGAAATTGAATTTATGCATGGGACTCCTGGAACTTGCTATTAGGGTTCAATGAAATTTTGCAACAAGTAAAGGACAGAGCCAATTGTGAAGTTGAGGCGTTAAGAAACAGAGAGAAAAAGAGTGTCAAAATTATGGCTCCTTGGAGAGATGACAATAAATCATTGTCTCACAAAATCGCCTCCCTGGAGGCAAAGCTCCTCAAAGCTTTGTCACAGAAAGGTACCAGTAACAAGAGTCAAGGGCAAGATAACAGTAAGTTTGACTGGTTAGACATGGATCCATCACAAGCATTCAACAACTTGCCATAGCCAAATAACTGCTCTCTAGACACATGTATGGGCAGAGCAGTTAAGTTGACAACCAGCAATTAGACAGGGTCTTTATGAAAGACATCCAAGGTTCCTGGACAGAGACATGATTCATTGCATCCTAGTGAGGGAGGAGAGTATAACTCTAGGAACGTATGCTAGGGTAGCTCATACACTACTTGGGAGTCTAGGATGGCCTGAGATCCAGAGGGAATGGTTACAGCAGAGGTGACCAAGAGAGGGATCCCCTCAGGCGCAGGGCAAGCCATAGGAGGGCACTTCATGTTGGAGGAATGGGTATGTATTTTAGAGTGAAAACACCGGTGGGATATTCTAAGGCACATGTCTTGAGGCGCTTCCCGGGAACTTTAACAGGCTCTTCAAAGATCAGAGGGACCTTTTATCCTAAGATAGAGAGGTAGGTGTCCTTTAAGTTTATTATCCCATTGTATTTTCTAAGGAATTAAGTACCAACTAGGAGGTTGTAGCTCTCATTCTCCAAGACAACAGCAGGCGCGGCCAAGAGTAGTTTGCCAAACCGCATGGGAAGAAAAGAATAAGCTCCTATAGCGTGAGTCATAGATAGCCCAGCTATGCCATACAACTGATGATAGTTAAAGTTAGGGGCAAGTTTGAGCTTCTTGACAAGCTTCAAGGAGACAACATTAACAGGAGACCCTGTGTCTAAAATAGCCTTAATCTTCACCTTTTGGATGGATATTTTCACACAAGTGGTAGTACAACCAAAGAGAGGGAGGACAGCTAGAATTTCTTGGGCTTCTGCTAGTTCTTTGTCCCACTTTTCAATCATGCATCTTAGGCCTGGGAACTCCTTAAAGACCATCTGGAGGGGGAGCAAGACTGAGACATTTTTGAACACAGCATCAGCAACCTCAGCAGCTTCTTTGGAAGATTTGATAAGAACAGGAGACCTCTTGTCTTGAGTGAGATATGGGCAAGAGACAACCTCTTTGGCTTCAGGCAGAGGCTTGACGGTTGTTATAGTTTCCCTAAAACGTAAATTATAAGGGACTGCAATAGTTTTGGGGACAGCAAGGACTGAATACCCATAGGCATCAGGATCTTCTTTATCAGAATCATCCATGTCTGAGTCATCAGATATATTTTGAAATAGCAGCAGAATGGGAGGAGCCTCAGTTTCAGCAGGCTCAGAGTCAGCAATGGAGGGGGGAATTGAAGGAGACTGGGAAGAATTGTCAACCAAGAGCGTCTCTGCCTCTAGGTTGGCTGTTCTTTTCCTGCCTGCTCCTTGGGATCAGCTCCTTCAACCCAAGGATTGGTGCAGACTTGGGAATGGTGATCTATCTGTCCACAGTTATGGCAACCCTGGCGTCAAGGAGGATTCTTCAAGTTCATGGTGAGGAAACGTAGGCTACAGGAAGACAAATCAGAGTTTGAGGCAGCACAATTCTCCTGCACAACTGCCCCAGAATGAGTGAGATGCATATCCTGCAACAATGTCTTTATGCTCTTCATAGAAGAAAGCATGGCTTTATTAGCCTTAAAGTGAAGGCACAGAAGCTGGTTAACCTTGAGAGCTTGAGCGCAAGCCATGTATGCTTCATGTGCAGTCAGCTGGCGGCTTGTAATCAGTTGCTGTTCCTCCATGTAAAATCTATCTGCAAACTTGGCTTGGGTCTCCTTTGGTTTGAAATCAATGTGCATGAAGGCGTCCTTCTTCACTCTCAAACTATGTTCACCACCAAATTTTTTAATTAGAAGTTGCTTCATATCTTCCCAGATCTCAATGGTGGGCAGCTCTGGCACTACTACCTCTTGACAGGTCCGGTGCAGACAGGTTAGAATGTGTTCCTTCTTGACCTCATCCAAGGCCCTTCTCATGGCAGTTTCATAGATAGTTAGGAAAGCTGCAATGGTTGAGGTTTTGGGGTCAAAGACTTGCTTAAAGTTAGGCTTGAAATGTGCTTCTGGAGTTGGGTTACCATTGTTGCTATTGAGTACATTTATGCGCAAGGAGAACTCTGCTTCAGATACAGAGAGGCAGTCTGGCCCACAGCTGGCAAACACTTTCCTCAAGGGTAGTCAAAGTTTTAGCAGTGCAGGTGCCCGTATTATTAGCTAGGGTGGTCTGCTGCTCAGTAGCTTCTAGGTGTTGGCCCTGCACAGTTACTAATAAGGACAGCTAAGCCAGTTGAGAGGTAAGAGACAGACCTACCAAAAGGCAAGGAGCAAACCTGTCATTCACTGAATCAATTAACTTACTCATTTCTTGCACGTCTTTATCAAGCTCAGAGTGGTCTTGTTTCAAATGATTCACCTCATTAGCTAGAGCTATCAGCTCTCTAGCACAGTAAATGCAGGGAGCCCCTGACAATCCAGGGCAACAGACATCTTGATCAATAATCCTAGTTGGACTAACAACAGACACTATCATCTCATACAAGGCAGCAACCTCTTGTTGTAAGTCATCAACTTGAGTTGTCAGGGCAAGCACTAGAGGATCTGGTTGAGGAGATTCAGTAGGGAAATCCTGGCTGCGGGTGGATGTTCTTAACTCTCTCATGGCATCCCATAGTCTATGCTTTCTATCTGCCAAATCATCAGATGGAGAAGAAGGTGGGGTATCTTGTTTTAGTGTAGACAATCCATTTACTTGAGTCTGGAGTTTTGAAATGGTAGTGGTGGTAGCAGCCCTTTCTTGATTGAATTCTTTGCCAAGTTTTCAGAGACCTTGCGCAGCAAGGGCTGCTACTTGCTGTAACTGGTCAAAGGAGTAAGCACTGAATGCATTGAGCTGTTGCACAAGTTTCTTGAAATTGGTAAGATAGGCGTTTAGAGTGGAGTCTGCTTGGGTTTGCCAGGGCTGTTCCAACTGGTGAAACTCATGTAGACACTCTCAGATGTACTTGGGAATGGACTGGCGCATTTGTTTGATGGAATTGACCAAGCAGGTCTGGGAGGTGACAGAGTTGCGCTGATTGTCTGATACCAAGAAAAACAGGGAGTAAATCCACTTCTGGTAGGCCATGAACTGATCCCAGTGATGAGTGATGGTGGCTTGTAGAGATGAATTCTCCTTAACGTGGAGCCCTAATACCATTTGATTATGGGCTAAGGCAGGTTGTACAAAGGATGACAATAAGTGTTCAGTGGAGCCAGCTGCTGAGAGGAGATGCTGTGGAAATTGTGAAGCTACAACTAATTTATAGTATTCTGCTTGGCTAAACTGAAGCTGGAGGCAAGGGATGACTCCATCACGGGCTATCCCAAGGGCTACTGCCATGACTTGTTCCAAGTCAGGGGTACCCAAAGGATAAGCAACTAGGCAGGGACTCCTCCCAATGTTCAGCACAGTAGGGACAATAGGCGGGTTGATGATGTCTTCCTCAATAGGAGGACTGGTAATTTTAGGAAAATTCAGCTCATGTATGGGAGGAGGCAAAGGTCCTTAAAGCATTGTTGTGAAAGGGATAACTGAGGGGCTTATAGCCTCTGTAGTAAGCACCATTTTTGTTGTGATCTTCAGTGCGGCACAGAGTCACAGCGGTAAATCCTAACCTTAGGATTGGATTCATACTAAGTCTTGGTTAGAATGGCAGGGAAGGCTATGCAATTACCTTGTGGCCCTGATTGAATAATATCTGCTAGACGTGGCTAGAGAGGCGCCAAAGTACGTGGAGACGCAAAGACAAAAATGTGAATAGAACCTAATTTTTATTGGTAAAAGTGAAATGGAATATATACTGTGTAGCTTTACCACAAAACAGTACATGGACAGTAGGATCACTTGCCACAAGCATGAGTGGGGCTTGTGAGTTGCGCAGAATCAGGAAACCAAGCAATTGAATTTCCCAATTCAAAGCCAGCATAATTTCAAAGGGCAAAAGCAAAAGAGAGGAATTTGTTCTCAAAATGACCCATTGAAGGCAAAATTGAAACATGGTGAATGGCGGCATTCACAACAGAGACAATTCATTGGGAAAGAAATCATAGCCAATTTTGGCAAACCCGACCTCCTAATCACAGATGGAGGCACCAAACTTAAGGCCATTGACACCAATATCTATCTTGCCAATAATGGTATAAAACACATCACAGCTAACCCATATCACTGTCAAGCAAATGGACAAGTAGAACAACTAAACAGCGCGCTCATAGAAGCCCTCAGTAAGTTATCTGCTAACAATCCAAAGGCCTGGGTCAAAATGCTCCCAACTGCGCCCATGGTTTGTAGAAAAAGAGTTAACCGCAATATGGGCAAAACCCCTTATGAACTTGTCTATGGACAAAAGCCCACTCTTGTTAGTACATCTTCAGGACCAAGATTACCTCTTCCCAAAAAGGTGCTAGACAACAGTGACCCTAACGTACAATGCTCTAGAAAAGACCAAGAGGAGATGGAATGCCAAAGGGTTTAAAGGGAAACAATCCCATTGCAACAAGAGAGATTCCAAGCTGGGGACAAAATCTGAGTTGTCAATCACAACCAACACAAATTGGACCCAGGGTTGTGTGGACCAGACATTGTCATGGAAGTCAATCCCAATAACACCTACCTCATTGAAGGAATTAGAGCTTGGACTGAACTGAAATGTATGTACCCCAACTGCCTCCACCTAAACAAAGCAAGAACAGCACAACAAAACTCCAGACTCCCTGTTCCCAACGCTAAACTGGATCAATACCAAGCACGCATCCCTGACACTCTTAAGAAAATTCCCAGGCTCCACCTTCCAGTACCCCAGGGGGAGATGTTGCAACATATTTGATTACTCCCTATTGGGGAATTAACACCCCAAGCAGATCACTGAATGGCTCACCAAATGGTTCACTGACCAGCCAGTAAGCTGGTGGCACCATTATCAGTCAAGCCATCTATGATGGGAATCTCCCAATCCAGATCCTAAATGGAACACAGCTTGAGTAAGCCTTGTGGCCCAAGAGGAACATCACTTAGATAAGCCCCATGACCCCCATGACGTACATGGACAGCATGTGGCTTGTCATGATACTATATATTATTGCATATTCATATCCAATAAAGTATCATTCTCTTATTAAATCTTCCCCTTTTTCTGTTTATTTTACCTTCCCAGAAGTATAAACTTGACAGTTGGTATCTTCAGAGGTCAAACCCTTGCCTCTGTTGTTTATCAGGAGTTCTGGCTTTCTGAACTTGCTGATGATTTATTTCCCTATGAACTACCACACGTCATTGCCTGTATGTTTTTTTACTGCTTGTGCCACTGGCCATTGTGTGTCAAAGTCTATTGTGGTAATGATGTACTTCTTCTCATTATGTTTTCCTGGCATGGGTCCCACAATGTCTAAGGCCCACACCTTGAAGGGTAGTTGCATGTGGATAGGTAGTGATAAGGAGCATCTTTTTGGAGAAGCTTCAGATATGGAATTAAGAAAAAAGAGAAGTATATTTTATTGGATAATACTTTAGACTTATATAGACTTGGCTGTGGCAGAGATTTAGTTGGATTAAACCTAGGGGTTGGTCATGTTCAGGATGTGTTCAAGCCACTGGATACTTGTAAAGTCACATGATATTGCTTGGTTGCCATTCTTGGTATATCAAACTGTATATTGGAAGGGCACCAAATTGGGCAATGGCTGAATGTATAGTAAGTTGGCAGTAGCCAGAATACTTGTACATCCAGATCCTTGACAGTAGTACTGACTTAGGTGGGGTTTTTCTCTTTGCAAATTTCTCACATACTTTGCATTAGTCCAAGACTTCTTGAAGTCTTGGTACAGGGTTGTCCACCATGCTTTGTGTTTAAGGAATTCATAGAGGTTGTGGCTTTTTGTGTGCCCTAGGTCTCTATGGTAACGTAGGATGGTGTTAACTTGCTGATATGTGGGAACATAAGGGATGGTGGTTCTGTTGGACATTTTTTTATATAGGGTTCCATACACATCTGCAAATAAGTGTTCATTCTTAATGACTGTTTCCTTTGCTATGTCTGTGGTGCCAGGGGGGAAGCCCTTGTCCTTTGTCTGGAGCACCAGGAGAGGCCATTCTGGGTCAATGCCATTCTTGCCCCTCATGGCTCTGATGTACAGGTGCAAGAGTGTGTCCTCCATGGCAAGTTCTGGACCAGGATTGTACTGTATGAGCATATAGAATCTCACCAGGAGTTTCATCCAGCAGGCCTGACTGTGGGATAAATTTGCTTGGGTTTTGAAATATATAAGTGTCGTAACTGTGCTGTTTTTAGCAGAGTTACACAGGGAAAAATATTTAGAAGATAGATAATAATCTTTATTGTGAGATAGTGATTATTTAGTTCATGTGAATCAAGGATAACAGGAACATGATTGGTGATCACACAGCTGGATGATGAAGGGGGTGGCTTGATCCTGGTAACAAGTCAAGCGCCAAAACAAGGTATCCACCATGAAGGATCATCATCTGTTCATGTTGTTAGATTTGGTAATTTGAGTTGACTTCTTAGTCTGGCTTCAAGTGACTGGATAATTGGATTACAGGTCACAAACCTGCTTGATTGGAACCTTGCTGGTGGATTGAGCCTGTGGTTTTGACACACACACCCCCAACTGAAGGTTGGCCTCCTCGGGGGCAGGTTGTCAGGGAGGTTGTCAAAAGCCTGGGAGCCATATTGAACTAGTTGCTGTTCTGTGGCGGGCAGGGAGGTTTCTTGCTGTTTCTGTCTTGCTTTGCAGGGTTGTAGGCAATCATGGTGTAGGGTCTTGTCTTGCTTACATTTTCCAAGCCCTTGCACAAGGTAAGTGTTATTGTTGTTTACCTTCAGGATGATTGCTGGCCCCACTTTCTTGGGTTGTAGCTTTCTCTTGTCAATATTCATGACCCAAACTTTGTCCCCAACCTCATGACTATTTCAGATGGGGACAAAGGTTTTTTGTAGACGTTCATTCTCCTTTGCTGTTTGTTTGCTATTAGCTTTTACAATGTGAGGGTCTGAGCGTGGAGGGACTTCACTTGAAATTTTAAGTTTAGGTCCTGTCAATGCTTGAATGATATTTGGCTGTGTGCTGTATACCAGTTCAAATGGTCTTTTCCTGGTGGATCTGTTCACTTGGGTTTGACACACAAGTATTGCAGTTGGTAGCTGCTTGTACCAGTCTTCAGGTCTCCTGGCAGTGAGTTTGGCTAAGGCTTGCATGAGGCTACTATTAAGCTGCTCTACACGTCCATTGGCCTGTGGGTGATATGGTGTTGTTACAGTGTGTTTGACCCCATTTTTATGAGGTATATGTTGGTGGTTTTGGAGGTCAATTCTTTACCCCCATTGGTTATCAGGAGTTCTGGCTTTCCAAACTTGCTGATTATCTCCTTGCCAATAAATTGCTGTACTTCATTGCCAGTGTGTGCCTTTACTGCTTGGGCTACTGGCTATCTTGTAGCAAAGTCAATGGTGGTGATGCTGTATTTCTTGTCATTGTGTTTTCCTGGCATGGGGCTCACAATGTCAAGAGCCCATACTTTGAAAGGTAGTTGTGTGCGGATGAGAAGTACTGACTTTGGAGGGATTTTGCTTTTGGCAAATTTTTTGCATACCTCACATTGGTCTAGAACTTCTTGAACATTGCAATATAAGGTTGGCCACCAGGCCTTGTGTTTGAGGAACTCATATAGGCTTCAGCTCTTGGTATGTACAAGGTCTCTGTGATAGCGTAGGATGGTGTCAACTTGCTGATGTGTGGGAATGTAGGGAATGGTTGTGCTATCAGACATTTTTCTGTTTAGGGTCCCATATACGTCAGCAAATAGATGCTCATTTTTGATGACTGTTTCCTTTGTTATGTTGGTTGTACCAGGGGGAAACCTTTGTCCTTTGTTTGTAGTACTAGGAGAGGCCAGTCTGGGTCAAGCCCATTTTCTCCTCTTGAAGCACAAACATACTGGCAGGACAGGGCGTCTGCCATTGCAATCTTGGCCCCAGATTTTTACTGGATGAGCATGTTAAATCTCTCCAATAGTTCCATCCACTGGGCTTGGCGGCGCAACAGATTTGCTTGAGTCTTAAAATAGATGAGTGACTTGTGATTGGTTAATGCTGTGAATTATTCCTGTTGCTCTAGGTAACAGCGCTATTTGACTAGGCAGTGCATGATAGCCAACAGTACTTTGTTGTGGATAGGGTATTGACACTTGCCATCTGTCAATTTTTGTGATTCATAGGCTATGGGCAGGAAGTCACTGTCATTATTTTTGATTTGTAGTACTCCCCCAATGGATGCATCTGAGGCGTCAGCTTTCATTTGGTATTTCCCGTCATTTTTGGGGTATTGTAGAATGGGAGCTGTCATGAGTTTCTCCTTGAGGCATCTAAAACAGAGGTCACATTGGGGGGTCCACACAAACTTGGACTTGGCGCCTGTTATGGCAGATAAGGGAGCAGTCAGAATGCCACAGTCAGGTATGAAGCATTGTACACAGGCCACCATTCCCAAGAAGGTGTGGAGCTCCAACTTATCCTTGGGTGGTGGCATCTTGCAGATGGCCTGTATCTTTTGACTGTTGGGTTTGATGCCGTCCTTTGAGACTATGTGTCTAGGAAGTGTTGCAACTGAACCAATGAGGATTCAATATTTGGAATTGGGGAAGACAATAGTCCAATAGAAAGGACAGAATAATAAGAACAAGGTATTGTTTATTGTAGAAATTAGTGGTTAATATACTATATGGGGAAAGCCATAAGGCCACAAGGGGGTGGCATGATGGGGAGTTCCATGTAAGGTTTGGAGCTGAGGAATAACTTGTGCGGGGATCAGCAAGTCAAATTGGTAGCGCTCCTAATTAGGATGAAGTACCTGCCATTTGATATTGACATCAGATTAATCCATAACGTTAGACACATCAAGGGGCGGCTTGTCAAGCGCACCCTGTGTATTGTAAGATACGTTAGAAGGCAAGGCTGGAAACTTGTTTGTAACAGAAGGGTAGTTGTTTGCGGAAGAACTGGCACTTGGTCGGCTTGGCCAACAGTTTGTGTCAGGCCAAGGTGGCAAAGACTGCTTTGAGGTCTTTGTGGTGTTGTTTGACCAAGGGGCTGTAGACAATGATATTGTCTAGGTACACTAGGGCATGCTGGCCTATGTGGGGCGCAAATACTTTATTCATGAAGGTTACAAAGGTGGATGGAGCATTGGTCATGCCAAAGTTGAGTACCACACATTTGTAGGAGCCGTATTTAGTGCAGAAGGCCGTTTTAGGGATGTCTTCCTCCTTAATGCAAATCTGGTTGTAGCCTGCTGTCAGATTGATCTTGGAGAAGACTGTGGCTCCTCCCAAGGCATCAAAGAGGTCATCAATCAGTGGTAGTGGGTAACAATTCTTAAAGGTAACTTTGTTTAGGGCTTGGTAGTCTGTGACCAGTTGTAGAGTACCATCTTTCTTATCCACAAATAATACAGCAGCCCCAAAGGGAGATTGTGAGGGACATATAAGTCCTTTCTCTAAGGCCTCCTTGAGGTAGGCGCGTAGGATGTTATCTTCATTCGGAATCAGGTGATAGATGGGCCACGCCTTGGGTACAGCTCCCTTGAGTTGAATGGAGTGTTGAATGTGTTTCTCAGGGGGAAGCCCGGTAGCGCTTCCTTGAAGATTTCTGGATGTCAGGCTATAATTTTGCAATTTTGAGGTGTAGTGATGTCCTGGTGATCTTTGAAATGTATGATCTTGTACTGGCAGGAGTCCCAGTTGATTGTCTTGAGGTTTTCTTTTTTGTTTAGGGTCTCTGTGATACGCACAAAAATGTGGTTGTGTAGGAGCTAGTCTACCGAGTCAGGGTAGATCTGGTGGTTGACGCCTTCACGTTTGATGGTCAATACCAAGGTTACCCAGTCTATGTGGGGGTTGTCTCTTTGCAACCAGTCCAGTCCCAGTACAATGTCAAACTTGGGAAAGTCAATGACGGAACCTTGAATGGTGGAGTGTAGGTTCTCTAGCATGATAAAGAAGGGGGCAGTTTCCCTTGTCACAGCAATGTGATGTTCATCAGCTAAAACCGCATTTTTAATCCGCAAAGGATTGGTGGCTAGCTTGAACTTATCTACAAGGCTGCTGTTGACCAGGGTTTGGTCTGAGCCTGAGTCCAGGAGTGCTGAGCCTGTTTAACTGTAAAAGCAGAAAGGGTAAGACATTAGTTTATTGGGATGTCTGACAATGGTATACAGTACTGGGTCCTCCAAGGGTACTTGGATTATTGGGCACTGGTTCACATCCTTGGGTCAGTACTTGTTGTTGGGCAAGTCAGGAATTGTGCAGGGAGAGCTTGGCTTGCTTAGTGCTCTCCCCGGGCTTTTATCTTTGTCTTAGTTGTCTTGTGTGGTAGTGGTATGTAAATGAGTACGGTTTGATTGGCTGTTGTTCCTGCTTCTGTGTCTATTGGAGCCTGTTAGTTTATGGTTTGTGTTGCTGCCGTTGTTCCCAGGGGGTGGTCAATTGGAATGCACAGCTGGATGAGAGTCCTTGGGCTTCTCTTGCTTTCCAGTTTGCACCTTGTGGAGAGCGTTGGATGTTTGTTTTGCTTTCTCTGCCTCACAATACAGACTTTGCATATTGGTCACTTGGTCCATGTTTACATTCCTTATTACATGCAAATTGAGTGTGTTGTAGTACATGAGATGATTAGCTGGGGTATCAAAAGCCATGTCAGAGGAGGCACATAGTCAGAGTTCCTCATAGGCATAGGTGAGATCCTTCACAGTTCCAGTGTGGGTTAGGTTCTTCACTTAGTGTATGATCATGAGTGCAGTGTCCTTTAGCACAAATTTTGCCAAGAAGTCCTGTTTGAAAATGTCTCAATCCTTCTTGGTGTGTTCTTCATGCCACTTGTTGCACCAAGTGCCAGCATCATGAGTCAGTCAGATAGAGATCTCTGCAATCCAGAATTGTTGTGGGCATTCTATTTGGTCCTGTTTGCTTTGGGAAGATTGGATCCATGCAGCGGTGTTGTCATTGTTGGCCCCAGCAAAGAATTCCAGAGCCTTGCTTTGAAGTCTCTGGGCCACGTAGGCTGGCATAGTGTTTTTGTTGGTTGCTTGAGGCATAGAGGAGGGAGCCTGAAAGAATCCCTGTGCTGACAGGGCATTGAACGCAGGGAGTGAGATCACCATGTTTTGGTACAGTACAAAGCCATCGGGTATTTACAAATCAGGTGTGTATGAAGTCCAGTCTAGCAGGAGGCCAGACATGATTCTATTAAGGATTTTTTGACCGCAACGGGTATGGGCAACAGGCGGAATTTTGGGGGGTAAAGTAGAATGGAAACCCTACTTCTGCTACCAATTTTGTAGCTGTGCTGTTTTAGCAGAGTTACAAGGGAAAAAATATTTAGGAACTAGATGATATTTTTTATTGAGAGATAATGATTATATAGTTAATGTGAGTCATGGATAACAGAAACATGATTGTGTTGATCACACAGTGGGATGGTGAAGGGGGTGTCTTGATCCTGGTAATGAGTCAAGCGCCAAAACAAGGTATCCATTGTAAGGGATCCTCATTTGTTCATGTTGTTGGATTTGGAAATTTGAGTTGACTTCCTAGTCTGGCTTCAAGTGACTGGATAATTGGATTGCAGGTCACAAACCTGCTTACTCAGAACCTTGCTGGCGGGTTGAGCCTGCTGTTTGGACAATATTACCCAAAAAGGTAACCTTACAATTAAAGAATTCACACTTACTCCTTTTGATGATCAAATTAGCCTGAAGTATATGCTCTACAACTGATGACAGATGGGCCTTATGCATTTTCTCATCCAGAGAGAATACCAAGATGTTGTCCATGTACGCAATGGCACATACACCTAGTAGATCTCCCAAAAATGAGTCAAACAACCACTGAAAGCAAGCTGGAGCATCCTTCAATCCAAAAGGCATAATGTGGAACTGAAAGACACCTTTCTTTGTTCTGAACGCCGTTAACCACTCCATTTCTTCTGTAATCCTAATCTGGTTGAATGCATTCAAGAGATCAAGTTTTTAGAATACCTTTGTCTTCTCAACACACTGAGAAATTTGTGCTCCAAAAGGAAAAGGGTAAGGGTCAGGAATTGTTATGTTGTTCAAATTTCCATAGTCAACACAAGGACGTAGAGACCCATCAGAATTTTGGACAAACAACAATGGAGAGCAAATTGACAAAGTCTTCTTGAAGATGTATCCCTTGTCCAACATGTCCCTAGTCCATTCTTCCAAAAATGTGTCCTCCTTTAAGGTCAAAGGGTAAATGGGAGACACAATACAAATCAGATCAACGGTAACCTTAAAGTCAAAGTCAAACTGAGTGTGCTTGGGAAGGACCTCACCCCTAGTGGCATCAAATGCCATGAACCAGGGTTAAAGGCATGCTGGTAAATACAAATTTATGGGTGTAGGGACAGGAACCAACTGGATTGTCTGAGAAGACTGCTCTAAATCTGACATACCCAATAACAGAATATTAATGGTTATGCCCAAATAGTGGTCCACTTGCAGCTCATTTTTTTAACAGGGTTGATACATTATGATCCCGTCACCAGCCCACTCCTAAGATAATTGGATACATCAGAGTAAGAATGAAAAACCTTGTGTTAAAAGATTGACCTGCAACTACAAATGTCACTGGCTTCTTGAGCTGGAAAGAAGGAAACGTTTGACAGTTTCCACCCCTAACTAGCATTCCAGTATGATCCTTGAGTTGCAACAAGTCTGCAGTCTCAACACTCATGAAGTTCTCAGACGCACCAGTATCAACACAAAATGGCTGGCCAATAGATAGTTTGGCCATTATTAATGCTATCATAAAACAAGAAATAACCAGAAGTAGATTTATTTGCCGCAAAAGTTGCAGCCTCACCAGAATCTTACTTCTCTTCAGTGGTACAGACAGCGGCTAAGGAGGCAGGGTGCTCCTAAAAATAATGTTTGATCATTTCTTGGACAGCTTCAGGGAGGAAAGGACAATCACAGTTGATGGGAACAAGAGGTAACTCTTTGGACTTGACTACCAAAGACTTTGTGGGAACAACATGTTGGAGCATAGCCAAAAAACTTGCGGGGACAGCCACTACTGGCGCTTTGTCTATCTTAGCAGGTTTGTTCAAGATAGCCAATTGCAACTAAGAAGAAACACAAGGGGAGCAATCACAACTCTGACTAGATGACGCAACCACAGAACAATTACCAGAAACCCAGAAGTAAGCAGTGGGTTTGGCTTCAATTTTCATAACACTTTGTTTGAAAGTTGACCTATTTGAGACCAGAGAAATAATTTGGCTTACCAGGGTCTCAGTTGTGGTTAACAGGGAATCCCAAACTGCCAGATTCTGGGAAGTCTGGTCAACTGCTAATCACAACACTGAGAGCTTATTAACTTTGGGAACAGCAATTGTACAGCAGTAGGCAAGAAACTGAGGAAGGAATATTGAGAGCAAAGTAGTACCCTGTTAGAAGGCGTACAACTTACAATATACTTTGAGCTCCTCAATAGATACACATGAATTTTTTAACAAAGGGTACAGGGATGCACTTTCAGTTAAAACACATGAATTGCACTCCACTGCGGACAACAACCATTCATGAGCATCCTCTGAAACTTTTGTCATCACATGGTAAACTTGGGATTTGTGACTAAGGCTTGAACCGGAATAGAATGATAAAGCTGAAGAAACTTCATGCAAAATTTCATCAGTAGGTGGAGCAAGAAAATAATCCAGGCGCCAAAATGACATAGCGCGGCAGAAATAGGAAACAGAAGATCCAGTCTTCACAACTGCAACCGGAAAAAAAACCACAAATTAAAGAAAAGTCCTAACTGAAAACTCAGAAAAGAACTGATACAAATAAATATGGTAAACGCAGATATCTCAACAGAGCAGAAGAAAAGAAACACAAATTCATGACAAACTGCTTTCAAAAACTCAGACGTAGAAGAGTTGAGTAATGTGACAGAAATTGTGGGTTAGTAACAAGCTGTCTCTAAGTGGTGGGGAAGGACCACCCAAATCCACATAGAGTTAATGATTAATCACCAACACAGCTTCAAATACCAATTTGTAAAATTTCCAAATGAGATACTAGGATTAAGTAAAATAATTAATCCTAACCAAAAGAGCCCAAGATAAATAGTCTGTGAGAGCGTCAGAGAATCTTCAGAATAAAATTCAGGACATTGGGATGCAACATGATTTTCATTTTCAAAGACAGGGGGAACCACTCCAAGATTGGCAGGCATTGGATTAACATTGGGAGGTACCAACGACAAAGTTCCAACTGCAGGGCCCCATCTTCCAGTAATAATACAGCTTAGAATCAGATTGTAGGGAATGTATCTCAACAATTCAACTACAGGATGCATTTTTAAAAGTAAATTAGACCAAGGGATATTTGATTTTTATTGCGTAAATTTTTGAGAGGACTCAACTCTTAGAGTTGAAACAGTGAAAATTATTCAATATATATCAAAAATTGACTAAGCAATACCACCTAGATCCTGGGCTCCTATTTCTTCTACATCGCCAAGTGAGTATCTAGTCCAGGTTGCAAAGAACCCTTGTGTGACCAATTTCTGACAACCATCTGATTAATAAGCTCATATCTGGTAACCCTCAAATTACGTCAATTTATCAACATCAGTTTGCAATGAGGACTCGGTTTCAGCTGGAAGACTGGAGCAGCTGTAACCCATTTTCAATTGACTGTTTGACTTAAATCCGTTAATTGGGTCAATTTTGTTAATGGTTTGCTGGCTTTTTGAGCCTTTGTACTTGACCAGATAATTCCTGGCATGATGAAACTTACCATGACACCTACAGGTAAGAAACTATATAAGCCAAGAGCATCTGTAAAAATCAGTATTATCATTCTTACCCAATGAAATTTTGTTATGAACCTTTGATTCACCTATCTATTTTCATACATATTTCTAATACTCTTTTACCTGCAATTGCCCAGATACCAAAACTCACTCTCAGGAGTTAAACATCAAGCCCCAGCTGGGAACTCAGAAGTGCCTGATTACTACTGCCCCCTGACACTCTATTTGGTCATGTACATCTTACTGAGTATCCCCCAAACCTCAATCAATAACCCTGGAGTTTGAAAGACCTGCAGTGGTACACCAGACCAGACATTCCCAAAGATTCCTATCACCTTGTCTGTGACGGCAAAGCAATCACTGTATACCCCCTGATATTCAACAAGAAGTACAACAACCCTTCTGCCTACCTGGTTTCAATGAAACCACCCTTAACGTCCAAACCAACTGTCTCAACCCTGCCTATTTCTTACACTACTGGCCAGAGTAGTCAATTCCTGGGAGTGCTATACCTGGCACTCACTAGACTAATTGACCCTGCCTTGCCAGCAGCTAAACCATGAGCCGTGGCTGAAAATGCTCTTTCCTACCTGATAAAGTTAGGTCCCATTATCTGATAGGCTATGCTAGTACCTGCATTCACCTCTCTCTCATCTGAAGGTGCAGTACAGTACACTTGATATCCTAATACAACCAAACCATTGTCTCCATTTTGCATTCATTATCTAAACTAATAAAAAGGTTGTCAAGGACAACAGAATGGATAATCTTGATATTATCTACTGATTTAAAGTTATTTTGACAGCTGTAATTTTTTTGAACTTTGGTACATTGAGCACTAAGGTTGGTCAGTATGACAATTGGTTTGGCAAGCACTATCGGGGCCTGACAGGTAGACAAAGATTTACTCTAAGACTTATTTACATTAATATATGATTGAAACTCTAACTTATCTGTAAAATCTCTTTCTACTCCATTCACAAGCTACATATATGGATAATTTTTTACTCTGAAGGCCTTATCATATCTGATTCTGATGTTCTGTCTTAGCCTGAGATATATCACATTGGCTGTAATTATATATTCTGATCTTTCTCATTTTGGAAGATAGTCCTTGTGAGTTAATCATTCTTCTGAGTATTAAAATCAGACCCATTTTTATTTGGCTTTTCTATTTGATTGATCTCAAGTTAACTTATCAACTTACAGGGTACCTTAATGAAGTATAGTTTCAGTCAAACATTGTCTAGATAGTTCAGTCTGACAATATTTTTGGGTCAATACATGTATAATTTAGCACAGTATATAATACTGAAAATAGACTTATTAGAGGTATATTTAGACAAGAAAAATAGCAAGAGGCTTAACAATTAAAAAATGAGACTTTCTATAAGTATTATGTATCACCAAGTGTTTATATACATGACAGTAGTATTTTAATAATAATTTACAAAAAGTCAAGATATCATCATACTAAGAGTTCAGCATTTTTATTTTTTATATTTATTTTCTGGGCCAATCCTGTAGGCTTGACACTATTTTGATAGATAGTGAAGTACTTGTATTTAAATTGGATCAAACAGATAAAATAATTAATATATAATTTACACACAATTAAAACTTATCCTAAGTACTTTGACATAATTTCAACAATCAATTAAGTATACTTCTTAATATGATATCCATATTCAATTAAAAAATAACTTAACCCTATATACTCTATTTTTATTTCAAACCTTATCTTCATAATTTTAATTCATATTGCCTAAAAAGATAAATTAAACAAGCCCTTAATAAAGTAATTATTTATTTGAATTTTCATTAAAAGATGTATAATTAAAAGATGTATTAATCATGTTTAAAACTTACATTTGATATAGTATCTAATCTGGTGGAAAAAAAACTGCAAACTACAGCGTGCAAAGCAATTGACTAGCATTTTGACGGATGTGTAGATATAACAAGCCAAATGACTCTGCTAACATTATAAATAAAAATAGTTTTGCCTTATGAGCTTTTATTTTTATTCCTAACGATAACGACGTAGAGACAAAGTATTGCGACGTTTCCAGGAAGCCTTGCGAGAACCACCAATTGTCTTGTTGAACTTGTGTCCTTTTCCAATACCACGTGATTTCTTTCCTGCAGAGGTAAGTCCGCGGTTTTCACGATGCTTGTGAGTGGGGTTTGCGATCCATTGGATGCGGGGATCACGTCTGATGGCTTTGTGGAAAGGATCAACGAGAATGACCTCGTAATATTTATATGTACCATCCTGGTTGACCCAGTATGAATTTAAAACGCGGAGACCACCACAGTGCTTTCCAACGCGCTGTTCGGCAAGAGCCTGGAGGTTGCGTTTGGGCTTGAGTTCATTGATACCTTGGTTAACGGGTTTTCCAAAGACAGCTCCTTTTTTAACCTGTCTCTTACGGTTTCCGCGGCGAACGCGAATGCGATAGATGACATAACCTTGTTTAGCCTAAAGGGTTAGCTTTTTTAAAATGACGACTTTACTTTATAACCCATGCGGCGAGCCTTGTCAGGGCGGGAAGGACGAGAAGCACGGATGATGGTGTTGTGTTGTCTAGCGAATTATGTTAGATTGTGGTGCCTTCATGGGTTTGACAGTTAAGTCTAACCTAGGGGATTAGGACTAACCTGTATTCCCAGCATCTCACACGCAGCAAAAAGCGCATAATATCAGACTGCTTCTTTTTACTAAGCTCCTCGACATACTTATAAGCTTTGTTATAGTTAGATCTTGTTTGTTGTGAATAGTAATCAACTTACCACCCATTTTTGAGTAAATTCAACTCACTAAGAGGTAGGAAAAGATATCTAGGTATCCTGTATATACTTGAAGCCTATTTGATACATCTAATAGTTGCACTTCTATCAAAGCATGTCCAATAAGGTAAGTTATCCACCGCCCTTTGCTGGGGTGAATGATTTATGTCATATTTAGTTTATTAGCATTATTTTCATTCATTATTTCGTGATTCGTGGCCATATGATCTAATTGTAATTTAGCCTACCTACGGCTTACAAACACTGAACATCTGCCCACCCATCGAAGAGAAATGATCCTGTCTGGAAGTATGTTCAGTCTCAGAATATGGGGAGCTAGACTATTTGGCTAAATGGGGTGAGGACAAAATAAAACTTATCCTTTTTTTGATTTGATGAAGGCCAGGTCAGATTCTAGATGGTGGGCTCCCTATTTTTGCCATATTAACACAAAAGCTAAATAAACCACTTTTTATTGAATGCTATAGAGGAGTTTTAAAAGCTATGGCGACAAGCAAAAATACTTCAGATTTAAACAAAATCCAACTCTCAGATTAAAATATACACTCTGTTAACAGGGTTTATTGGCATTAATGGGCAAAATGAGTCAACACAGCAACGAAGGGCTCACACGCAAAGCGAAATCATTCAAAATACAATCTGAAATACATTGATTCACAAAAAATGGTGTGAGTTGACTTTTGGTGTACTTATGTTTACTATGTGAATTGGTGACAAAATACACCCAAGCGTGGTGTGTCAAAACTCAATCCAAAAATGAAACACAATAGCAACTCACAATGTAAACAAAATCACTCAATCAGTTTGTGCAATGAGTTGTAATCAAGAATGATACCAAGGTATCTAAAATAAGACACAAGATCTGAAACAAAAATTTTAAAAATATTGTGTTGGGTGCTTAATTTGGCGTAAAATATGGGAAAATGGGCGGAAATTATATTGGGTATTCTAAAATGGGTGTGGTAAAACCAAAAACAACTAACTAAGAAATAAAAAATCTATAATTGGGATATTGAGTAGGAAAAAAATATTAATTAAATATCCATAAACAGATAAAAGCAAAAATTAAAAATAGGGAGTAACTTAATTAAGTTTTATTTAATATTTTATTAAATTCTCAAAATAGAAGGAACACAGCAACAGACTACCATTGCACCCATTGTGCGCCGTGGTCGCGGTCGCCCCAGTGGGTCAAAGAATAGACTTAGTACAACACAAGTGCCTACTCAGGAGGGGGGCGGGAGAGGAGAGTTCCATAGTGACGCTGCACTGACACAGCCAGTTCAAGGAACACAAGCTGCTAGGGTGCGGAGCATAAACCCTCGGGCCCCAAAGCTGACCCGGAAGCCCACCAAGGTTACCACTACCAAAACAGTTAGAAACAAGGAGGTAGAACTTACTTCATATGTGTTTGACGTTGTGTACCGGCAAGAGTTGGTCCTGTCAGCCATGCTGGAGAAGGTGAAGCCTGTATTTGATACTAGCTACAAGCCCTAAGTCAGTGATGGCAATCAGGAGGATGACAAGGAGCCCCAGTTCTACCAAACCAATGAGGGACAGCTGGTGTTAAAGAAAGTTTCTGCGTTTTACACCAAGGTGCCCATGCCCTGTGTTGTGCCCAACGCCAACAAGCCAATTCCCACCGCTAAAAAGCCTGCCCAGAAACACATCCCCGACATCAAACACATCATCCTTCTCCGGCTCATGCAGGAATCTGGTGATTACAAGGCGGCTGCGGCTCTTGTTGGGGTGGATCCTAAGTACACCTCAAAGACCTTCAACAAGTTCATTGATACTGGCCAAGTCCTTGCCACAGAGAAATCCTTGTGTGTTTCAACCATGCTCACCAAGGAGCACAAATGGGCAATTTGCCAGTGGACAACCCAAGATTGCCATCTTGAACTGGCAAATATGCAGGCCATGATCAAGTCTGTTTTTGGGATTGAGGCCTCAATTTCCTTTTATTATCATTTGGTCAAGGAAATGCACTTTTCCTGGAAAAAGCTCAGGGTATCCCTCTACAATCAGAACAACACAGCCAATATCAAGACCCGGAAAAATTACACTGAGGCGTACACTGCCCTCAAAGCCAAGGGGACAGTGAAATTCTATTATATTGACAAATCAGCATTTGCCTCGTTGATGCACAATGAGTATGGGTATGTCCCCAAAGGCTCCAATGACAGGATGGCTCGGCGTGCTGCAGTCCACGCCACAGCATACTATATGGTGGCTCTCTTTGGTCCAAAGGGGGTTGAGCTGTACCAAATGATACTAGGCTCCCACAATAGCCAGACCTTCCTATCATTTCTCTGATTGGTCCAGGAGCACCTGAGGCGCACAAGCCCGGGCTTCACCAATGTAATTGTATTGGACAACATTGGTCTCCACAAGGTGGCTGACATTCTTGAGGAATTCCCAATGATCAACACAAGCATTGCAGTGGGCCCCCAGCAATTGGCCACAGCAAATTTGCGCCTTCTCTTCCTCTCTGCCTATTTGCCCTTCCTAAATCCCATTGAGGAAGTCTTTGGGTGGTTCAAGCGAGTCGTCAAGCAAGGAACCCCAACAGGGACCAAGGACCTGTTTGATTTGCTGCAGGCAGGGATCCATACCCTCCCAGCTGAGACTGTGGCCAAATTCTATGGCCACGCTGATTTGTTTATCCCCGCATGCCTAGCCAAACAGCCAATCAATTATTGGCTTAGTGTGTCCAACTTTTTTATATTATCTAATTTACTATTCAAGATTTATTGATTATCATTTTATATTTAGAGTTCCACACCTGCAATCACATTCAGAAGATCCATCAATAGATGTAAGTAATTTATTTATTTTATTAAATATTATTTAATATGCCATCTGAGGTTATCCCAAACACTTGATACTGGATTACGCAAATATATTTATATCACTTTTGTCAAATAAATATAAAATAGTCTTATAAAAATTAAACGTAAATTGTAAAGTTGAAATTAATGTTATTACTGTATTATTTTATACTTTTATGAAACCCATTTCCTCAATATATTTTGCAAATCTTGTTTGCTAAAATATTATTTGAAAAATTATTTATAATATTAGAATATAGTAGAGTATAAATATATTTATTGATATAGAGATAAAATTAAGTGCACCTATAATGGGTTCAGTGGTATGTACCCACCCCGCAATGGAGGTGGTGCACAACCTCCACCACCACACTGTGGATGGTGGATACACCTGTATTGAAGTATTTGCGCCTGCTGGTAAAAGGAAGGATGGTGAGGTGGGAATGGAGGAGCAGCTTTTCTGGCGGGGCTGCAAACCCAAAGATGCCAGCCAGGACCAAGGCGTCCTGGATGACATGATCAACTGAGTTGTATCCAGGGGGGCCTTCTTCCCGTCCAGTGAGAGCCTGGCCTTGTCAACCCCAAGAAGGATCCCGTCTAGGTCCTCTACAGACGCACCCATCCCAAAGTAGAATAGGAACCCCAGGTAAACAACCAGATGAAGCCTTTGCCCAGCAAAGGCTTCTGTGAACTTGCACAATTTGTTGTATACAGCGCCAATCTTCTTCTTGTGCTTGGTTTTAGCAAAGGTCAGCTCCATAGCTGCAGGGACCCCCATCTTGTCAGCACTCCAGGCCAGCCCAAAGTCCGTCAGGAGGATTTTTATCTTCTTTACGGCTGTTGTGTCTGTAACAGCCAATTTTGACACCACACACCCAAAGTTCTCCAACAGGTAAGAGATGGTATGCTCCACTGGGAAGCAGAAGCAAGCAGCTGCATGAGCCTGGCCCATCTCTGGTATATTTTTGAATGGGAGCGTTGCCAGGACGTCCCAAACAAGCTCAATGGAGTTTACACAGTAAACTCCACTGAGGGATACTGGGTCCAGGCGGACCAGTTGGGCATCCTTGTAGGCAGTAACTGCCCACTCAGATGCCCCCTCACCATGCAAAAGCCCAGCCAATGCCTCCCTGGACATTGGGAATGTATCATGGATCCTGTCTTCAAGCTTCTGCAAGACAGGGGGGGGGACAGGAAAAGCTGCCTTGCCACATGATTAGCATAGTTGGCATAGAAGGTGGGGGGGGACAAAAGGGACCAGGACCCGGCGTATTTCACCATCAACATCTTCTAAACAAAGGTAAGTATTTAAGAATTTTTATTAATTATAATTTTTTAGGGTATCTTCTTGGGTTTCTTCCTTGCCGGCGGCTTCAGCCAGCTTTGCCATTCTTGGCGCAATCAATTGCGCAGGCAATTTGATATCCTCTGCCCTGGCACGCTTGGTGGGTTTGAGGTGGGCATACATCTCCGGGTCATCAACCCAGACAGACAGCGCAGAAAGATTGTATGCCTTGAACTGAAGGCCCTCAACCACAGTTTTTTGAATATTTATTAAGCGCTCAATTGTCTTCTCTGGGGTGTCTGGCATTTTTGACATGAGTGCCTTGGCAGACACCTTGTCAATTTTGTCCCCAGTGAGGACGGCAGACTTGGCTTTTTCTTTGACCCTGCAGTCAATGTTTTTTATTTTGGCAATTGCCAAGTTGAGGTCCTTCAGAAGCTTTTCTAATTCTCTCATTGATTTTTTACTAACCTTTTCATATGTTTTTATAGCTTTCATCCCAATAAAATCTGTGTTATTCTGATATTTTTGCCTCTTTGTTTATTCCTTTTTGTTTTTCCATCTACTACATTATCCCATCTTTTTACCCATTGTGTATATGTTTTATGCTCATCTTGATATGTGTCATTTGCTTTGTGTTGGCATTGTTTCCTTGATTACCATATTATTTTTGGCGCTTGACATAGCCCCTTGTGAAAATATTAATAATGATTTGGTGATCAGCTAAATTTGAATTAGAAAATTATAGTGTTAACTGTTTTTAGATAAAGTTGTTACTGATCCAAATTCAAAACCTTAAGGATAAACTTTAAGCCAATCAGGAGCCAAGTGATAAACTGATTGTTGTGACATAAAGGGTCATTCAATAATTCTTTGATGCATGTGCGCTAATTAGTATGATTGGCTGGATGTTTTGCCATTGTACGCCATTACCACTGTGGCAAGTTGTTGATGGACTAGTGCCCAATCAGCTTCTGGGTTAGCACTAGTCCATCAACAACTTGCCACAGCAGCAATGGTGTACAATGGCAAAACATCCAGCCAATCATACTAATTAGCGCACATGCATCAAAGAATTATTGAATGACCCTCTATGTCACAACAATCAGTTTATCACTTGGCTCCTGATTGGCTTAAAGTTTATCATTAAGGTTTTGAATTTGGATCAGTAACAACTTTATCTAAATACAATTAACCTATAATTTTCTAATTCAAATTTAGCTGATCACCAAATTGTTGTTAATATTTTCACAAGGGGATGTGTTTAAGTTCTAAAAATAACTGTGTTCAGGATCTAGATACACGACATAGTAAATATATGATTTTAGATAAATAAGCTGAACATTAAGAATAAAACCAACTATAAACAAAGAGAACATGAACAATTGAAATTCAAAAAAAAAGATAATATAAATAGAAAATGTTTGGTGATAGGGGTTTATTGGGGTGGGGAAGAGTGATGCCTAGTAGGCAGAATGGCGCAGGAAGGAAGATGTAGAGGCAGTGCTGGCCTGGGGGGTCTGGGATTGGGTGGGTTGGGCTTGCAGGTTAGGGGTGTTGGTGGCAGGGGTGGAGGCAGGAGGATTTCGCATGATGGCTGCCATATAACACTTGTTGTATTCCTCATTGGCTGGATGGGCTGGTAAGTGGCAGTGGCCCAAGGTGGAAGGCGCTTATCCTTACGTGATTGGTTGCCCATGTTTACATGGAAATCAACTGCGCAAACAAGTCAGCCACCATCTGGCAGCCGAAGAGGAAATTGTGGTCAAGGACCCCAAGATAGAGGTCGTTGAAAGCCTGAGGGCAGCGCTCCTGTAGTGTATCTCCAATGTTGAAGAAGACAACATCAGCCAGATGGACGTCTGCATGGCCGGCAGGGTAGACTGAGGCCTGGTGCCCGCGTCCCTGGATGGCCTTGAGGGCAGTGGAGCTACCCTCCATCTGGTGGCTCAAGAAAACCCAGTACTTGGAATTTGAGCCATCCCAGGAGTCGAGTAATCCACTGAGGATGTGGCTGTATGAGTAGCCATCAATGAAATCTGGGTTTGTCTAATAGTAGACAAAACCCTTGGCTGAAACAGCCAGAAATGCACCAATGAATGTCCCCTTCTTGACCTTCTTCCTTCTATTCTTGGCAGCGGCTTTTCCTTGCTCGCCCAAATATTTAAAAGCTATTGATAGCTTGTAATAGGAGATGAACATTGCATCATCAGTTAGACTAGTCAGGCATTGGACCAGGGTTGATTCAATGGCAGTGTCATACAGGGAATCCTCAGCGCCATCCCATTGGTTGCCAGCAAAATTGGTAAGAACCCATATGGAAGCCACCTTCCCATAATCCAGAGCTGCACCATGCGCTCAGACACCCATATGTTATGGTGAGCAAGTTGCTTCTGGACCTGGGTCAAGGGAAGCTTGGGGTCCCGCTGGAGGAGGTCAATCATGATTGGGTATGCCTCATATATTTGTGACTTGGGAGCCTTCTTGGGCTTCTTGGCCATCCTGATCAGATTTCCCCTGTTCATCAGGTTGTTAAATTCCCGCATGACAGTAGGCCAGGTGAATTGCAACTGGGCGGCTATCTGATCCCAGGACAGACCCTGCAGATTGAGTGCCACAATTTTCTGAAGAATTTGGGCAGTGATTATTCTGCGTTTGGGGCGCTGGGTGGTAGGAGCTGAAGCCTGATTGGCTGAGGGGGAGCAGGTTGGGCGGTGGCAGGAAGTTGTTCTGAATCAAGGTTGCCATCCTGATTGGTTGGTTGACAGGCAGCTTGTGCAGGGGTGGGTGTGGGAGCAAGGGCAGAGCTAGATGCTAAGTGACTCTCAAACAAGTCAAAGCCATATGGGTTGGGGGACAGTAACAGGTCAGCTTCCTCATTACCCGCCTGAAAGGCTTGGGTGTAAATGGGTGCCTCCACGTTCTGAGCCTTGCCTTCATTGAAGCTGGCTTGGCTACTGGCGCGGTTGAAGATGTTGTTATTAAAAACCATTGTAAAAAACCTAGGATAAAATCACTAAAAGAAGAAATTTTAAAAATTAATAATTTATTCTTATTGTAATATTGAGCCCACATTTGGAAAGTTCTCAAAACCTTTTCATACAAATCTGGAGCCATGAAAATGGATAAAATGCCTCTGTCCTAAATTGGATAGCTGTTGATTGGCTGTTAAACTGATATTTTTCTATTTTAGGCTGCTCATACTACACATCTTGTATGAGTTCATTTTGTTTTGTGCTTGTGTAATCTTGCTTCTAGATTGCTCAAATTTTGTTTCATTTTGGTCCTTCTGTCAGTGCCTCATATGAATCCTGCTTGGATTATAATATACTCCGGAATAGCATCCATCCATTTCACTTGTTGTGTCAGTTCATTTTGTTTGTGGTTTGAACTACACTGCTTGATGTTTGCTTTAATTTTGTATAATGGGTTAGTGAAATTTTGTTTTTGGTTTGACAGTTCATTTATTAACCAAAAATATTTAAATTAATTGAATCCTGAATCTTGCGCAACTTGGATTTTGTTTAAATCTGAAATCAGTTTGTTTAAATCTGAAGTATTTTTTCTTGTTGCCATAGCTTTTAAAACTACTGTATAAGTCTGAGAGCTTGGTTTAATATCTTGGCTCAAAGATATAATTTGATTTTCTTATTAATTTACCTTTCTTTCTACAAGCAAACAAGTAAAGTTTTGATATCACTGAATTAGTATATATTGCTTTTTTATGCTTTAATCTAAGCTAATCATTTCTATCTGACAGGTGGCAGATTATTCATCCTAAACCCAGATAATAGTCTTATGAAGTTTTTATAATGTAGTTTTCAAAGCTGTGAGGATAAACAAAATGGATTGAAGTTATTCCAGAATGTAAAATAATTTAATTGACATACATATGAGGCACAAATAGAAGAACTGAGCAAAAATGAAATCAGAGCAACATCCAAATGAAATTTCACAAACATAAAACAAAATAAACTCATGCAAGATCTATTATATTAATATCCTAAAATATAATGAGAACCTTTTAACAGGAAATCAAAGGCTATCTAATTTTGTAATAAAGGTGTTTTATTAAATTCCAAGGCTCTTTTTTTTTGAATTTATTGGTTTTAGAAACTCTCTGAATTAGGACTTGAAATTACAATAAAATTAAGACCATAACAATTAAAACATCTTATTTTTTGGAGAAATGAATATATTCAGTCAATTTTTGTTCTGTCAACTAATTTTCTGTCATTTTGATAGAAAATTGGTTGACAGAACTCATATTTAAATATTTTTTCTGGTTTTTTTCTTTTGGCTAGCTTAGTTTTACATATTTGTCATGGCTCATGCCAGAGTTTGGCTAGACTCCCACAGGGGAGGCGGGCTGGGCCTGGAAGGCCATGTACACAATAGGCGCTATTCTGACCTTGTAATTTACTGCAGTAGCTAGAAGACGCCAACTTCCAGTATGGAGAACAACCTGATTGGCCAGCCCCAATACTGTGATATAAGCAAACCCCAACTTGCTAAAATCCTGAGCAGGAGGCACATTGGGCAGGGGGGAGTAAGAGGAATCTCCTTCATGGAGGGCAGCATGGTCACTCTAGGGTGGCCAGGAGGGAGATCCAGGTAGTAGGGATGGAAGAACTCTAATTCAAAGGCACAAGGTGGCTTGACCAAGGTGACAGGAGCAGAATCAGGAGGGAACAGATAGGTGCAGTTGTATAGTGTAGTGGATTCACAAATAGATGTAAACAAAATAATTATATTGGTGCAAAAATAGATAATTCCTGCAAGAAAATAATGGGTTCTGGGAATAAAGTTGTTTATTTTATGATGTCAACAGTGAGGAGGGCTTTTTATCCTCACTACTTATACTTACTGGCAATTTTGTGGCCTTTGGTGCCACCAGAGATCTGGTGGCATCATTTTCAGGAATACTGGTAATTTGGCCCAGGAATTGCGCATTTTAGCCTGGGGATGGATGTGCCTTGGCTGATATAAAAGGAACCTTGGTTGGGCTGCAGCATGCTGAGGTTCTGCAGCTATTAATAGATTCTACAATCAATTGAGTGCCCAATATAGCATTTCCTGATGGTAAAAGGGTCAAATTTATTAATAGATTTGATGCCAGGGATTTGAGGCTTGTGGGCCTCTTAAATCCCAGTCCATTTGTTATTTTAAAGGGGGGTTTCACTCTGGAAGGCAGTTGGTAATTATTCTCATGCTGTGGGTTGCTTTGTCTCTAGGAAGGCCATCTGATTGTCCAGGGCATTATGGGACTTGACAGAAGTCATTGAACAATGCAAATTATGCAGGAAGTTTGCAAAAAGTGAGACTCCCCCAAAGTCAGTATTACTAATCCAAACACAGCTACCCTTTAAAGTTTGGGCCCTTGAAATTGTAGGGCTTATGCCAGGGAAGCATAACAACAAGTAATACATCATCACCACCATTGATTTTGCTACCTGCTAGACAGTAGTCCAAGCTGTTAATTCACACACTGGCAACAACATACACAGATTCATTGGCAGAGAAATCATCAGTAAGTTTGGAAAGCCAGAACTGCTGATCACTGATAGAGGAAAGGAGTTGACCTCAGAGAATACCAACATTTAACTCACCAAGAATGGGTTCAAACACACGGCAATTATACCATACCACTGTCAAAACAGCAGGCTCAACCTGCCAGCAAGGTTCCAAGCAAGCGGTTTTGTGACCCACAATCCAATTACCTGGCCACTCAAAGCCAGACTAGGAAGTCAACTCAAATTGCCAAATCCAACAACATGAACAGAAGCTGATCTCTTATGGTGGATACCTTGTTTTGGCGCTTGAGTCATTACCAGGATCAGGCCACCCCCTTTACCATCCCACTGTGTGATCAACACTATCATTTTCCTGTTATACATGATTCACAATGACTATATAATACTTATCTTGCAATAAAGAATATTATCTAGTTTCCAAATATTTTCCCCTTGTAACTTTGCTAAAACAGCACAGTTACAACATTAGTAGCACAGGTAGGCTCTTCATCCTACCTTATCTTGAAAAATTCCGCCTGTTGCCCGTACTTGCCGCAGCCAACAAATCCTTGATAGAATCATGTCTGGCCTTCTGCTAGACTGGACACTGTACACACCTGGTGTTGAGATACTTGATGGCTTTGTCCTCTACCAGAACATAGTGATCCAACTTTCCACCTTCAATGCCCTGTCAGCGCAAGGGTTCTTCCAAGCACCTGCCACCATTCCTTGAGCAACTGACAAAAGCACCATGTCCGCCTACATAGCTCAGAGACTTTGAAGCACCACCTTGGAACTTTTTTTGGTGCCAACAATAATAACGCCGCAGCATGGATCCAATCAGCCCAAAGCAAGCTGGCCCAAATGAAATGCCCACAACGGCTTTGGATTGCATAGATCTCTATCCAATTGACTCATAACACTGGTACCTGGTGCAACAAGTGGCACAAAGAACACACTGAGAAGAATTGGGACACCTTCAAGCAAGACTTCTTGGCAAGATTTGTGCTGAAGGATACCACACTAATGATTATATGCCAAATAAAGAATCTAACCCAAACAGGCACAGTGAAGGAGCTCACCCAAGCTTACAAGGAACTCTAACTATGTGTCCTCTCTGATATGGCTTTTGACACTCCAGCAACCCACCTCATGTACTATGATGCACTCAAGTCACATGTGATGAGACACATAAACCTGGACCAAGTGACCAACTTGCAAAGCCCTTATTGCAAGGCGGAGAAAGCAGAAAAAACATCCAACACTCTCCAAAAGGCACAAACTGGAAAAAGAGAGCAACTCAAAGATTCCCACCCATCTGGGTGTTCCAATTGACCTCCCCTGGGGAGCAGCAACAATGCAAACCACAAACACGCAGGCTCAAATGGACATGGAAATGGAAGTAACAGCCAGTCTAACCGTACCCACTTATATATCACTGCCACACAAGACAACCAAGACAAGGAAAAAGCTTGGTGAGTTTAAGGGCTAAATGGCAGGCTATAAGATGCAATAAAAAATGTGGATAAAATAAGCAACTAATCAGTTGCTTCAACAATACTAAACCAAATTTTTGAGAGGGGATTACTAATTTTGCACCTTTGTGGGTGTAGCAAATGGCAGACATTAGGACCAAAATCAAGAACATTAATTGAAGAGGTAAATTGGAGAACAAAGCCAGAGGAACCAAAGGATACAAAGCGGGCCAAGGCGTGGTCAAGGAGTCAGCAGCAAACTGAAAGAGAGCAGCCGGCATACTGTCAACCACTGGAGCCAAGAGGCCAAGATACTCTAACATGAGGTTTTTTGGAAACTTGTTTTATTTATTCTTCAGGGAAATATAGCTATCTAGAAACAAGTTTCTAGAGGGAAATAAGAAAAGTTTTAAGGGAGTTTAGGATGGGGAAGGAGGAGATTCTGTGACTTCTGATTGGCTGATGAGAATATTTTCAGCAGTTGTTGGTCCTGCATTGGAATCTGAGTCAATGGCATCATAATTCAAAAAATCCCAGCAACCAGAAGGTCAAGCACTGCCATCTCCAAATAGTGTATGACACATAATTTTCTTGTCATAATTATCTGGGGAGAAATAAGGCAGATCCAGATTTTCCAGGGCTATTTGAGCAACCCCAGCTTTGACCCATTTTTTTGTCTATGACAGCATTTAAGTTGTCTATTTATTTAAAGGGTTTGGCTGCAGTTCTTTTCTGGTTTCTGGGTTTACAAGGGCGTACTATTCCTTACATTTGATTTTCTACTGTAACAGGGAGAGCACTAAGCAAGCCAAGCTCTCCCCGCACAATCCCCAACTTGCCTAAAAATGAGTACTGACCCAAAGACGTGGACCAATGCCTAATGATCCAAGTACCCTCAGCAGACCCAGTACTTTACACTATTGCCAGACATCAAAATAAACTGATGTCTTATACTTTCTGATTTTGCAGTTACACAGGCTCAGAACTCCTGGACTTGGGCGCAGATTGAGCCCTAGTCAACAGAAGCTTTGTGGACAAGTTCAAGCTAATCACTAATCCTTTTTGGATTAAGAATATGGTTTTAGCTGATGAACATCACATTGCTGTGACAAGGGAAACTGCTCCATTCTCTGTTATTCTAGAGAACCTGCATTCCACTATCCAGGGCCCGGTCATTGATTTTCCCAAGTTTGACATTGTGCTGGGACTGGACTGATTGTGAAGAAACCCCCACATAGACTGGGCAACCTTGGTACTGACCATCAAACAAGAAGGCGTCAATCACCAGATCTACCCCAGCTCAGTGGATCAGCTCCTGCGCAACCACGTCTTTGTATGCATTAAAGAGACCCTGGACAAACAGGAGAATCTTAAGGCAATGACTGGGACTCCTGCCAGTACAAGATCATACACTTCAAGGATCACCAAGATACCACTACGCCTCAGGATTGAAAAATCATAGACTGCCATCCAGAAATCTTCAAAGAGGCTCTACCCAGGTTGCCACCAGAGAAACACATCCAACACTTCATCCAACTCAAAGGAGCTGTACCTAAGGCCCAGCTTATCTACCACCTTACACCAAATAAGGATAACACCTTACGTGCCTACCTCAAGGAGGCATTGGAAAAAAGTACTTATCCACCCCTCACAGTCTCTCTTTGGTGCTGCTGTATTCTTCATAGCAAAGAAAGATGGTACCCTGCGCCTAGTCACGGACTATCAAGCCCTAAAAAAAGTTACTATCAAAAATTGTTATCCACTACCACTCATTGACAACCTCTTCAATGCCTTGGGCAGCGCCACAGTCTTCTCCAAGATTAAGCTAACCAATGGCTACAACCAAATCTGTATCAAGGAGGAAGACATACCCAAAACAGCCTTCTACACCAAATACAGTTTGTAAAAGTGTGTGGTACTCAACTTTGGAATGACAAACACCCCATCAACCTTTGTGACCTTCATGAACAAGATGTTTCCCCCCCACATTGTCAAGCACACCTTGGTATATTTGGACGACATTAGTGTCTATAGCCCCTAAGTAGAATAACACCACAAAGACTTAGAGGCAGTCTTTGCTACCTTGGTGCAACACAAGCTTCTAGCCAAGCCCTCCAAATGCCTATTCTTCCGCAAGCAGCTGCCTTTCCTGGGACACATAGTCTCAAAAGACGGCATTAAACCCAACAGTCAGAAGATCCAAGACATCTGTAAAATGCCACCACCCAAAGATAAGTCAGAACTCTGCACATTCTTAGGAATGGTGGCCTATATACGCCAATTTATACCTGATTGCAGTGTCCTGACTACACCTCTATCTGCCATAACTGGCGCCAAATCTAAGTTTGTATGGACCCCCAACATGACCTTTGGATCAGACGTCTTAAGGAGAAACTCACAATATCACCCATTCTGAAATACCCCAAATGTGATGGGGAGTATTAAATGGAGACAGAGCCTCTGACACATCCATTGGGGGAGTACTACAAATCAAAAACAATGATGGTGATTTTCTTCCTGTAGCCTACAAACAACACAGACTGATAGATGGCAAGTGTTAATACCCTATACATGACAAGGAACTACTGGCCATTGTACACTGTCTAGTCAAATGGTGTTGCTATCTGGAACAGCAGGAAGAATTCACAGCATTGACCAACCACAAGTTGCTCATATATTTCAAAACTCAAGCTAACTTATCCCGTTGGTAAGCCTTCTGGATGTAACTCCTGAATAGATTCAATATGATCATGCAATATAGGCCTGGTCCAGAACTTGCCATGGCAGACACACTCTTGCGCCTATAAATCAGAGCCACAAGGGGCAAGAATGGGCTTGACACAGGCTGGCCTCTCCTTGTGCTTCAGACAAAGGACAAGGGCTTCCCCCTGGCACCACAGAAATAACCAAAGAAACAGTCATTAAGAACAAACACTTATTTGCAGACATGTATGGGACCTTGCATTGAAAAATGATCAACAGAACCACCATCCCTTACATTCCTACACATCAGCAAGTTGACATCCTATGTTACCACAGAGATCTAGGACACACTAAAAGCCACAACCTCTACAAATTCCTCAAACATAAAGCTTGGTGGCTGACCCTATACCAGAATGTCCAAGAAGACTTAGACCAATGCAAAATATGTGAGAAATTTACAAAAAGTAATACCCCACCTAAATCAGTACTACCTATCTGCTCACAACTACCCTTCAAGGTATGGGACCTAGACATTGTGAGCCCCATGCTAGGAAAGAACAATGAAAAAAATATATCATTACTGCAATAGACTTTGCCACTTGATGGCCAGTGGCACAAGAAGTAAAGACACACATAGACAATGATGTACAGCAATTCATAGGAAAAGAAATAATCAGCAAGTTCAGAAATCCAGAACTCCTGATAACTAATGGAGGAAAAGAATTGACCTCTGAAGATGCCAAATTATACCCCACTAAGAATGGGGTCCAGCACACAGTGACAACACCTTACCATCCCCAGGCCAATGGGCATGTGGAGCAGCTGAATGGTAGCCTTGTGCAAGCCCTGGCCAAGCTCACTGCCAGGAGACCTGAAGGCTGGTATAAGTAGCTATTGACTTCATTGCTTGTATGCCAGACCTGTGTGAAAAGATCCACCAGGAAAAGCTCTTTCAAGTTAGTTTATTGCACACAGCCTAATATCATCTGAGCACTATTTGGACCAAAGTTGGAGATGCCCAGCAAGGTTCCACTCTGCTCAGACCCCCAGGTCATACAAGCCAATAGTGATCAATAAGAAAGAGAAGAAAAATTTCTAAAAAAACCTTCATCTCCATCCAAGACAGACATGAGATCAGTGACAAGGTCTGGTTCATGAATACCAACAAGAGTAAACTACAACCTGAGAGAGTAGGCCCAGTAATTATCTTAAAGGTAAATGAAAACAACACTTACCTTGTGTAAGGAATTGGAAAACACAAACAAGACAAAGTCCTCTATCATGATCTCCTGAGACCCTGCAAAGCAAGACAGAAACAATGTGAGACTGTCCTACCCACCACCAAACAACAATTAGTCCAGTATGGCACCAGGGCTCCCAACAACCTCCCCAACAACCTGCCCCCAGAGGAGGCCAACCCTCAGCTGGGGGGGTGTTGAAAAAGAAGGCTCAACCTGCCAGCAAGGTTCTGAGTAAGCGGGTTTGTGACCCACAATCCAATTATCCAGCCACTTGAAGCCAAGTTAGGAAGTTGACTTGAATTTAAAAATACAACAACATTAACTGAAGCTGATCTCTTATGGTGGATACCTTGTTTTGGCGCTTGAGTCATTACCAGGATCAGGCCACCCCCTTTAAAATCCCACTGTGTGATCAACACTATCATTTTACTACTATCCACAATTCACAGTAGCTATATAATCCATATATCTCAATAAAGATTATTATCTAGTTTTCCAAATATTTTTCCCCTTGTAACTCTGCTAAAACAGCACAGTTACAACATCAAGAATTCCTCCCCTTCATCCAAAGTGCCTGTGATCAAGGGATGGGTAACTGGAGTTCACCAAAAAGCTGCCAGTAGTCACTTCCAAGGAAGACCAGATGAGTGGTATAAAACCCACTTCCCTACAATTAAGACAGATACACACAACATTTAATAAAGTGCATGTTGCGCTTTTTGCATTACAGTACAACAATTATTAGAGATTATAGGGCACAGGACATGCTCCAGAGTACAGTAATATGTGAGGATATGAGTAGTATCATATCAGAAGAGCCAGGATTGAGCAGGACCATGATTATTGCCCAGCAATGGCTTCTGGCCATGCAGAAGCACTTAAGGATTAGGATAAAGGTCAACCAGATTAAAGATAAAATAAAGATGGTTCCAAAGATTTATTTTATTGTGAATGATTAATTCTTCTTATACCTACTACAAGGGTAATCCCTGGGCTGCTAGCAATATCTTCTAGGACATTCTAACACGCCCCTAAGTTGGGTAATTATTAATCTAGGTTTGGCGCTTCTTGCACGTCAACCAATAGAATATCTTCACCCAGCACAGGTGATCCTTGCTGGCGTGGAATAATTTAGTTACTTCAGGATCACTTACTGCTTTCTTAGCATACTGCAGCTTAATGCTTATTAATGTGACAATTAAGGGAATTCAAGATTATGGGGAATCAAACCCAGCACCTTGGCACTTGATGTAAAGATAAGGCGGCGCTGTGGTGCCTACAATAATTTTCTGTTGGCGCAGCAGCGCTTGACGTAAAAGTAGTTTGGTGTCTTGGTGCTTAATCCAATTACCAGGAGGTGCTGCGGCGCTTTGTGTATTTATTAAGTGCTGCGGCAGCAAATCATGTCTCATTTAATTGCCGCAGCGGCGCTTGTCATTGGCTAGTATTAGGCTTAGGTCAGCAGACTACTGCTAATCCAATTTGCATGTAGCATATACTACCAATTTATATTATTTGGTAGCTGCAATTCATATCTGCAAGCTCTGTCATAATTAGTGTCATTGTATTTTTTACTACTAATTTATGGATTTGGTTGTAGCAATCCCAATCTGTGGGCTCTGTCATAATTGGCATCATTGCTTGGTCAAAATTTTCAACAGTGTATGTTTCATAGAATAGTCTTTGCCTTTTCCCCACATATTATTTTATCATCTTGGACACAACCAAATCAACCAGCTCAATCACCAGTACTTCACCTAGTAGATCCTGTAGCAATGGACTACCAACCAGGGCCCAGCCCTGGACAGACCAGCCGCTTCATACCACCCACTCCTCCTCCCCCAATCTTACAACCCACTGCTGATGTAGTTCCCTATGACCACAGCAGATACAGGATGTTCATCTTGACCATCCTTAGTCTTGCTGAGGTTGTAGTGCCTCATCTTGGTGCCTATTATCCACTTGCAGCTGGCATGTTGTACTTGTCCTGCTCCTTGCCCTTCCTGTATTGGGCATTGGTGTTACGGTACCCTGATGGATGGACTCCCATCATGGCGCCTTGGTATGGCACTACTCCCAGCCATGACATTTTCCTTCTGGAAGGCAGTTTGTAGGGCTTTTTCACAAAGTTGGCTGTACTGTTCCCAGGGAGCTAGTTGATTGTCCAGGGCATTCTGGGCCCCGACAATATGCTTAACTTAAGCTAAAAATCATTTTTAAATTCCACAGACAATTTTTATCAACTGGCTAAAATTTGATTTTTTACTTTATTTTTTATATGAAAATGAAAGGAAACCCAAAAAACAAAATTAAATTTAATACCATTTAAAAACAGTATATAATTTCTGTCAAACCCAATAAATTTGAACTGTAATCAAAATAATATCAATAAAAAACACAAATCTTTTATTTTTTTATTTTTTTATTTTTAATATTTATTTAAAATACAATAAGAGAAAAAGATTTATTACATTAAAATATAATAAATTAAAACTTATTTTATTATGTTATTCATAGTGTTATACTAATATTAACAATGAATTTCATTAATTAAAGCTTAAAAAAAGGGGCCAAACACTATATTTTTGGGTACCAACTTAATGTTATTGGCTTTTCTGGAGAAGTTTTTCTGTCAAACCTTAAGGATTAACTACTCTAAGCCTCAAAACACCTAGCCAGCTAAGGGTTTTATACTAGTTAAATATGGTTAATTCAGCATCTAATGACAGAAATGCAGGATTGTCAAATACTTGGTCCAAATTTTGAATCACATTTGTAGGATAGCCTTTTTTAATTAAATTGATTTTTTTGTATTTTTATTTGAATTTTTAAAAATGCGGGAACTCATAGACACTTTTCAAATTTCAAGTCAAACTGCATATTTCTAATGGACAAAATGAATTAACTGGAATCAGATTTTAAGTGTTCAAATCCATCAATAATTTTCATTAATCTTACAATATTTTTTTGAAATTGCAGGATTGTCAAATCCACAAACCAAATTTCAAATCACTTTTGAATGCCACTAGTAAACTCAAATATTAATTGCAGGAACTGGAATCCAAATTTAATGTACAGTAAGCACACTAGGAAACACCAACCCAAATCAAGAAGCTCCACCACAACTAAAATCAAGCTAAAAATTCAATTTTGATAACCATGTTTAGACATAAAAAGTGATTAAACTTTAAAATTCTTCAAACCCAGAAAGTATACAATATTATACACTTCAAATCACAGATATATAAATTCTATTACTATTCAAGGAAAAATCAAGAGAAAACAACTACTCACTATCAAACCAAAAACCTAAATAAATACATATTTAATCTAATTTTTTATTTTATTTTTATGGACAGACAATCACATTGCCAACCAGCTCACACAACAGCCTGTGGGGCAGCCCATCCACGAGGTTGTCCCAGAGGGTCCAAAAATAGACCTAGAACACAACTTAAAGAGAGTAATGTCAACACACAGGCCTCCCAAGGCGTCAGCGCCAGCCAACCACCTCCTGCATCCCAAGTCAGATCAACCAGTTTGAATCCCAGACAGAAGCCGCTCTCAAGGCCTGTCACCAAATTCTTTTATATCAGGGTCACTGGTAACAATGAGGTTACTTACACCTCCACTGTGTACCCAGTTGTCACATGGCCCCGCACTCTGGATCCAAGAGTTGCCACCACGTTCCCCTACATTTTTGACACATCTTACAAGCCTTTGGACACCACTCCTGAGCCATTTGCACCTGTGATGTATTCCACTATTGACAGCGCCACTGAAAGCACAAGTGATTCCACCTTCTACACAAAGGTCCCCATCCCCTGTGTCAAGCCTGCTAGCCAGGATGCCGTGGTACCTGCCAAGGACTGGCGTCAGTTGACGGATAGTGAGTGTGAAACTCTCCTCAACTGCTTGAATGGGGGACTGGCAGTTCAGGATATTATGTCCCAATTTGGTATCATGGCCAAATATATTAATAATATCAACACAAAATATGGCAAAACTGGGCAAATTGGCAAATCTGCCAAGGCTAAGCGGTAGCCCAAACTCCTTCAGCCCATTCATTTTGAGGCAATCAAGCAGTGAGTAGCCAAGAATTGCCACCTGGACATGCTTGATGTCCAATCAATGCTTGCCACAAATTTTGGGCTTTCTTCCTCCAAAAACCTTGTCTACAAATCAATGGTTGATTTGTGCTTCTCCTGGAAAGTACTGGGAGTTTTTGGCATATAATAAAAACAGCCCCAAGACCATCAAGAATCAACACATTTATGCTGAGACCTATATGGCTCTTAAGCAGACAGGTAATGTCTGGCTCTTTTATATTGACAAATTGTTGTTTTCCTCCTCATTTAGGTCTAGACATGGGTGGGTCAAGAAGGGGTCCAAGGATGGTGTAGCACATTGTGCAGCTGTCCGTTCCCAGACCTATTCAATGGTTGCGCTTCTTGGTCCCTGCAGGTGGATCAATTTCAGATGATCAAGGGTTCCCACAATAATGGGACTTTTCTCAATTTTCTTTGAGCTGTAAAGGAATACCTCCAGATTAATTACAGCAACACAACCAACATTGCTGTGTTGGATAATGTTGGGCTCTACAAGGTGGATTTGGTTGTGTATGAGTTCCCTCCAATTAATAAAAATAGCCATTTAGACAGCCACTTCCTGGCTGACTGCCCAATGAGACTCCTCTTTCTCCCCCATATTCTCCATTCCTTAACCCAATTGAGGAGGCTTTTTGGTTGAACAAGAATAAGGTTAAAGCAGGGCTTTCACAGAACACCAAAGATCTCTTCAACATTCTTGATATTAGCCAATTTGCAATGCCACCCAATGTGGTGGCAGCTTTTTACAAGCACTTGGAATCTTTTATCCCAAAGCCCTTGCTTCTGAGCCAATCAAATAAATGGGTGCTCTTACTTTATTTGCTTTCATTTTTATTTATTTTGTTTTTATTAAGACACAAAAATTATTATTTATATATAATGATGTGACATTGGACTGTATTATAGACATATAAGAATTGGTACAAAAGATAAATAAAATTAATTATACTAGATATAGAGATACATATTTTTTATTATAATGCACCAAATATTGTATTGAATGTAAGCTAACAAATAAATAAATAAATTAAAAAAGAGAGAAATTGATTAATTTTATTTAAATAATTGTGAACCTGTTTTAGTACCATTGAATTTTTCAAAAGCCACAGATTTGACCTTGTGAGGCATCACCTGATCCTTATTATTTCAGTGCCACTACAGCCACACAACACAAAAACCAATGATTTTCCTGTATATCAAACTAATTAGTATGTATGACGCAATTTAAGCATAGCAAATCTATTTATCAAATCATATTATAAGGGAAAAGTAATTTGAGTTCTAAACAATCACTTATTTAAAACATAAGTGGAGTGGGCCGCTTGATGCAGATAAATTCAGTTCTTGTTGTTTAACTATGTAATAAATGAACCTGTACTCAACATGCAACTAAATAAACAATTTTTTAAATCATATTTTATTATTTCACGTGTTTGTTTACTTAACTACTATATTATAATTTATTTACATTATTACTATTATAATTTAAATATTATAATTTAAATATTAAAATTGAAATCAAAATTAAAATTTAAAATAAAATTAAAAATTAAAAATTTAAATAAAAATAAAAGATAAATTGCAAGGAAAGATAATTTATTAAGGGGATGCTAATTGCAAAGGGGAATGCAATTATTACAGAGTATTATACCCCAAAATTAAAATTTCTGCTATTGTGTCCAATTGGGACCACATACTCTTTTGTACGTGGTGGACAACTCTAGATGCAATTGCAAGAGGGGTGGCGTTCAGCACCCTAGTGGTTGCTGAGCGTCTTATAAAAGGCAGTTTCAAAAGAAAATTGATTAGGAGTTGGTTCTTGGGAGGTATTGTGTATCTGTACAACAAAGCTAACATAAAACAGTCATATAGGACATGCTCTATGGCTTGGTAGCCCAGTGGCGTCTTCATTTTGTCCAGTGCCAGCCGGCAGGCGTCCATTTGAAGGGGGACATCCTCCAGCTTTTTCACATTGGCTTTCATGATGCAGTGGATAATTACCCCCAGGTAAACAGCAAGGTGCAGCTGCTGTGAAGTATAGCTTTCCGCAAATAAGCATAATTTCTTGTATATAATGACTAATCTATTCATATAGGATGTATTTGAAAATGTGAGTAAATGCAAGTTGGGAATTTTGGAGGGATCAGCCACCCATGCCTCTGCAAAAGATATGAATAAGGGTATCATCTTATTGACTAATAATACTTTGCCTATTCAATTTGATATTGCTTTGATTAAGTTATTGAAGATTGCTGCCTTGATTTTTTCTTGCAGAACTTGAAATTGATTTTTTAAGGTTTATTTCATATGAGTTCATAGTTGAAAATTGAAAATTTTCAATATATTCAAAGATATTTTTGTCAAAATTAATGTTGACATTCATTTTAATTTCCATCATTTCATTGAAATTGATACTTGCGTCTACTTTATAGGCTTCTCTGACCCAAGTTGAACTTCTTTCTGGCGCTTTAAATTCCCTATTCATTGATTCTTTTGTTGCATATTGATTGATGTCATTTTGAATTATTTTATTAATTTTACTTTTATTTATTTGAATTACAGGGGCTACCAGTGATTGGTAACCCCCTGTAAAACCAACTGGGTGTAAAGGCTGCCACTTCAGCAACCTTTTACCCATTTCTTGTTATAACTAAAGTAAATATAAGTAAAACAAAAACTTACTGATTGTTTCCCCTGTGCCCCCCTCAGCCACCGGCGCCCCTTCAGCAAACTTCATGAGTGTTGGCTGCTCTTCATTTGATTTCCTGGGTCTTATCTTCCTTATTTTTTGTGCTACTTGTTCTTCTTCTTGATTTTCATTTGATACATGTTCATTGTTTATTGTAGCTCTTCTGCTTCTTGATTATGCTTCATTTTCATCTGTTTCCATTTGATCAGTTTTCTCTTCATTTGTGTTGATTTCCTTTGAAATTTCTGTTCCTTCATTTAGTTTGATCTTATTGTTTTCTTTGGCCCTCTGCCAGAACTTCCACAAATTGTAGGCCGCATTGTTGAACTTCAGACTTGACAGAATTGTTCACTGTAGATTAAGTAATGCTTCTTTGTTCTTTTCATCTAGAATATTTATCAATTTTATCAGAGCATCTTCCTTTGGCTGGATCAGTGGCTGGCCTCTGTTGCCCAGCTTTTCTGTTATTAGTTCCCTGGTATTTTTATCCATTTCAACAACCTCTTGCAGGTGTGCTTCTACTTCATTTATCAAGTTGTAGATATTTGACATGTTGGTTGAATTGCATTAAAAACTGGTTTTTATAGTACTACCATCAACACTTGCATATTTTTCATTATAAATAATAAATTAAGCACCAAAAATGTAAATGTTATATTAGAATATTGCAGGTATGCATTAAATCCTGATATTTAGATATTAAATGCATAACTCAATGCATTCTGAATAATAAAATTCATTGTAAACAAGGCCTTTTTTATTGTAATTTAAATAAATGGACTGTGTTAATATTAGGGTGCCATTCACAGTTAGTAAAAATATTGATACATAGTGCATTTTATAGCTTGTATATTTGCCTATTGATAACAATTCTGTAAAATTTCTAGTTGGATTTTTGCGTAATAATATAATGTATTAATAAATTACTGTTTATGACCTTTATTGACTGATTTTATTTGCTATGGCAATTATGCATTTTATGATATTTGTGCACCAGCTTTCAATTGGCTGTTTTCACATCCTATTGTCTGTACAATAGGATGTGAAAACAGCCAATTAGATGCCAGCACATAATTATCAGAAAATGCACAATTGCCACAGCAAAGAGAATCAGTCAATTGATGATCATAAACAATGATTGCTTGATCCATTGTATGATAAATAACTCACAAAATACAACTTAAATTTTACAGAATCATTATCAATAGGTAAATATGTAAGCTGTAAAATGCACTCTGTATCAATATTTGTAATAAGCGTTAATGGATCTCTAATATAGACACAGTCAATTTATTTAAATTACAATAAAAAAGGCCTGGTTTACAATGGATTTGATTATACAGAATGCATTGAGTTATGCATTTAATATCTAATTATCAGGATTTAGCACATACCTGCAATATTCTAACATAACATTTACATTTATGGTGCTTAATTATTATTAATAATGAAAAATATTGTGTAAATAATTATATGTTGCCACATCAAATGTACAACACATTTCTTAAATATGGGAAATGCTAACAATGTAAAAAGAATATAGTAGTAATTGTGAATTGGAAGATTTAACATCAACTTTAATAAGTTGTCACAAAGAAAGGTTTTATTTTACTCATCAAAGGACAAGTAAGGGAGGGAATGGGTGGTGGTTTGAGAGTCAGGGTTGGAAGGTGGCTGGCTTGGTCTTGATGGGGGGGGGGGGGAATTGAGGAGGCTTAGTTTGTTGACTGGGAAGAGGCAGAAAGAGCTGAGTGCTTCAATTGCTCAAATTCTTATGTCACATATTTGGGCTTGAAAACACAAATGGATGAGCGTGGGGGAGGGCAGGAGTCCTTTCTGGACTTATCACTATCACTTGCATAGAATATGATGAGATCTGATAAGTCCTGGACAAATACAGACAGGAAAAGCTCAAATCATTTCTCAAGTTGGGAGCAAAGTTCATAGTAGATGGCAGGCTTTAAGCACCTGAGAGCCAAACCAAAATTGTAAAGACATACATATGCAAGATGCATGTCAGTGTAGTTGATGGGGTAGGACCAACAGGTATGCCCCAGAGCCCTAATTTCCTTGGTTGCCCATTCCCGCTGCTCCATCTCTGCACTCTGTACAACTGTGCATATGGCTTGCTGGGTAGCCCACACCTCCAGCATGACCTTGAGCTCCATCTGGTAGGCATACCCATCTGTGGTGTTTGATATTGCAAATTAATAATTGACACCCAATGAGGAAACTGCCAACAAAACCCCAACAAAACATACAAGATTAGGCCGCGCTTTTAGACATCAGATTGGATACACTTTTCTCCATAATCTTGGATACTTGCAGAAATCTTGGCATACAACAAGAAGATGATGTCATTGCAAGTCATCATTGCCCTCCTTTTAATAAAATTAATGATGATTGAATTTTAGGGGTTGATATCCACCAAACTAGGACCACTGAGAACCTGATTGGACAAGATTCTAGCAGCAACCACAACTCTGTGCATCCACAAATTCACTGTTCTTTTGTTGGTGAAGATGCTGTGGAGTCCCAACTGGAGATAAACCTGGACCAGGGGCATCCACAGGTCACAATCCATGATAGCCATCATGAGAGGGTGAGCTTTTTCACCTTCAGTTGAAGTACAGGCACCAGTTGGGGTCTTCTTAGAAGGGGGGCCACAGTTGGTATGGGCTTACAGGGTTGCAGCCACAGTGGACTTTTCAAAACCCATTACAGCTGCTATTTCCCTGAGGGACATAAGCATCCCTTGCCTTGCAGCCATTTCAAGAACAATTTCTGGAGTGATTAGCTTTTTTATGCGTCTTGAAGGCTGATTGGCTAGAGGTGGGTGTGTCTGTCTTGGGAACCAGACAGTGCCATCTGATTGGCTTTTTCTGGACTCTGGGTTCTCTGGGTGACCCCTTGGCTCAATTGGCCAATTACAGATGCTAGTGTTGATACATGATCTGGATTAGCAGCTGCATGTGCATGATGGGCAAACAGGGCCATGCTTGAGGACGCAGGAGAAAGAACACACTCCTGGGTAGTGCTTGCAGAGGGGCCTGCAGGTTGGGAGTGACCATAGACAGAGGCTTCACTATTGGAAGACCCAGCATAGCCCTGCATAATTTTTTCAAGGACAGGGAACAGCTTGTTTATTTGGTTGGTATTAAAAGAAGGCATACTAATTTTTTTATCAAAAAATTAAACTCAAAACAAGAAGTGTGCATTTTAATCAATTTTATTGTTAAGTATGTTTTGTTGGTGAATATTACAATCTAAAGTTTAGCTGTCCTAAAATGGAATAGGGTGATGTTTGAGAATGCTTGTGCTCCCTAAAAGAATTAGCACAAATCCACTCTAGATCCTTTGACATCCTTTTTGAGATGCCCATAAATTATATTTATTTCAAATTCACCTCATTTTTGATATGAAAACTGGTTCTTGGATTTGACAATCCCACAATTTCAGATTAATTAAGGTTTACATAATGTCTTTGATTTGTTTGAAATACAGGAAATCTCAAATTGTACATTAGAATCTTGCATTTCTGATTCATGTATCCCACATTTGTTTGCTGTATTTTGTCTTTTGTTAGTTGAGTTATCTGCTCAAGGGATTTGAAATTTGCCAATTTAAATAAACCAAAAAATCAAATTAAATAGTTAATTTTATAAAATATTTTAATTTTCACTCAGCTGAATTGCCCACAAAAGTGATTTGAAATTTTGGATCAAGGATTTGACAATCCCGCATTTTTACGTTTAGGTTCTGAATTTACAGTACTTTTATTTGAATAATTTAAATTGCGGGATCTCATAGACACTTTGAATATTTCAAGTGAGTAAAATGAATGGCTGAAATCAGATTTGAAGTGTTTGAATTCAACAACTATTTTTATTACTGTGGATTCAGAACCTGTTGGAAAAAATGTGGAATTGCCAAATTCTTTTGTGTAAACTCACCAACTTACTGAAATATTTTTCATCCTTTTATATAAAAAATAAGCTGTTATGGGATGAAGATTGATCCATTAAGTTGGTGAGTTCATGAAAAAGAATTTGGCAATCCCACATTTTTTTCAACAGGTTCTGAATCTACAGTAAGTTTTCTATGTTTTTTGGAAATGTGGGATTGTCAAATCCAAGAACCAAATTTCAAATCACAAATGAGAGCCACTAGTAAACTCAAATAATAATTGCAGAATTTGGAATCAAACTTGAAAATATTAAGTAAACTAGAAAATTTTAATCCAAATTGAGAAGCTCCACTATGATAAAAATAAATTAAAAATTCAATTTTGATGCCCATGTTTAGATATAAAAATATGTAAAATTGTCTAAAATAGGCTCTATTAAAATATCATATGTTTCAAATCATGAATATAGAAAATATGTTACTATTTAAAACTAACAAAAGAGAAGAAAATAACCCAAAACTAAACTAAAGACCTAAATAAAACACATATTTAATATAAAACATATTTTTATTTTATTTTTATGGACATAATATCCAATTTCTAACCAGCTCCTGCAACAAGGCGTGGGACATCTGTCTAAGAGAACATCACAAAAGATCCTGGAATAGACTAAGAACAAAAAATAAAAACTTAGGCCAATACACATGCCTCTTAAGGCATCAGTGCAAGCCAGTCATATCTCACATCACAATCAAGATACAGAAATTTAAATCTCATACAGTAGTTTTCAAACCTGTTGATATAAACAAAAAATCTCAGTCTAAAAACAAGTACAACTTAGTCTAAAAGCAAAGTCAAGGTGGATCCAAATCTATTGTAACTTAATATAAATTTATTAATTTTTTGATTTAATTTTTAGACTGAGATTTTTGTTTATCTCAACAGGTTTGAAAACTACTGTACATAAGCCTCTCTCACAGCCTGTCATTAAAGTCTTTCATACCAGGGTTATTATAAACAATGAAGTTACATACACCTCCACTGTTTACCCAGTTTTAACATGGCCTCACATAATGGATCCCAGAGTTGCCAGTTCATGTCCTTGGCTATTTGATTTTCTTGTGAGCCCTTGGTCACAACTGATGAAATAGCTACAACAGTGGTATATTTTAAAATTGATGGTGCCCTTGCATTCAAGAATGATACTATGTTCTACACAAAGGTCCTCATTTTGTATGTTGATCCTGATAGTTTGGATACTGCAGTACTCATCAAGGGCAGGTGTTAGTTTTCAGATAGTGAGTGTGAGGCTGTCATCAATTGCTTGACTAGAGGAATGCCTATTAGGATATTGCGTCCCAATTTGGTGTCACTATCAGAAAACTCTCTGAAATAACTTGTTTTATGGAAATACCTTGTGAGCTCTACTATTTATCACAATCACAATGCTAGTATGATGCCTTTTCTAGATGCTCTAGACACCAAGTTACAACTGTTTAAAGTTTTGAAGCCAGCCAAACTGTCTGTCCAGAACAAAATGGCAAAAATATTAGAGCCTGACTGTCATGAGTGACAAACTCATGCTAGTAATTATCATGGAAAACCCCCAAGTACAAGACTCAAACCCCAGGACCCTGCAGGAAGCCAGCCTGCAGGCCCAGATGCCCACATTTTTTGGGCTCAAATCAGAAACTGATTTGACTTCAGAGAAACCCCCAAAACTTGCCAGCATAAAACCTTTTATGTTCAAGCCCTGTCCTCAAAAGAATCCTCTTAGTCCAGCCAATGGGAGCACCAACCCAGGTAATGATTCCAATATAACTGAGACCACCACCAATAGAGTATTGCAGAAACTTTCCCAAGAATATGGGCCACCAGATGATGATAAATCCTATGTCTTAAAGAAGGAATTCAAGATTTCCTGCCCCAGCCCAGTTAATGAAGAATTGTCCATGTGGAATGCCATCAAGGGTTTCCAAACCCTAGTAAATGATATCACCCAGCACAAAGGATTTGAAAAAGTTTTCCCATGGTAGATAGGCATAATTATCCTCTTGACCTTCCAGAACGTTGCTCATTGCCATTTTTACATTAAAGTGATATGAACCTTTGGTTCACCCAGGACATCCCATATCTAATTTTAGCACTTTTTCATTTGCAGTCTGATTTCTGCAGCTCAGCCCACTTCACCAGATAACCCCAAGAAATAGCAGACAAGCTGCCCAAGTTATACTGTTCACCAGGAGCACTCTTTGGTCTGGTATATTTTACTGAATACCCTCTCAACCTGGCCTATTCAGATTTCACCTTGGAAGAGATTCTGCTCCACAACCCAGAAGCCCAAACCAGAGAGACTGAGCTCATTGGTTGTGAAGGAACCTGTATTACAGTGCTTCCCCTGATATTTTGCAACAAGTATAACTACCTGCCCACATACCTGGTACCAATGACTCCCCCTGACCCTGTGCTCAACCGCCTGCAAGAATCTGTTACCATTAATGATTCTACCTTCACCCAGATATTTGGAGTTATGTACATCACTCTAACTGGTCTAATTGACTTTATGGTGCCTGTCAGGGGACCCTGGGCCATCCTAGGGAAATCCCTATCATACATTGTAAAGTTATCACCCATCCTGTGGTAGGCCCTTCCTTCTGGGTCTGCAGGCTGCCCACCTACAAGTTATCAGGAACCTGCCACAGGATAGATCCCTGACATTATGGCAATCTACTTTAATTCCAGTAACCTGGGCCCCAATATGTTATTAACTCTTGGGGAAGCTTGTATGCTATTTTCATTGATTTCAGATTGCTATGCTTACAAAAAATTTATCAATTTAATTGCTTCATCAATTAAACCCTGAAACAGAACAGAACCCAAGGATGTCACGCCTGGCATTGACAACACAAAGATCCCAAACTTGCAAGTCCAGAAAGTTATAGTAAACCAGTCTACAACTAATGTGGACATGTCACAAATGGGCAAACTCACCTGGAAGAAGACTGTAGAGCCATGTATGTCCTTTGCCTGCATTTTCAAGACAATGCAAAATTGTACTCTAATGCCACAGAAAAGGTTCTGGGTGTGGCCTCCATTTTTCTGGCAACACCTTGGACTGGTTTGGGAAAACCACTGCTTAGGGCTGCGGCGTCCCACTCCCAGGAAAAACCCAGATATCTTAAGTCTCTGAAAATGTGAAAGGTAATATATTATCTATTCAAACCTGGTTTTAAATCCAATCTTCCAGAATGCTGGAAAAAGAAGATCTTTGTACAGGGGTAGGACACCACAGCCTTACCACCGCTAAGGAAATTGAATTCTGCCTAGACTACTCAAGATCTAATGCCAAACTCATAAGCACTGGCAAAAACCAAGAAGCTAGATACTACACACTGAACTTCTTACTGGAGATTTGACAAGGAAACTGCCCCATCCAAGTCTATATTGATGAATTTCTTAAGCTGAAGACTTGCACCCAACTGGAGGACAGAATGGCTGCCATTATCTTCAGAAAGAAAGTTAACCTAGCCATGAAAGACCTGTTTTAACACCATCTGCCCACACTGAGCCTTGAGGAGCTACTACCTCTATGAAAATGTCAGGAATATTCCTAACAACAACATTTTAAAAGACAACATTTTGGTCACAATTGGTCCTACAAGTCAAGAAAAAAAATTACAGCAGTTCCCCCTGATTGGGGAAATTGCTGCAAAACAAAATGTTTTTAAAAAGGAATTCAAAAATTTGAAAATTTGAAAATTCAATTTTTATACGCCGTCCGCAGACCGCACAACCAACTGCCAGCTCCCGCCATCCAGCCAGCCCCCACTCCTGCCACCCAGCTGGCAGGAGGTGGCTCACCCCCCACAGCAGGATTGTTCACCCATGACAGATGATGAAACTGCCAAATTAGGGAACTGAAAAAGGCAATTTGCCCAAATCAAAATTTAGGGGGAAGTGCTGCCAAATTTGGAATCTACCACATTTGGATGGGGATGACAGGCTGCCCTGCAAAGCCACCAATGCAGTAACTGCAGAAGTGGAATTTAGGTGCATGAAAGTGCCTGAAGAAACACCAAACCAAGGCAAGTTAGAGATTAACAATTCATTGCTTGAAAATCCCCTCCAATCCCACTCCCAAAAGGGAATTACAGACAGCACCAAGTGTTTGGGGTTCCCTGTTCAATGTTCTTCACTATTCATGCCCCACCAAGGCTGATAGTATATAATAAAGATCAATCACTTGATGATAGTTTGTGCTATAATTGAGAAAATTACCCCTCAATTGTTATCACATAAATCAACCAAGACTTTTACCCTTCAGAAAATTAAAGACACTAAGCTTTGTCTGCTCTTCCTAATTACTAGAGGATGAACCACCTTAACTTCTTGGCTGTCCCTACAGCCTGCCTTGGGATTGGGGGCCACCAACACTATCAACCACATGGGCCATTCAATAACCCAACTGGCAAGTACTTTTACAAGGAGCCGGCACAGCTCAAATCCTACAATCAGTATTCTTGGCCCACACTGGTTTTGCACCACTCCACTCAGTCCATAGCTATATATACCCTAGTATACTACGTACTTACATATTTCACTGGTAATTTGGATGTTATAACGTCCACACTAAAGTGTTCTGATGGGTAATGACAGTTTACCCCATTTTAACAGTGCTAACTGGGTTTCAAATGGCTAACTTGGTATCATACCTAGCTAAAATACTCCCTCAATTGTTGGGTCTTTACAAAAAAGGCCTGATCATGAATTAAGAAGGCCAGAACTTGTATCCTGCCTGTGTTGGCAGAGCTGCAACGCCAAACCAACCAGTAATGTCCCCTGAAGAATTACAACACCACTATTGAGATAGATTGTGTTTCTATTGCCATAAGGCAGGACATTTAACCAGAGCATGCCATAAAAATACCTCTCCTGTATCCTTGGCACAATTAAACACCTCTGAACAATCTTAAAAATTCATCCAAGTGATCATAAAACTATTAGGAAACAAGCACCAGATTGAGGCTTTTACTGATACAGGAGCCAATGAAAGCTTTATTGACTCCAGCCTGGCAAAGGAACTAAGCCTGAAAGCTTCTGAGCGCAGCCTACAAGTAATCATGGGAAACAGCTCTCTAGATACTGGATATTAATGCAACCAAGAACTTCTCTTAACAATTGGAAAGAACACACACCTGTTGTCCCTGATTCTCTTGCCAGGATTACCTCACCCCATAATACTGGGCAACTCTTGATCCAACAGTCATGGCCTGATACTGAACTATTGCAAACAGACCACCATATTGGGACAACCCAGATCTTGTGACACCATCCCTTTCTGTATAGTCATGGCCAAGCCCTAACCAACAGACTCTTAACCATAAGAATGGAACCTAGCGTTGGGATACTACCTTTCCCCCTGCAGAAATGGGACTGTGGGGCTCCTTTCCACCAGTATCCAAAGTGTGTCCTAGATTGTAGCCAGGGACTGGCTGGAAGGGATTGTCATTCTCTAGTAAGGGAAAATGTATCTCAGAAATATGTATAGGGGTTGAAATGGGCTTTTATTCACTCTCAGAAGGAAGATCCCCTTAGAAATCTTCTGGTATATGGCCCAGGGGGTCAAGGAAACAATATGGATTTGCCAATAATTGGAGTCCTCCAACAATATCTTGGACTCCTGCACCTTAAACTTGGACTACAACACCGCGCTTAGGATCCAGTTTCTTATTCTTGGGCTCCTGCTCTGTTATTGTGGGCTTCAGCTCTCTTTATAGATCCAGTGGCCTTGTTATTCCACTTGTATAAGTCCAATCAAGCTACTGCTGGTGATCAAAAATGCTTCCAAAAACCTCTTGGCAGAAACTCAAAAGGCCTCAGAAAGACCTCATCAAAGACCTGGAAAGACCTCCAAAAGACCTTCAAAAGACCCTGTAACTTTCCAGCCAGACACCTTCTTATAGTGTCCTTTTCCCAACGGTTCCGCCTTCAAAATGGCTTTCTTCAGAAGTTTAAACCATTGCTGCTCACTTTTTTCTATAATAACTTAAGCTTACATACTTACTTTCTCAAAAGCTTAAAGTATTAATTCACTATTTCTTGCTTATACTTTAAGCTTTTGGCTTCAAACCAATCATTTTCATCAGGAAACCTGCCAGAACTCAACCAATGAATGCAGAGCGCAGAAATAGATTATTTCTGAAGTTCCACTGGGATCCAACTAGGAAAATATTTTCCACAGCTCACACCGCTCAAAGCAACAACTCTTTGTGCATCAAAGCGTTAACTGGTACATTATTCTGGCACCAGTCTTCCCTGCATTCAACCTAAACCCATTTAAATAGTAGAATACTATTTAAACTGTTCTTTCTGGACCTCTTCAACGTTTTCCCCATATATTTACAAATATAGTAAAATCCAAGGAAAACGTCCCACCAAAACAACTTTGTATCCAGCTCTAATAGCAACATACCTTCATCTATCCTAGGAACTTGATAAATAAATACCTTACCCACACTTCTATCCACATTCCTTCTTGAGTTTACTACTAAAAAAAGCAAAACAATCCAAAATTTACCACCTTGGCAAATCAATTTGACAAAATCTTGGCTCATTTCTCCAGACCAATAGTTCTTCACCATCATCTTTGGGTTCTTCAGCCAGCTTTCTTCAACAACAGTCACTAAACTTCCACTTGGCCAACATACGCCCCATCTGCAAACCACTAAACATGTGGACTGTCACAGGGACTATGTTTTTAGCAAAGAAGAAGCTACAAAACTACCCAGCCATTAAATATATTACCTTACTATAGACCTTTTACCAGGGACCCAACCATATTACAGTCCCATCTAAAGCTGCAACCACCACAAACAAATGGCCTTGAAAGCATACCTAGAAAACATGACAAAAGGGTTTCACATGAGTGTCCAAGGCCCCCTTCTTGTCACCCATGATGTGAGAGAGGAGGCTAAACTAACTAAGTTTGGCTCCCATACTGGTGAGACAAACCACCAAGTTGCCGCCCAGTGAATTACAGGGACAGCTGCTCTAAAAGGGAACTTGAGGGAAGACACATGCAACAGTTGAGGGAAGTAAACATTCAGTCCTATCAATGCAAGGCTGGGGAGCAACTAAGGCGTAGAGTGGGAATGAAAGTTGGGACCTCAGGCACTTGGAGGGACACCAAGTTGTTACTCTTCAGATGGAGGAAAGAGGACACAGGTACCTTCTTAGCCAGGGGAGCAAGAAAGGCGTGGTCAGAAGAGTACAAGTCTAGGTTGTCACAGGTTAGACTCTTGACCAGAGCCTCTCCAGAGATGAGGAGACTACTTAGGAGGTGCAAGAGACTAGAGGGGGCATCATTCACAAGGCGCGCCAAAGAGGAGATGTGGATCTAAAGATCAGGGGAAGTAGACCAAAAAAGCAACAGAAAGGAGACCAAGGAAATCACCACAAATTTAAGAACAGGGAGGATCATAATTGCAATCTCCAAGAAATTTGGAGTCTAGGAGTGCAGTTTCTGGGCTTCAAAGTTATAAAATTTAATTTGGGTAGTGTAGTCACCAGGAACTTCAAACAGGATTGAAGCAGGAAGCTTACAGAGGACTTGAGGATAGTCTCAGAAGGCTTGGGCAATGATTAAAGAAAAACAGGTTTAAATTCAAGCAAAAACAAGGAAAATTTGATATAAAAGTAAGCTTTATATAGATTTTTAAGTTTAAACAGTCTTTTCAAAAGCGCAAGTAAGTTTAAACAACAACTATATACTAACACTTCTCCTAGGGGTTTTAGGAAGGCAACTGGGTTCAAACAGGACCAGAAAAAGGTAAGGTTTAATAGGAAAATAACTAACACTTTATTAAAGCTTATAAGAAACTCCAGGGTATAGTTTCAAACCAGAATAAAATAAAGATAATAGCAACAAGTTCCAATTTTAATGTAACTAGAAAATGAACAAGCAGGGGACTGGAAGTCTCCTTGCTATGTTTAAGGAAACAAGTTGCAGATTGATCAGTCACATGATCACTTGAACTGATCTAATTGGCTAGAGGAGAAATTTTTCTGACCAAAGCCAGGGGAACTGGAAGGTTTCAAGCTGATTTCCAGGCTTCCATCTGATTGGTTGGAGTTGCTTTTGGACATTTTTAATTCATTTGACTTTGTTAACATTGATGTGACATTGCTTGATTGGCTGTTCCAAATTTTTTTCAAAAGCAGTTAACACCATGCCAATATATAGTCCAAATTAATCAGTGTTTCTTCCTGGGGGGCAACAAGAGCAGGAGGATCTGCAGGGTAAGCTAATACAAATCTTTTATCTACGGTATGCGCCAAATCCCCTAAAGAATTGAGTGGCTTGGCTGGAATTTGAGAGCTTTTCTTAGTGCAACAAGGGAAAATAGTGCAATCCAAAGCCAAAGGGGCAGTAAATTTACACATGCTGTTTGTAGGAAAGAAAGAAAGAAAGCAGGATGTGCCCATGTGTAAACTATCAGAAACTGAACAACATTACAGTGAAGAACTGTTACCCCATCCCCAACGCTGATGACCTCTGTGATGTCCTGACTGGAGCCCAGGTGTACTAAAAATTGACCTTAGAGATGCTTTCAACCAGATTCAAATCAAGGAGGGTGTCTATTATAAAACAGCCTTCAAAACCAGATATGGGTTGTATGAGTACCTAGTGATGCCATTTAGTCTCTACAACACCCCCAGCACTTTACAAAGGGTGATTAACACTGTCCTAGGTGAATACTGTAGATTCAGAACCTAAAGTTAAAAACGTGAGATTTTCAAATTCTTTTGCGTGAACTCGCCAACTTACTGGAATATTTTCCATCATTTTATGTAAAAAATAAGTTGTTATGGGATGAAAATTACTCCATTAAGTTGGTGAGTTCATGCAAAAGAATTTTTCAACCCTGCATTTTTACCTTTAGGTTCTGAATTTACAGTACCTCAACCAATTTTGTGTTGCATATTTAGATAACATCTTCATCTACAGCAAGTCACATGAAGAGCACCTCCAACACCTGGACCTTATACTGGAAAAACTCTCACAGGCTAAATTACATGCTAATTTTAAGAAATGTGAATTCTTTCAGCCCAAGGTTGAACTCCTGGGATATGTGGATAAGACCTGCGGCTTTGCTATGGCATAGGAAAAAGTAGAAGTAGTAATAACTTGGCTGGTGCCCAAATGCAGAAAGGATGTGAGAAGCTTTTGGGCCTGGAAAATTATTGCAGGGATTTCATCCAAATTTTTTTCTCTGATTACTCTGCCTTTGATCTGCCTTTGCTTTGGCAAGGTCCAGTTTGTCTGGACCCCAGAATGTACAACTGTCTTTGAGGCCTTAAATTGTACTTTCACTTCTGCCCCTGTCCTGGCTATGCCTGATCCATCCAAGCCATTTGTACTGGAAACTGAAGCGCCAGCTTTGCGGTGGGTGGGGTCCTTCCTCAGGGAGAGGGGATAGTATGCTACATCCCAATTCATATTAATCCAAGAAGATGCTTCCTGCAGAAGGAAAATACCTGATCTATGACAAGGAGATGCTTGTAATAATGAAGACCCTGAAACATTGGCGCCTGTACCTATGTGGCGCTGAATTTCCAGTAAAGGTCCTGAAAGACCACAATAAGTTGGTTTATTTCTTCAAACTGCGCCAGCTTAACCAACAACAAGAAAATGGGATTTAGAACTGGCTGACTACACTCTGACAATTGACTATAAGCCCAGGAAAGTCAACATAGTACCTGGCGCGCTGAGCAGACAAGCAGATATGATCCCCTCCATATCTAAGACCAAGGACCACAACAACCATGTACTCATTGAACCTGCCAGCTTAGGCATCCAACTAATGTACATAAAGATCATATTCCACAAACCCAGCATAATTGAGGCACAGAAACTAGACAAGTACTCATCAGAACTTATTGCCAACTTGAACTCAGACCCAAAGAGCCACCACCACAAAAAAGGGTTCTAATTGAAAGAATCTACCCTACTACTACATAACCAGATTTACGTACCAGAAGGCAAGTCAAGGACTAAAGTGCTCATAGACTATCTTGACTTGGAGATGGCCAGCCGCCCTGGAAGACTCAAGACACTCCAAGGGATCAAGAAGAAATATGCTTGGCCCCAACTGGACAAAGATGTGGCCACCTACATCAAAGGTTGTGAGACGTGCGGAAGGACAAAAACCTGTAGATCCAAACCTGAGGGCCTTCTAAGACCACTAGACATACCAATGAGACCCTGGTAATATGTTTCAATGGACTATATTGTAGAACTTCCCCCTTCCAATTTGTTCAATGCCATCTTAGTTGTGGTAGATAGTTTCACAAAAATTTCCTACTTTATCCCTATTACCACCCACTGGTCTTCTGTAGAGATAGCTAGAAATTTCCACAACCACATACTAACTCAACACAGCACCCCAGAGGAAATTATCACTGATAGGGGCACTCAATTTACCTCCAACTACTGGAACAAGGTGATGAAGAACTTAGGAGTAAAGTGTTGTATGTCTACTTCATATCACTCACAGACTGACAGCCAGACCAAACAAGTGAATCAAATACTTGAAAAATACATAAAATGATACACCAACACTGACCAAAATAACTGGGCTGGGATGCTACCTATGGTACAGTCCATCTATAACAGCAAAGACCAAACATCTACCAAAATTTCCCCCTTCAAAGCCAGCTATGGGGTTGACTAATCTTGGGATCCCAGCATTGGTAGTAAAGAGACAAACACGTCAGGACAAACCTGGATTGAACAGATACACAACACAAAAGAAACCTGCCTTAAGAATCTGAACTGTGCTGTCCAGACTTATAAGGTTTTTGCTGAAAAAAAGAGGATTCCCAGAAAACCATTGAAAGTAGATGATGAGGTCTACTTGGACTTGCAAAACGTGCCTTGGACTGGTCCCTGCTGGAAATTAGCCCACAGAAGGAGTGAACCATACAAGATTGCCAAGCTAATAAGCAAAGTAGCATTCAAACTAGATCTACCTCCCTTGTGGAAAATAGACAACATTTTCCACCACACACTACTATTCAAAAAATAAGGAAACTCCCTACCCCACCAGAAACTCAAGACTGACCCTCCCCTCATCCAAGTAGGAAATTCTGAGGAATATGAAGTTGAATATATTCATGGAGCCCACACCCACTAAAGAATCCCCAGTACTATGTCAAATAGAAGGGGTATCTGCCAGAAGAAAGAAACTGGGAACCAATAAGTAATCTACCCAATGCCTAACTAGCCATTCAACATTACCTCAAGAAGAAGGCTAAAAAGAGATGGAGCCCCAGAAATGAAGGAAGAAAATTATGTCACAAATGACATTTTAATACTTGTATTGAAAACCTGGGAACCAAACCATGGCCCTCAGAAAATGCCTTGCACCAACCAGGATAGACAGGAACCCACTTATAATCCAGCAGCCAAGACTGAGAGCTCAATGCCTGCATTGAAAACCCCGGAATCAAACCCTGATCCTCTGAAAATAAATTGAGTAACCCAGGATGGTCCAGGACCCACCAACCTGTTGAGTCATAGACTCAAGCTATTGAATTACTCAGCGGCCTGTCAGCTTATTAAGGAAGATTCCCTGAATGGTCACCAGATTACCACCAAACTGGTGCCACTGAAGACCCAAACCTATGCTGAGATTGTGGCCTGCCTAAAGGAGGTTGAGATAAGGTCTAATAATAGCCCTATCAATGAGCACCAGCTGCTGCCAGTCTCCAGTTCAGAATGAGTAATGCAATTGGCCAGCTCAGGTGATATGGTGAACAGCAGTGGCAGAATGAAGCGTCACCACTTCTGTTCACCAGAGCAAGAACAAACAGAATCTGTTGCCCTCAAAATTCAAGTCAAGATCCATCCCCTGCCAGAAAATTGCCCACATACCTAAAGTCCACAAAGATTAAAGAAGCAAAATCACTTGGTATAAGAACCCTGGCGGTATGGGGATGTCCATATTGTCATTTTTGATAATAAAATATTTATGAACCTTTGGTTTAATCAAGTTCTACCTTATTTAGTTTTAGTGATCTTTCATCTCAACTAAGGTCAAGTATACAACCAGTAAACCACCCACTCTAGAGACCAGCCTGCCAAACTGCCCCTGGCACTATACTGTCCCCCTGGAGCCCCCTTTGTACCTGTGAATTTCACTGAATACCCATCAAAACTCACCTACTACAAGTTCAAATTAAAAAAATACTCATTGCCAGACCTTTGGCAAGAACTAGAGAGGCCAAAACTATAGGTTGAAAAGGAAAGTGGTACATCAGGCTGTCCAGATTGTTCAAAGACAAGTAAAATTATCTGCCTGCCTACTTTTTTCCCATGAATCTGCCTTCACTCCAAGACTGGGCCTCCCAATGAATCCTATCTCCACCACCAAGATCACATCCACTCAGCTGTTTGGAGTACTCTATATTACTTTGACAGGATTGGTGGACTCTATTGTGTCTAACTTTGGGCCCTAGTCTTTACTCGGGAAATTCTTATCTTACATTATCAAGTTAGCATCCATCTTATGGTGGGCATTACCCACTGGCTTGACGGTACCCCGTCCTGAGTCACCTAATACCTTTACCTATGCCTGGCTTCCTGACACTTGGAGAAGAATGGTGCCAAGTATCACTGTTGTTTTAAAGCTATTTCACAGAGAAATTGAGCTGAAAAAACCTGTACCAGACAACAAGCTGCTCCCAGGGGGAGGAAGGGGCTATGTGACTGTACTACAGTCACATTGGGCTGTGGCTTCACAAAGAGGTTAATTTTGTGATGAATTTCATAGGTTGAAATTCAAAACAATAGGATTGGCCTTAGAGAGATTTTCCAGTGTAGTAATGGATTACCCAGGAATCAATTAGGCTGTACTAATTGAGGGCCAGAATGAATTATCTGAACAATTCATATTATGAGACTAGGTGTCTCAAGCCCAATTTATTAACTGGGAAGGTTAATTAATATACACCCTTGAATAGGATTTAAGGGATTTAATAATAGGGTCAAAATGGACTTGACTGTGTCAAGTAAAGACTTGTTGTCTTCAAACGGATTAATTAACTGGGAGGGTTAATTAATATATGCTTGAAATATACTTAATGCAGATTTAATTATATTGTTTAATTGCCTTGACTGTTTCAAGAAGTTAGGTTAAGATTAGTCAAAATTAAAACCCCAAATTTTGGGTTAAAAGCGCTGTTTTGGTGAATTAATTAGGGTAGAAGCGCTGCTGCGCCTCCTAATTGATTTGTAAAACACCACCCAGTAAATGTTTCAGGCGCCTCCTGGTTTGAGTTTTGAAGCGTTTTAATGGGTTTTTAATGCAAAAAACCATTAAATGCAAAAAACAGCTAAATGTAGACAATGTTGTCTATGCATTCAGGATTGATCAGCTGGTTCCCAGTTGGAACAAGGATAGATTGGATCAGGAATATGTATATCCCACAGGGTTTTGGCACCAGAAGTCTGGAATGCTTCAAGCCAAAACAATACATTTCCACAGAAGGAATCCGGTGATTCTGGAATGTATTAGGGCACATTCTTATAGGTTAAGAGTGTGAATATCTTTTTAGGTAAAGATCTGGATTGGATGATGCCATTATGTCATAAACACTTGATAGAAATTCAGGTTGATTCCAGAACCAGAGGGGCTTTCAGCCAATTATACCCCAATTAGGATAAAATGGAAACATGATAATAATTAATAAAGATGCTTATTTGTGACAATGATTGCTTTCCCCTCAATCATTTTATGTTTTTGAATTTTAAATGAAAGAATACTACCATAGAATGATAGAGATGGTCTGCAGCTAAGACTATGGGAAGTGAAAAGCATGGAAGTGATCACCAGATGGCAACAAGATTAATTCCAAGATTGCTTTCCTGGAATATGAGCTCATTGAATCTCACATAAAGGATTCCCTATCAAACTGTAAAAGATCCAGACTGGGATAATGAAGAAGCAAGCATGGATTTCCTGGATTCTCTACAGAACATCTGGTGGACAGGAATCTGCAGGCAGGAGGGCCAGATGATCTTGTACTGAGTTGATAGAAAGAAAAAATAAAGTAAAGCAATAGCTGTGGAAGCCAATATAACATAATATTTATTCAAAAATGACAATAAAGTCTGAGCATGGGGCCTATTATTCTATATAGTACCCCACCAAAAAAATTTAAATTCACTACCTGGGGTTCATCATAGGGTTGGGAAATATGAGGTTGGGTGGCCAGGACGCCTGTGTTTGGAAGCGGCAAAATGGCTCTATCACTGGGTGTTTGCTTATTAGTTGAAACTTCAGAATAGGCCACTTGATTTTTCTGTTCTTGAGGTGTGGTCATGAGAGCAGGCTTCTGGCCAGCGTTTTCTTCCAGTGATGGCTCTTGATTAGCTACCAGCATATACTTTAAACTCATGAAGCTAATGATAGGAATTTCTTTGCCTCCATTAGGCAATTCATTCAATCTTTTGTTTTGCACTTCTGTTTCCAAGATTTGGCTGGTATTCCCATCTTGTGCATCATTCCTGGTCTCAGCTTAAGGGGACTTGGTCCCAGGAAAACGTGGCCGGCCTGTTGGTCCTTAGGGCTGGCAGCCCACAGGGATTCAGGGTCAGGGTTCAAATCCCAGTCTTGGCTTCAGGTTTCAAGGGAAAGAAAATTGTCAATCCTGACAGCCAGTACAATAAAAATCACTTCAGAGTTACCAGCACCCAGGATAACTAGGACAAGGGAAAAGCCCAGGGAGAGCATTAAGTAATCCAAGCTCTCCCTGCTAACCTTCTGCCTTGACAAACAACAAATATTGCCCAGAGGACCTGGATCAGTTCCCAATAATCCATGTTCCTTCAGGAGATCCAGCACTCTACACCATTTCCAGACATTCCAATAAACTGATGTCTTATCATTTCAGTTTTTGTAGTTACACAGGTTCAGCGCTCTTGGACTCAGGTGCATAATGAACTCTTGTTAACTGCCACTAATCCTTTACAGATTAATAACATGGTTTTAGCTGATGAACATCACATCACTGTTACACAGTAAACTGTCCCTTCTCCATCACACTAAAAAACCTTCACTCCACCATCTAAGGACCCAAAATTGCCTTCCCCAGATTTGACGTGGTACTTGGCCTTGATTGGCTATGAAAGAACGACCCCTACGTGGACTAGAATACCTCTGTATTGACCATCAAACAATAAGGAGTCAATCATCAAATATAACCTGAAACAGGTGAACAACTTCATTGAGACCATGTGTTTTTACTCATTACAGAGATTAAAGAAGAAAAGGATAACCTCAAGGTAATTGATTGGGACTCCTGTTAGTATGAGATCATACACTTCAAGGACCAGCAAGACACTGTCACCGCTCATGATTAGAAAATATTGGCCCAACATACAGATATCTTCAAGGAGGCCTCCAAGGTCTGCCACCAGAGAAACACATACAGAACACCATCCAACTCAAGGGTACATTTCCCAAGGCACAACACAATTATCAACTCACACCCAACAAGGATGACACACTCTGTGCTTATCTCAAGAAAACCCTGGAGAAGGGACTTATTTGGCCCTCACAGTTGCTCTTTGGGGCTGCAGTATTCTTTGTGGCAAAGAAGGACAGATCCCTACAACTAATCATCAATTACAAAGCTCTAAATGAAGTCACCATTAAGAATTTTTACCCTCTACCACTTGTTGATGACCTCTTTAATGCCTTAGGCAAGGTAACAGTCTTTTTAAAGATTAACCAGACCACTGGATATAATCAAATTTGCATCAAAGAGGAAGATATCCACAAGACTGCTTTTTGGACAAAGTATGGTTTATATGAATGTGTTGTACTGAACTTTGGGATGACCAACACACCATCAACTTTGATACAATCATGAATGAAGTCTTTGCACCCCACTTTAACAATAACGCTCTATTGTACTTATACAACATCATCATGTATAGCCCTAATGTCAAAGAACATCATAAGAATATGGAGGCAGTCTTTGCCACCATGGCGTAAAATAAGCTACTAGCCAAACCTTCAAAATGTCAGTTCTTTCACAAGCAGTTACCATTCTTGGCCATATAGTGTCAAAAGGCGGTATCAATCCAGATAGCCAAAAGATTCAATAAATATGCAAAATGCTGTCGCCCAGAGACAAAGACAAACTCTGCATATTCCTTGGGATGGTTGCCTACATATGACAATTTATAACAGACTGCAGCGTCCTGATAGCACTGCTGTCTGCCATCACAGGTGACAAGTCTAAATTTGTGTGGACTCCTTAATGTGACCTTTATTTCTGCCATTTAAAAGAGAAGTTAGTGTCTGATTCAATCCTGCAATATCCTAAAAAAGATGGAAACTACCAAATGGAAACTGATGCCTCTGATGCCACCATTAGAGGCGTACATTGTATCAAGACAGCCACTGGAGACTCCCTACCAGTGGCCTACAAGTTAGGCAAGTTAACCAATGGGAATTGTTGCTACCTTGTTTTTGCAACTGTGCTGTTTTAGCAGAGTTACAAGGGGGAAATATTTGGAAACTAGACAATATTCTTTATTGAGAGATAAATAATATATAGTTGTTGTGAATTGTGGATATCAGGAACATGGTTGTGTTGATCACTTGGTTGGATGTCTAGGGAAGTGACTTGATCCTTGTAAGGATCCAAGCGCTAAATTGAGACATCCACTGTATGGGATCATCATTTGCTCATATTTCTGTTTCTGGTAATTTGAGTTGACTTTTGCATTTGACTATAGGTCACTAGGAAGTCAAATTGAAGGTCACAAAGCCGCTTAGTTGGAGTCTTTCTGGGGGGACAATCCCATTTTTTTGACTCCCCACCTGAAAGTTGGCCTCCTCTGGTGGGAAGTCTGCTGGTAAGTTGTCAGGAGCGCTGGCGCTGTACTGCACTAACTGTTGCTTGGTTGCAGGAGAACTTTCTTGCACTGTTTCTGGAAGGCCTTGTAGGGTTGTAGCCAGTCATGATTTAGAACCTTATCCTGATTACTCTTGTCCAGTCCTTGTACTAGGTAAGTGATGTTATTGTTTATCTTTAACACAATGGTGGGGCCCATCTTCTCAGGCTGCAGCTTACTTCTGTCCGTGTTCATCACCCATACTTTGTTGCCAACTTTGGACTTGCTTGGATGTGGACAAACATATCTTGCTGGTGTTTCTCTTCCCTTTTCTTTTGGTCACTGTTGGATTGAAGTATCAGGGGATTAGAACAGGATGATATCTTGTTTGGTATTTCCAACTTGGGCCCAGTCAGTGCTTAAAAAATGTTTGGTTGTGTTCCATAGACAAGTTCAAAGGGGCTCTTTCCAGTGGATCTGTTCACCAGTGTGCAACACACAAGAAGTGCAGTTGCCAAATATTTGTGCCACTCCACAGGTCTCCCAGAAGTGATCTTAGTGAGGGCCTGTACAAGGCTTCTTTTCAGCTGCTCTACTCTGCCATTGGCCTGAGGATGGTGTTATAACTGTGCTGTTTTAGCAGAGTTACAAGGGGAAAAATATTTAGAAGCTAGATAATAATCTTTATTGAGAGATAGTGATTATATAGTCATTGTGAATCAAGGATAACAGAAACATGATTGTGTTGATCACACGGCTGGATGGTGAAGGGGATGGCTTAATCCTGGTAATGATTCAAGTGCCAAAACAAGGTATCCACTGTAAAGGATCAGCAGCTGTTCATGTTGTTGGATTTGGCAATTTGAGTTGACTTCCTAGTCTGGCTTTGAGTGGCCAGGTAATTGGATTGTGGGTCACAAACCCGCTTGCTTGGAACCTTGCTGGTGAGTTGAGCCTGCTGTTTCAACAGTGGTATGGTATAGTTGCTGTGTGTTTGAACCCATTATTGGTGATTTAAACGTTAGTATTCTCTAAGGTCAACTCCTTTCCTCTATCCGTGATCAGCAGTTCTGGCTTTCCAAACTTACTGATGATTTCTCTGCCAATAAATCTGTGTACATTGTTGCCAGTGTGTAAATTAACAGCTTGGACCACTGTCCAGCAGGTAGAAAAATCAATGGTGATGATGATGTATTTCTTTTTGTTATGCTTCCATGGCATAAGCCCTACAATTTCAAGGGCCCAAACTTTAAAGGGTAGCTGTGTTTGGATTAGTAATACTGACTTTGGGGGAGTCTCACTTTTTGCAAACTTCCTGCATAATTTGCATTGTTCAATGACTTCTGTCAAGTCCCATAATGCCCTGGACAATCAGATGGCCTTCCTAGAGACAAAGCAACCCACAGCATGAGAATAATTACCAACTGCCTTCCAGAGTGAAACCCCCTTTAAAATAACAAATGTACTGGGATTTAAGAGGCCCACAAGCCTCAAATCCCTGGCATCAAATCTATTAATAAATTTGACCCTTTTACCATCAGGAAATGCTATATTGGGCACTCAATTGATTGTAGAATCTATTAATAGCTGCAGAACCTCAGCATGCTGCAGCCCAACCAAGGTTCCTTTTATATCAGCCAAGGCACATCCATCCTCAGGCTAAAATGTGCAATTCCTGGGCCAAATTACCAGTATTCCTGAAAATGACGCCACCAGATCTCTGGTGGCACCAAAGGCCATAAAATTGCCAGTAAGTATAAGTAGTGAGGAGGAAAAGCCCTCCTCACTGTTGACATAATAAAATAAACAACTTTATGCCCAGGACCCATTATTTTCTTGCAGGAATTATCTATTTTTGAACCAGTATAATTATTTTGTTTACATCTATTTGTGAATCCACTACACTATACAACTGCACCTATCTGTTCCCTCCTGATTCTGCTCCTGTCACCTTGGTCAAGACACCTTGTGCCTTTGACTTGGAGTTCTTCCATCCCTACCACCTGGATCTCCCTCCTGGCCACCCTAGAGTGATAATTCTGCCCTCCATGAAGGAGATTCCTCTTACTCCCCCCTGCCAAACGTGCTTCCTGCCCAGGATTTCAGCAAGTTGGGTTTTGTATACATCACAGTATTGGGGCTGGCCAATCAGGTTGTGCCCCATACTGGAAGTTGACGTCCCCTAGCTACAGCTGTTAATTAACTAGTTAGAATAGCACCAATTGTGTACATGGCCTTCCAGGTCCAGCCCCCTCCCCTGTGGGAGTCCAGTTGGACTCTGATATGGGCTATGTCAACTTCCTGCACGTCCCTATACATAGTTGGTCACCAGGCCTTGTGTTTCAAGAACTCATAGATGTTTTGACTTTTCATATGCCCTAGGTCTTGGTGGTAAATCAAGATTGTATCAATCCTCTGGTGTGTGGGGACTAATAAGGAATATTACCCCATCTGTCATTTTACAATGTAACATTCTGTAGACATATGTGAAAAAGTGTTTGTTATTGACAACTGTATCTCTAGTGCTGTCTGTGGTGCCCAGAGGGAAACTTTTGTCTTTTTTTGAAGTATCAGGAGGGGCCATTCTGGGTCAAGGCCATTTTTCCTCTGAACGCCCTCACATATAGGCGCAAGAGAGCATCTGACATGAATGACTCTGGACCAGGTTTATATTGGATGTTCATGTTAAATTGCTCTAAAAAGACTATCCATCAAGCTTGGCATCCGGAAAAGTTGGATTGGATCTTGAAATATATGAGAGAATTATGGTCATTTAGGGCAGTGAAGGCTTTTTGTTACTCCAGGTAACAACCCCACTTGACTAGACAATGGAAAATCACCAGCAGCTCCTTGTTGTGGATTGAGTACCAGCACTTGCCATCTGTAAGCTTTCACAACTCATAAGCCACTTGCAGGTATTTGCCTGTGTCCATTTTTATATGTAGTACACCCCCAATAGAGGCATCTGAGGCGCCAGTCTTCATTTGGTAGTCATTATCCCTTCTTGGGTATTGAAGGATGGGGGCAGAAATCAGTTTGTTCTTCAAACAACAGAAGCAAAGGTCTTGTTAGGGGGTCCATACTAATTTCAATTTGGCATCTGTGATGACAGATAGTGGCTCAGTTAAGACGCCACAGTCTGAAATGAAGCGTCAGACATAGGCTATCATCCTGAGGAAGTTACAAGCTCACTCTTGTTCTTGAAAGGTGGCATCTCACATATAGCTTAGATTTTCTGGGCATCAGGCTTGATGTCCTCTTTTTTACAGCACATGCCCAAGGAAGGGGAGCTGTTCTTGGTAGAATTGACACTTGGAGGGCTTTGCGGATAATTTGTGTTGTGCCAGCATTGAAAATACTGCCTATAGGTCATTGTGGCGTTGTTCCACAAAGGAACTATAAACAATGATATCATCCAGATACACAAGCTCATGATTGCCAATATGGGGTGTGCAAACCTCATTCATAAAGGTAACAAAGTTTAAAAGTACGTTTATCATTCTAAAGTTAAGTTTGCTGCACTTATATGAGCCATACTTGGTCTGGAAGGCTGTCTTAGGGATGTCTTTATCCTTGATAAAAATTTGGTTGTACCCAGCTGTTAGATAAATCTTTGAGAAGACAGTTGCTCCACCCAAGGCGTCAAAAAGGTCATTGATAAGCAGGAGAGGGTATCAATTCTTAATGGTGACTTTGTTCAATGCTTGGTAGTCAGTAACTAACCTGAGGGACCCGTCCTTCTTTGCCACAAAGAACACAGAAGCCTCAAAGGTTAATTGAGAAGATTGGATGAGCCCCTTCTCTAAGGCCTCCTTAGGGTAAGCACAAAGTGTGTCATTCTTATTGGGGGTGAGTTGATATATGGGCTGCACCTTGGGTACTGCTCCCTTGAGTTGTATTGAGTGCTGTATGTGTTTCTCAGGAGGTAGCCCTGACAGTGCCTCTTCAAAGATATCTGGGGTTTGTGCTAAAATTTCCCAATCCTTGGAGGTAGCAGTGTCTTGGTGGTCCTCAAAATTTATGACCTTTTACTAACAGAAGTCCCAATCAATTGATTTGAGGTTATTTTTTTCCTCTCTGTCTCTGTAATGTATACAAACACATGTTCCCAAAGAAGTTGTTCAACTATGTCAGGGTAAATTTGGTGATTGACTCCTTCTTGTTTGATGGTTAACACTGAGGTGGCCCATTCCACGTGGGGGTTTTTCTTCCTCAATCAGTCCAGGCCAAGTACCACGTCAAATCATGGTAAATCAATTATGGGTCCTTGGATGGTTGAGTGAAGGTTCTCCAGTGTGATAAAAAAAGGGACAGTTTCCTGTGTAACAGTGATGTGATGTTCATTGGCTAAAACCATGTTATTAATCTGCAAAGAATTAGTGTCAGTTAACAAGAGTTCATTCTGCACCTGAGTCCAAGAGCGCTGAACCTGTGTAACTACAAAAAATGAAATGATAAGACATCAGTTTATTGGGATGTCTGGAAATGGTGTAGAGTACTGGATCTCCTGAAGGAACATGGATCATTGGGCACTGATACAGGTCCTCTGGGCAATATTTGTTGTTTGTCAAGGCAGAAGGTTAGCAAGGAGAGCTTGGATTGCTTAATGCTCTCCCTGGGCTTTCCCCTTGTCCTGGTTATCCTGAGTGCTGGTAACTCTAAAGTGAGTGTGATTGGACTGGCTATCATTCCCGTTGCCATGGCCATTGGAGCCCATAGTTTTGTTGATTGAGTGGTTACCATTGTTATGCAGAGGGCAGTTGGAGCTTCCTGAGGAGTGGGAGTCTTACAATCTCTCCCTTTTTCTGTTTTGTGCCTTGTGTAGTGCATTTGATGTTTGCTCTGCTTTCTCTGCCTCATGACACAGGCTCTGCAGAATGATTACTTGGTCCAGGTTCACATGTCTCATTACAAGTGGCTTAAGGGCATCATAGCACATGAGGTGTGTGGCTGGGTTGTCAAACATCTTATCTGAGGGAGCTTGTAGGCAGAGCTCCTTTTAGGCTCAATTAAGCTCCTTTACTGTGCTGGTTTAGGTTAAGTTCTTTACTTGGCAGATGATCATAGGGCTGTATCTTTCATTAAAAATATTGTAAGAAAATCTTGCTTGAAAGTGTCCCAGTCATTCTCAGTATGGTCTTTGTACCACTTGTTGCACCAGGTGCCTGCGTCATGGGTCAGACAAATGGATATCTCCACAATTCAAAAGCGTGTGGGGCATTCTATTTGTATCAGTTTTCTTTGAACAGATTGGATCCATGCAGTGGTGTTGTTGTCATTTGCTCCTGAAAACAATTCCAAGGCGGCACTGTGCAGAAATTGGGCTATGTGAGCAGACATGATACTTTTTCAACAACTAAGGTTGTTACAGTAGGGGTTTGAAAAATCCCTTGAGCTGTTAAGGCATTGAAGGCAGGGACCAGCATCACCATGTTCTGGTACAGCATGTACCCTTCTGGTATCTCAGTCCCTGGGGTGTAGGGTGTTCAGTCCATAGGGAGCCCAGACATGATTCTTTTGTATATTTATTGACTGTGGCAGGTAAAGGCAACAAGAGGAATTTTGAAAGGAAAGGTAGGATGGAGAACCTACCTGTGCTACCAATGAAGTAACTGTGCTGTTTTAGCAGATTTACAAGGGGAAAATATTTGGAAACTAGATATTGTTCTTTATTGAGAGATAACTATTATATAGTTATTATGAATTGTAGATATCAGGAATATGATTGTGTTGATCACTTGGTTAGATAGCTAGGGGGTGGCTTGATCCTGATAATGAGTCAAGCGCTAAATTGAGACATCTACTATATGGGGTCATCATTTGCTCATGTTGCTGTTTCTGATAATTTGAGTTGACTTCTGCATTTGGATACGGGTCACTGGGAAGTCAGATTGCGGGTCACAAACCTGCTTAGTTGGAACCTTTCTGGGGGTCAACTCTGCTGTTTGAACACTACTAATGACAAGGAGCCATTAGCCATTGTCTAATGTTTAGTCAAGTGGTGATGTTACCTAGAAAGACAGGAATAGTTTACTGTGCTGACCAACCATAAACCACTCATCTATTTCAAGAAACAGGTCAACTTCTACATTCTCCAGGCCCATTCAATCTTGTTTCTGGAACAATTTAACATAAATATACAAGACAAACCCAGACCAGAACTTATCACAGCCAACTCCCTCTTGCAACTATATGTTAGGGCCTCAAGAGGACAAAATAGGCTAGGCCCAGACTGGCCCCTCTTAGTGCTTTGGAACAAGGACAAAGGGTTACCCCTGGGCACCACCAATAATACCAGAGACACTTTTGTCAATAATGAACACCTATTTATAGATGTCTACAGAAGGCTCCATTGGGAAATGACAGATAGAGTAACTATCCCCTAAATCCTAACACACCAACAAGTTGATACCATCTTGTGTTACCACAGAGACCTAGGCCATACTGAAATCTTGAATATTTAAAAATTCTTAAAACACAAAGCCTGGCAGCCAAACTTATACCAGGACATACAGGAAGTGCTCAACCAGTGTGAATTATGTGAAAAAGTTGCCAAGAGTGATACACCACCAAAGTCTGTGCTCCCTATCCATACCCAACTACCTTGCAAAGTGTGGGCCTTATATATTGTGGGGCCCATGCCAGGAAAGGCAACAGCGCCCATATTGACACTAAAAATGTTGACAGTAGCCATTTTGACACTTTTAATGTTGACACTATAGTGAAGTGACAACCTGGTTTTACACAATGTTGTATCCTGGAAGTTGACACTTTTTTAAGTAACAGCACACTTTACCTTGAACATTTTTAATATAAAAAATATATTTTTAAAACTTTATTATACTAAAAGGACCCCAGAGAGTTCAAAAATGCAATAAAAAGTTACTATAAGTAATAAGAATAAGGATATATAAGCAACTATTTTTCAATTTACTATGTAAATTACACTCTTTATTATAAAATTATATTTTATTCCCATAAAAATTAAAATTCCAATGAACCAAAAATAAAGATATTTTATATACAAATGTTAAATACAAAATATAAGAAAATTCTAATTTATATTTATTACACTTTATATAAGCATAACTGAAAAAATCTCATGCCTTAAAGATAAATTAACAAAATATAAGATATTTCTTACTAAACCACATTGAAACTGTATCTGAAACTTACTATTTATACCTAAGATTAGTACTATCCAAAAAAATAAAGTAAACATTAAAATTTAAAAGTAAAAAATATACAGGCAAAGCAAAGCAAGGTTTATTGGGCTAATTAAAGCCACCAGCAAGAGCAGTTGTAACATCTAGGTACTTCTTGATCTCTGCCACCTTGGACTTCTTCTTGACCACCTTCTGGACGTCCTCCTGATAGTCCTGGTCCTTGTCATTTCTCTTCTTGCGGGCCACCTGGTTGGCCAGGCTGCAAAACTTGGAAACAGTCTGGGCCTGCTCCTCCTGTAGCTTCTGGAAGAACTTGTTGTATTTGGGGTTTGAACTAAACTTCACCTTCAGGTGCTTGTGCCAAACCTCCAGGATAGAGGTGGTCTTCATCTCCCCCTTGAGGCAGGCGCCTTGACAATTCTAAGCGACAGTGGCCCCACTCTTTCCTCTCCAGGCAGTCATCTTCTTGCCTACCCATTGCCGCTCAAAGTAATACAGGTAGCCTTTGAAGATGGTGGAGTACTTCTTGATATAAGCATCCTCCAGGAGGGCCTCAAAGCCAATTCCAGTATGCTCTGGCTGCACAAAAGCCAAGGCAGCAAAATGGGTGATGGCAAATTGGCACTTCCCCCTACCATCATTGAGATACTTGTCAAAAAGATCCTTCTTGCTCTTGAGATTCTTGATGAAGGCCTGTCTAAAATGGAAGAAGCAGCACTGTACTTCTCCTTTGAAGGTGGCCTCAAAGGCTCTGAACTGAGCTTTCTCAAAGTCCATCATGATTACCTTTGGCCCAAGTGAGTGCACATGAGCTAGCTACTCTGCAGCTAGGGTGAACTCACTCTGTCAGCAGAGAAGGTATAGGAAATTGCGCCATTAATGCTATTTTGATATGGCCTTCAAATAATGATAGCTGCAAAGATTTGACTGTTTTTGCTTTCAAGTTTGGGAATTCCTCGTTTTCTGTAAATGGGTCTGAGCCAATATTCACCCATTCCGGAATACCATACCTTCCCTTGTCTGATCCTGGTATGACCTCATCCCAACAGGACCCCCTTGGCCACTCTGTCTCTCTAATGAGTGATCTCCATCCCTTGTCTTCTATTTAAGTAGAATCAAATCTCCTAATAAAGACAAGTTTATCCACATTTGCATTGGCTTTAATAATCTTCAAGCTTTTTCCTGTCCTTTCTGCCAAAAGGACTTTCTCATCTTGTATTCCAAGAAATTAAGGTATGTGTCCTTAATTTTGCCCTGAAGGCTAACCCAAGGCTAGCTTCAAACCTCAAATCTTTTGTTATAAAGATTTCCTGCCGTGTCCTCCTGGATGTTGTCCCCAGGAGCCAAACACAACAGGAGGGATTGGCCCTTGTGGCGTGGGTGGGAGGGGGGAGCTGGTTGGTGGGAAGGGAGCTCAAAGCATCCGAGACAATTTTGAATGCTCTGGCATAGACCTCTGTCTTGGCACCAGGCAGGAGAAAGAAAATAAGGGGGATAACCTGTGCATCAAATTGCCTGTGAAGGGCCCAAAGCTGCTTGAAGGTGGTTGGGCAGGTTGAAAATGTACTGTCACACAGCCAGGTGGTAGCAGTATTGAGCTGCTTCAGGTTTTGGGTTGTGGCATAGGCAATGATCCTATCCTCCACTTCCTGTCCATTGTCATGGAGAAGGAACATCTCTCCATCCTCAGTTTTCTTGAGGGCATCAGAAAGGACCAGGTCTTCAATTGTGATGGCACTCTTGGTCAGGGGGTTTGAGGCTTGGCGCCTATCATTCACAAACTTGACCAACTGGATGTGGGTTGGCATCCTCTTGAGGTTGGTAGGGGAGAGGTACTTGCACGCAAGCACAGCCAGCTGGGTCAGGGAAAGGTCCTTTGAGGTGGGCATGACCTGCACCAGATACCATTTGAGAAGGCAGGTAATGGTTGTGTTGGGCATGATGCAGGTATGCTCACCCTTAATGGTCTGTACCAAGTCCCAGCACTCAGTATTAAGCCGCACTGGGCAGGAGCAGTCCTTGCAGGTATAGTGCCGGCTCTTGAAGCCCTGGTTGGCGTTATTGCATGAGAAGATATAACTGTTGGCCACCATGGCTGGCCCACCTTTGACACTCATGATAGGAAAAAACTTTGGTAGGGAAGAAGAAACCTTAAACTTCCTGTTGGCATTACAGATATTGTGGGCCAACAGAGGGTCCCATGGGCCAGCAGGAGCATGGTAAAAGCCAGGGAAGTAATCAGGACGGGGCTTTGTATCATCCTCAGATAAACTTGAAGGGGGGAGTTTGGTGGGGGGAAGTAGAAGGGGGCTTATCTTGGTGCTCCTCATGGGCAGGAGACTTATCTTTGGGTGGGGTCTTTTTGGCCTGGCGCTGCTTCTTGGTTGGCTCCTTGTCTGAAGCCAAGTTGTAGAAACTGTGATCAGTAACTGAACCATCAGTTTCCTCTCCCCCAGTAGAGTGAGCAGGGCTCTTCTCAGGGGAGGGCTTGGGAGTGGCCTTCTTTGATGAGACAGGCTTCTTCTTGATATATTTGGTTGGCTTAGAGGGACACTTAGCTCCTTTGGGTTGCTTAGAGGTGTTCTTGTCCTAAAATAATGAGTAAAAGGGTTTAAAATAAAACAATGCATTTAAAAAACAAACAAAACAACTTAAAAAAATAATATATAAAAAATTAAACTTTATATGGATTTTATTAGCATTTAAAAGGTAAAAAATACTTGTATAGTTTTTATTTTATTAAAGTTATAAATAACAAGTTAAAAGTTAAGAGAAATATGTAAAAGTATCATATTTATATATATTTTATTTTAAAAATTAATAAATATGAAAGAGAAAAGTTAGAAATACAACATATCAAAAAATCAGATGATTTTATTATGTAAAAAATAAAGCTTTATATGTGAGAACTGAAAAGAGTTGACATTATGAGTGACAATTAGTAAAAAAGCTGAATTCTCACTGTCAATTACAAAGATTGTAGACTTATTTTTGACAACATTCTTACTGTCAACATTTTTTTGAAAATTCACTATGAAAAAATATAGTACGCTTAATTAAATTTACATGGGCTAGCAAAAATTAACTGTTTTCTGTGTATTTTTGTTCACATATAAAAGTTAAAAAAAACATATAAAAACAGGTAAAAATAATTATCAAAGTTCTTTATTTCTTTATTAAAAATAATATTTGAGTAGTGGTAATATGATATTTTACCATTGTGTATATTGAAAGTTCTTAAGAAAGTTGTTGGTAGATATCAAAAGGGTAAAGTGTCAGCAACGTCACTTATGACATTCTTTATTTGAGGTGACATATTAATTTAAGCTTAATTGTGCCACTCTAATTTGCTTAACTCCACCCCGGCAGATAGTCACAAGCAAATAAATGACATTTCTGAGTGTTGAAATTATTTTTAATAATAAATTCTATAGTAACTTACATAGTAACTCACACTTAAATTATTAGATCTCTATTAGCCACCAATCCACTTAATATATTAAAGCCAGAATAAGTGCCACATATATATTTATAACATGAACTTTTCAACAATCAGCTATATGCACAATGTCTTTTTTAATATATGAATTTAATAAAAAAATATTTTTAAATGTGCACTTAATTTTTTTGCTGTAGATGTTTTAGTTTTAGTATTAAAAATAAGTTTAGCTTAAAAAGTGTCAACATTGACACTTTTACGTCGTGAAAACAAATAAAAAATAAACTAATTTTTATTAGTAAACATAAAAGAAAAATCTGGTTAAATCAAGTTTTTTATTAAGCTTAATTTTAAATTGTGTCAAAATGGCCACAATTTTGTTGTGTTTTCTGGGTTTGCACCCCTGAACACTTTAAAAAAAGAATTAAGCTAGTGCAACTAGCAAAAAACATAGGAGATTTAGAGTTTTGAGTTGACAGTGACCATGTCAATAAAGTGCCAACATGGCCACTGTCAACATTATTATTGTTGACATAGGCCCTGTTGCCCCAGGAAAGCATAGCAACAAAAAGTACATTACCGCTGTCATCAACTTTGCTATCTGCTGACCAGGGGCGCAGTCTGTCAAAGCCCACACTAGCAACAACATACAACAATTCATAGGCAAGAAAATCATTAGTAAGTTTGGAAAGTCAGAACTATTGATCACAGATGGGGGCAAAAATTGACCTCCAAAGACACAAACATTTATCTTACCAAAAACAGGGTTAAACACACAGTAACCACACCATACCACCCTCAGTTGAACAGCAGAGTAGAGCAGCTCAATGGTAGCCTAGTGCAAGACCTTGCTAAGCTCACTGCCAGCAGACCTGAGGACTGGCATAAACAATTGTCAATTGCACTTCTTATGTGCCGCACCCGGGTAAACCAACCCACCGGGAAGAGTCCCTTTAAAATAGTGTATGGAACCTAACCAGACATTGTCCAAGCCCTTTTCAGGCCCAAGTTGGAAATAACCAGCAAAGTGTCTCCCTGATCAGATCCACAGATACTTCATGCCAACTGCGACCAAGAAGAAAAGGAAGCCAAAAACTTACAAGACACATTTATTCCTATCCAAGACAGGCAAAAAGTCAGCAATAAGGTATAGGTGATAAATACAGATTAGAGCAAGCTGCAGCCAGAGAAAGTGGGCCCCACCCTTGTGCATAAGGTAAATGACAATAATACTTGCCTGGTACATGTACTGGGAAAAGAAAGCAGGACAAAGTGCTACATCACAATCAATTAAGCCCCTGTAAGGCCTAACAGAAACAGCACAAGACCATCCTTCCTCCAAAAGAACAGCAGCTGGTACAGTATAGCGCCTGGGCTCCTGATGACCTTCCAGCTGACCTTCCAACTGAGAAAGCTGGCCCTCAGCCGAGGGGGTGTCAAAACAATGGGGTCAACCCCCAGCAAGGTTCTGACTAATTGGGTTCAAGACCTGCAATCCGACTTCCCAGTGACTCTAAGCCAAATGTTGAAGCCAACTCAAATTTCCAAACCTAGTAACATGACCAGATAGTGATTCTCACACAATGGATGCCTCAATCAAGCACTTGACTCTCTACAGGGATCAAGCCACCCCCTTAATCATAAAGTGAGTGATCAGCATAACCATGTTCCAAATATCCAGATTCACAGCGACTATATAACACTTATCTCTCAATAAATAATATTATCTAGTCTCCAATCATTTTCCCCATTGTAACTCTACTAAAACAGCACAGTTACGACAATAGCTGCTAATTTTAGTTAATTTATAAACCACTGTCTTGCTTTAGTTTTCATTAACTCCAACATATTCCTTAAAAGTCTATCATTAACTAACTGGTGATCCATTGAAGTTTTGAGTCTCATTAAGCAAATTCAGGAGTACAATGGTTCATATTTTGTATAGCAACATAAACAAAACCAAAAGCAATTGAGCTGTAACAAGGTCATAGATAACATGTTAAAGATCAAAAAAGAGGAAATTATTCACCAGTCAATGATGTATCAAAAAATGTAAATCTAGTTTTACTGACACTATAAATGTTTAAGTTAGATAGGATTAGGCTGATTGAAGAACAAGATCACTAGATGTTTTGATCCAGTCCAGAATGCTACTGTGGACAATATTTTCACAGAATCTTATTAAATGATATATTGCAGGATATACATTACAAGCAAAGAACCCAATTTAGTACACAAGCTTTTAAGAGCTTGTTTCATTGGTAGATGTGGTAGACATCGACAAGTTTGCATTTGAATTTTGCCCGTTTTGCATTTGAGTAGAAGTCAAATCTTCTGAAGAGGCTGGGTCTGAGTTGACTGCTGGAGGATCATTGGCCATCAATTCAGGTTCAATGTAATCCTTAGAGGCAAGTTTGGATGCTTCCATCTGATCATCTTGCTTATTGCAATCCATCCCTTCAGGTTTCTGTGATAGCTCCATATTTTTGGAATTATCCTGATCCAATTTTTGCTCAGATATTCCAACTTCGCTATCATTATGCTTCTGGCCATTTTGTGAGGACTCTTTGTTTTCAGAGGAAGCTGAAGTCGAAGTTCCATTCATTTTTACATCATTAGACTCTTCAATAGAGTCAGAAGTGCTTTCTTGTGAAGCGGTATGGCCATTAGAGTCACTGACTTCATGAGTTGTCAAGGAAACAGAAGTAAAACCACCGGCAAGATCCTCAGGGGATTCAGATCGTTGGCGCTTGGGAGGAGAAGATACACCTGGGCTCCAGGCCCTTTTTTCCCTTTCAACATCAATAAGACTCATAGAAGCCTCATCAACATCAACAAAAGCCAGATCTTCATTGTCTATAGGCTTTGTGGAGACACGACAAAGCTAAAAATAAGCGTTGTAAATAGATAGTGGTACCTTAGTTATAGCCCTGAGATAACGAGCCAGTGTAGGATGGTGACGATTAGGTTCAGCAAGTAGCTCACATAGTCGCTGGAGAGTAAATGGCTGTCTATTAGCAGAGCATTAGAAGAAAGTTTTTTATCAACTATTACCCTTCCATGTTATCTATAAGATCCTGGATAAGTTCGTGCTGAGTGTCCAATGCTTCTTTATCTTCTTGAGTAAGATAGAGCCTTGTATTTTGTGGTTCAACACTGGAATGGATAGTGTCGAGAAAGTGTTGAAAATTCTAGCAAAAGATGAAAAGGGAAGCTCAAAGAAAGACATTTTAATGAAAAGAAGCCAAGACTAAAATGCACATATTTATAGAAAGAAACTTTACCTCTTCGAGTTGTGTCTTTAAATGCATCTTAAATTCCGACCATTCTAAACTATTCGAGTTAAATACAAGAGATTTAGTCAATAAATTACCTTATCTCGCCTGAGATGCACCCCTCTCGAATCAAAGCTATTGTCGTGGTACTATCAGTGCCTAGACGACTAATGAGTAATGAAATAGTAGAATCATGAAAACTTTGCTTTATTAATAGTTAATTCAAGTTGCATAAATTCGATCGCTTTAAATTTATTTCAACTTACTGTTAATAACTGTCATTATCCTAGCTAAACAAAGTGACTTTGCTATTTATTTGCTCCTTACTGGAATATTGGTAGCATCAACTCTAATGAAAATTCGTCCATTCAAACTGGGGATGCTTCGGCTCACCCCGGCTAGCTTACGGCTCGTGGCCGCTTCAGCTATAACGTAAATATAATATATTTACACATATTGAAATATATCTTTGAAAAGGGGTTTAGGAGCCAGAAGCTGGCCGCGGCTGCTCGGGGCTTGGCCGAAGCAGCTCTACTTCAAACCAGCTTCAAAAATTCCAGCAATAGGGGTGGCCACATCCAATAAACTTTAATTGGCTCTTCCTAATACTTCGATTTAATATCGAACGCCAGATGTCAATTCCATCGCATGTACTTAAAACCAAAGCAAAGAATAAAACCTTATCACCAGAAGCTATATTTGTATAAATAGCTTTAAATAAGATATTTCAGTAGATATTCAGTAGCAACTTTAAAGAATAGTCCACATTTTTAAAACAGATATGTTTCCATGGAAATGTAAAGGAAAGTTCTAATTCAAACGTTTCAAAAATGAAATATTTGCTAAAATGTCCCAAAAAATATAGACAGCTGCTTAAAGGCAAAAAGTTCAAAATCTCAACCACCATGCTGAGTGTAATTTGATAATAATATCAATAAATGAATTCTTATAAATTTAAAAAATACTGAAATTTTGTAGCTGTGCTGTATTAGCAGAGTTAAATGGGGAAAATATTTAGAAACTAAATAAGTATCTTTATTGAGAGTTTGGGGATTTTATTGTCTGGATTAATCCTCTAGGAGGAACAAGATTGTGTCAATCAATCAATTGGATTGGGCAGGGAGTGGCTTGATCTTGGTAAGGAGTAAAGTGCTAAATCAAGCTGCCACTGGGATACAATTGACATTAGCTCTTGTTCCCTGATTTGGTTATTTGAGTTGATTTCCACATTTGGCTTTGAGTGATGGGAAAGTCAGTTTGAGTGACACAGGATCTCTTGTGCAAAATTTTGCTGGGAAATTAACCCAGCTGTTTTGACAGCTCCCTCCGGCTGAGGGTCAGCCTCTTCCACTGGAAGGTCTGCAGGAAGGTCATCTGGGGTGTGAGCTCCATATTTCACTGATTGTTGCTCTGTTGCTGGAATCATGGTTTCACACTGCTTCTGACAGGCTTTACATGGTCACAGTCTGTTGTGGTGCATGTCAGGGCCCAGAATGCCCTGGACAATCAACTAGCCTCCCTGGGAACAGTACAGCCAACTGTGTGGGAAATCCTACAAACTGCCTTTCAGAGAGAAACCCCCTTTCAAATAACAAATGGCCTAGGATTTGAGAGGCCCATGAGTCTCAAATCTCTGAATTTGATTCTTTTAATGAATTTGGCTAACTTTACTATCAGAAAATGATACATTGGGAGCACAATTGTTCAATTGCATGATCTGGCGCTTGATTGCTTGCAGGATCTATTAATAGCAGTGGCACCTTGTCTTGCTGCAGCCCAAGCAAGGTTACTGTTATACCAGCCAATGTCCATCTATCTTCAGGATCAAGTATGCAAATTCCTGTCAAAATTGTAAGTTTAACTGAAATTGATGCCATCAGATCTCTGGTGGCACAAAAGGCCACAAAATCACCAGTAAGTATAAGTAGTGAGGATGAAAAGCCCTCCTCACTGTTGGCATCATAAAATAAACAAATTTATGCCCAGGAACCATTATCTTCTTGCAGAAATTATCTATTTTTGCTCCAATTTAATTATTCTGTTTGCATCTATTTGTGAATCTACTACTCAATATAAACTTGCCTATCTGTACCCTCTTGGTTTTAATTCTGCAACTTCAGTCAAATAACCTTGCACTCTTTACTTGGAGTACTTCCATCCCTGCTATCTGGATCTCTCTTCTGGTTGTGCTAGAGAGGCCATCCTGCCTGCTATGAAGGAGATTCCTACTACTGCTCTCCTGCCCAACGTGCCTCCTGCTCAGGATTTCAGCAAGTTGGGGCTTGTTTATATCACAGTATTGGGGCTGGCTGGTCAGGTTGTGCCCCATACTGGGAGTTGGTGTTCCATTCTACTTAAGTTAATTACCTGATCAGAATAGCACCTATTGTGTACATGGCCTTCCAGGCCCAGCCTGCCTCCCCTGTGGGAGTCCAGCCGGACTCTGGCATAGGACGTGACAGTGCAGGACCTTTCCCTGTTTTCTCTTGTCCAAGCCTTTTGCCAGGTAAGTATTATTTTTTACCTTTAGCATGATATTGGGGCCTACTTTCTTTGATTGCTTCTTGCTTTTGTTGATGTTCATTACCCAAACCTTGTCCCTGATCCTGTGTCTTTATTTAAGAGGAATCAGTTTCTCTTGTAGTTGCTTCTCTTTCCTGATTGATTAGTCAACATTAGCAAAGTGTACTTGGGGGTTGGTTCTAGGTAGAACTTTCTTTGGTATTTCCAGCTTGGGCCCTGTTAAGGATTGACTATTTTTGGCTGTGTGCCATAGACTAGTGCAGATAAAATCTTCTCAGTGGATCTGATCACTTGGGTTTGATATACAAGAAGGGCAGTTGGTAGTTTTTTGGGGCAGTCCTCAGGTGCCTCAGCAAAATTATTTTAGCAAGGGCTTGTGTGTCAGGGACCCATTTGAAAGGGAATAAAATCCCCAATCTCGTGGGCCAAAGCTCCTAGATTTAGCCCTACAATAACCTAACCAATGGGAACTGTAACCATCAAAAGGTGACTAAACTGACCTAGGTAGGTAAATCTCTCCATTAGGGAGCTAAAACTTCCTAGGAGATAATACCCTACCAAGTATATATGCAGGTAGAAGGACACATTGGGACAAACCAGGGAAATCTCAACTTTGGGAGGCTTAGAAGTGGAACAGCCACAGTTGAATTTTCTCCCCTGATGTCTGGAAGGATACTTAAACCAACCATAAGACAGGTCTCCTTTTAGTGAGAATTGTCTGGTGAAGAGTTACGCCATTCAGTGGTACAGGTTGGCCCTTCAAGGAAAAGGATACCAGGAAGGAGAGAGAATAGAAACCAGAACAGAAAATAGTTTCCCTTCATGGTCTTAAGAAGTATCAAGATAGAAGTGTGTACAAGATAAAATAGAAAGAATATTTTTTTGTTAGAACAAGTAAAAATATTAATTTAAGCTCACTTAAATACCCAAGTGGTTATTTCCAAACACTTAAGTGGATACTGGAAAAGAAGAGGAATTGAATCCAAGTTTCAGCAGCCATTATGGCTGAAGAGAGGAGTTTAAAAACTAATTGTTGTAAATGGTGCTTAATAATAATATATGTAAAATACTGGAAAGAAAGGCTCAAACTGTAAGCCACAAGTTGAAACATAACCAAGAAGTGGTTCTGGGTCTTAAAGGAATAGCCTAGGAACAACGTTGAGTAGCCATATGTGATGTGTGGGTTGGTGGGTGTCAACAATGATCCAGGCAGCCAATCAGAGCTCAAGCAGTAAGTGACGTTGCTTACTAGTTTACTAATGTTTTTGAATCCAAGAGCAAGAGCAAATGTCAAATGGCTGGAATCAATATAATTAGGTAATTTAAGTTGTATTGTTGATGTTATACTAACACTAGACTCTTTCTTAGGGTTCTGGGTTTGATCTCCATCTGGCTCAAAGCCAGAATTAAAGCTGGTGTCAAAGACTTTATTGTTGTTTGATTTTTCCTGGGTGATTTTAAAATTTGTATCCAAATAATTAAAGTGGTCAAGGAAAAATTCCCTACAGTGTGAATCTATTAATATTTTTGGCTTAAAAAAATTAAGCTAATTTTTACAAGTAATTCAGGGGTGCAACCCCAAAATTTGAGATTAAAGACACTGGAAGTTGACTCTGTTTAAGAAGTCTGTTAGTTCAAAGACCAATTTAAGGGTTGATTTATATATAAATTTACTAAGAAAAATTAAAACTATCTGTGATCAACACTCTAAAAGTAAAAGTGGCCAAGTCAACACTTTTTAAGCCAAATCTTAATTTTATTAATAAAACACATATATGCTTATATAAATTTTATTATTTACTTTATATCTTTATTATTAGTGTCCGTAGTTGTTAATTAAGCTCCCAAGCACCACTATACTGAATTTAATGGTATAAACATTAATCAACTGCCCCACTTGTTTTATATTATGTCTATTACGGGTTGGTAGATTAATTGATGCTTATAAATTAAGCCTCATTTATTAATAGATTTAATGTTTAATTTATAAAAAACGGAAAGTTGACTCCTCCTGTTTGACACTATCCACTTTTCACATAATTTGTTTTATATTCAACTAATCAAAGGTTCATATTTATGCCTAAATTAATAAGCATCATACTATGGGTGCCGCTCAACACCCACCAACTTGACACCTTATCAGAGTGACTAGTGCAGAGAGCTTCTTACCATTTCAACACCCCTATGGTAAAAAACCTACTCCCAGCTCCCCCTGTATACTTTTACAACTAATAAACATATTTTCACTCATTTAATTTTTTAATTTATGTTTTATTTCTTAAAATTTTTGCACATATGAAACTGCCTTGTTTTTGGATTAGCTTTTAAAACTGTTTTTAAAATAAGCAATTTTTATATGTAAAAAATACAGTAGTTTTAAAAGCTATGGCAACAACCAAAATACCTCAGATTAAAACAAATTGAATTCATAATTAAACAAATTCCAACTATCAGTGAAAAAGTTACACTCTGTTAACAGGGATTTTTGGTGTCAATGGGCAAAATGGGTCAACACAGCAAAGAAGCACTCCCACACAAAGCAAAACTATTCAAACTACTATACAAAATACATTGATTCACAAAAATGCTGTGATTTGACCTTCAGTGTACACATGTTTACTATGTGAATCAGTGACAAAATACACCCAAGCGCAATGAGTCAAAACTCAAACTAAAACCAAAACACAATGGTAACTTGCTATGTAAACAAAATCACTCAAATGTTGTGTGCAATGGATTATACCCAAGAATGATACCAATGTATCTAAAATAAGACACACAATCTAAGACATAAATTTTAAAAATATTGTGCTTGGTGCTTTATTTGGTGTAAAATCTTGGAAAATGAGTGGAAATTATTTTGGGCATTCTAAATTGGCGTTGTAAAACCAAAATCAACTACTTAAGAAAAAAATCTATAATCAGGATATTGGATGGGGAAAAATCTAATTGTATATTCATATTCAGATAAAAGCAAAAATTAAAATTAGGGAGTAACTTAATTGAAATTTATTTAATATTTTATTAAATTCTCAAAATGGAAGGAACACAACAGCAGAGTACTAATATACCTGTTGTGCACCGCAGTTGCGGTTGCCCTCACGGGTCAAAAAATCAAGTCAGTGCAAAGAAAGTGCCTACTCAGGAAGGAGACAGGAGAGGAGAGTTCAATAGTGAGGTTGCACTGAACAACCAGTTCAAGGAGAACAACATGCAAGGGTGCAGAGCATCAACCCTAGGGTCCCCAAGCTGACCCAAAATCCCACTAAGGTTAAAAATACCAAGAAAGTTAGAAACAAAGAGATAAAACTTACTTTGTTTGTGTTTGCCCCAGTGTACTGTCAGGAGTTGGTCCCGTCAGCCATGATGAAGAAGGCTAAGCTTGTTCTTGACACTTTATATTAGCCCTAAATCAGTGATGGCAACCAGGAAGACAATGGCAAGCCTGATTTTTATAGAACCACAGAGGGGCAGCTGGTGTTAAAGAAGGTCACAGCCTTCTACAAAAAGGTGCCCATGCCTTATATGCCAGTCCCTGAGCACAATCCCAGTTCAACCAAACCCACCAAGGCCGCCCAGAAGCTCATTTCTGAAATCAAGTTCATCATCTTTCTCAGGCTTATACAGGAATCTGGGACCTACAAGATGGCTGCAGCCCTTGTTGGGCTGGATCTCAAATATGCCAACAAGGTATTAAACAAGTACATTGATACTGGCCAAGTTCTTGCTGCGGAGAAATCCTTTCACGTCTCTACCATTTTTTTAAATCAAACTTTATTGTTGGGTTTGACAAAAAGGAATGGGGACACCACAAGGGCTTGCCCTACGTTGCGCGTTTCTACCATGCCCACCAAGGAGCACAAATGGGCAATCCACCAGTGGATTGACTGAGACTGTCATCTTCAACTAGAAAATATACAGTCAATGGTCAAGTCCACTTTTAGGGTTGAGGCTTATATTTCCTTTTACTACCATGTGGTCAAGGGTCTGCGGTTTTTGTGGAAAAAACTCAGGGTATTTCCATATAACAAAACAGCCCTTCCAACATTGATGTCTGGAAAAATACGCAGAGGCATACACTTCCCTCAAAGCCAAGGGGACAGTCAAATTATGTTACATTGAAAATTTTAAATTTGCCTTGTATACACAAAATTCCTATGGCTATGTCCCCAAAGGCTCCAATGACGGGGTAGCTTGGCGTGCTGCAGTCCACGCCATAGCCTATTTGATTGTGGTTCACCTTGGTCAAAAGAGGATTGAGATGTACCAAATGATCTGGGAATTCCATAACAGTAGGAACTTCTTTTTGTTTCACCAATTGGTCCAGGAGCACCTGAGGCACACAAGCCTGGACTTTACCAATGTAATTGTGCTGGATAATGTTGGTCTCCATAAGGTGGTGGATATTCTTGAGGCATTTCCAACAAATGATACCAGCATTGCAGTTGGCCCCAACAATTGGCCACATCAAATTTGCACCTCCTATTCCTCCCTGCCTATTCCCTATTCCTAAACCATATTGAGGAGGTCTTTGGGTGGCTCAAGCAAGTTGTCAAGTGGGAGATGCCAACTGGGACTGAGAACCTCTTTGATTTGCTGCAGGCCAGGATCCACACCCTTCCAGCCAAGACTGTGGCCAAGTTTTATGGCCACACTGATTAATTCATCCCTGCATGCCTATCCAAGGAGCCAATCAATTAAAGGCTTAGCTTGTCCAACTTTTTTATATTCTCTAATTTACTATTCAAGATTTATTAATAATAATTTTATATTTAGAAGCTTCTAAGCCCACAATTACATTTAGCGGGACCATCAATGAAGGTTAGTAATTTACTTATTTTATATTATTTTTATTATTATGGCATTTGAGGCTATCCCAAACACTTGATACTTGATTATGTGAATATATTTATATCACTCTTATCAAATAAATATAAAAATCAAATTAAAAAGTTAAATGTAAAGTGTACTAATTAGAAGTATATTTTATTAACATATATTATTATGTGTTTATTAAGACCTTCTCTGGGATATATTTTGCAAATCTTGTTTGCTAAAATAATACTTGAAAAATTATTTATAATAAAAAATGATCTAGAGTATAAAGATGTTTATTGATATAGAGAAAAATTAAGAGCACCTATAATGGGTTTGGCGGTATGTACCCACCCCACAATAGCGGTGGCACACAACCTCCACTGCCACACTGTGGACGGTGGATACACCCTTATTGAAGTATTCTCAGCGGCTAGTAAAAGGGAGGATAGTGAGGTGGGAGTTCAGGAGCAGCTTCTCTGGTGGGGCTGTAAACCCATAGATTCCTGCCAGGACCAGGGCGTCTTGGATTAGATGGTCCACCAAGTTGTACCCGGGGACCTTCTTCCCATCCAGGGAGAGCCTGGCCTTGTCAATTCCTAGGAGGACCCTGTCAAGGCCTCTACAGACGCGCTCATCCCAAAGTAAAAGAGATACCCCAGGTAAACCACCAGATGAAGCCTTTGCCCAGCAAAGGCTTCAGTAAACTTGCACAATTTATTAAACACAGAAATGATCTTCTTATCATGCTTTGTCTTCACAAAAGTAAGCTCCATGGCCAGAGGAAGCCCTGTCTCATCAGCACTCCAGGCCAGCCCAAAGTCCACTAGGAAGATTTTGGTCTTCTTCACAGCTGTTGCGTCTGCAACAGCCAATTTCCCCACTGTGCGCCCAAAGTTCTTCAACAGGTAAGACAGGGTGTGCTCCACTGGAAAGCAGAAGCAAGCAGCTGCATGCGCAAGCCCATCTCTGGTATGTTCTTGAATGAGAGCATCTCCAGGACGTCCCAAACAAGCTCAGTGGAGTTTACACAGTAAACTCCACTTGGGCCACTGGGTCCAGGTGGACCAATTGAGCATCTTTGTAGGCAGTAACTGGGTACAGCACACCATTTTGAAAACAGCGTCTTAAACAACACTATTTCAAAATATACCATCTTGAATTTTGCTATCTCAAATTCATAGTAAAAAGTCATTTTGATTTACGGCATTTGACTAAGAAAAAACGGGTTTTAAAATTTTAGATTTTTTTACTCCAAAAATAACCCATAAAATCATTGAAAAATAAAATTTAAAAAACATTTATAAGCTTAAAAAAGCCTTGGAATTTCAAATCTGCAATAAAAAATGGGGTCAATAAGTAGCAACAAGGTTTTGTAAAGCCTAAAAGTTAAAATATACACAAAACAACCATTTTCATCTATTATAACCATAAACCATAGCTTAAAATAAGCATACAATTGTACCAAATACTAAATAAAAGTCAAGAAATGATAAAATTAAAGGAAAGAAGAGAGAAGATAAAGTAGTGTTTATTAGAAAAGGGCTCAAATATTGTTATAAAGAGCAACTTAGATAGCTTAAAGATGCTCAAGCTTTCTATCCTTAGAATAGTATGCAAGGAACACCTTCCTGATTTCAGTATATTTCTTTAAAGCCTTAGTCTGCTTGGGGGGTTTCTCTTGGACTTCATGCCAGTCTTGAAGAGCCGGGCAGAGATGGCTTGCTGGGTTTTTAGATGCACTATTATCTTGTTTAATTTGGGCTTATGAACCCTGATCCTTGTAGCAAACTGGCTATGCCACCCTTCAAGGGAAGAGGTGGTCTTGATTAACCCATCTTTGACCTGCTTATAGCAGTTCCAGGTGATTGAATCACCATCTTTTCTATGGTGGCGTGCTCCTTGAAACACTCTAACCCATTGAGTTTCATAATACTCTATGAATGGAGCAAAGGCTGCCTGGTTGGCAAGGATATAAGGATGGCAGAGAAGGGCGTCGTAAAAGGTATTTGTCTCCTTCTTTCTCACAAGGGTAAGGGCAGCAAAGCAATTGAAGACCTCCTCGGCTTCCTTAGTGTCTTCAGAGTTGACCAGCTCATGAAGTTCAGAGCACTTTTGGAGGTGGCAGCAGAGTGCTTGCCAGAAGTGGAAGTAGCATCCCAGCAGGGAGCTCTTTAAGACTCTTATGAAGGCATTTTCCTGAGCCTGTTAAAAATCCATTACCAGATATTCATGGTAGGGAAGGCTTTCTGGATGCTTCCTGGTTGGGGTGGCTTCCTCTTCCTGTGACTGGGCTTTTTTCTTGCACCCTCTAGTTTCCTTTGGCTCCTCTTCAATGGTTGGGAGAAGTTCATCCAACTTGGCCTTCAAAATTGTAAGAGCACAGACATAAGTTTCCTGCTTCTTGTTGGGAAGGAAGTAGAAGACCAGGGGAAGAACCATATTTCCAACCTGTCCATGAATGTTCCAAAGCTGGTTAAATAGCTTCAGGCAGGTGGAGAAAGTTCCATCTGAAAGCCAGGTCTTGCATTTTAACAGGTTGCACAGATCCTGTGTGGTGGTAAAGAAAATGATGCACTCAGGCATATGTTGGCCATTGTTGTAGAGAAGGAATCTCTCCTCATGACAAGATAGTTTTTGTTCCTCTGTAAGGATCAATTGCTTGATTGATGAAGCACTGATGCCTTAAGTGCTCAGAGAATATCTCTGATCAGTGAGATATCTCTGTAATTTTGAGGTACCGCCAACAGTGGCAAGTTGGGTATCATTTAAATTGAGGAGTGCATCATTGACAACCTCAGTGGCGGTTTGATCTTTGGTGGTTGGTATGACCTGGCAAAGAACCCAGAGGATTAGTTGATATAAGGGATCAAACAGCTTGGCGCAGTCATGGCCAGTAGTCAGGGCCTTGAATCTTGTAAAACCATAAGTGGTAAGCCTTGCTGGGCACCCAACGTTATCAAATTTATAGTGATGTTGGAAGATGGGTTTTTTATCATTACAGCTGAAGCTGTAGCCCTTGTAAACAAAACTGGCACCCCCTTTCTCAGTCATGATGGGGTAGCTGGCTGGGTATGTGGCGGGCAAAGAAAAGGTGCCATTTTGATTAGAGATATTATGCACAGTGTATAGATCCCAGAGCTCAATTTGCTCATCTGCAGGAGCACCAGACTCTGGCTTCTATTCCCCTTCTTCTTCAGGCTCCAAGGTGGGATCAGAGTGGCAGTTGAAATTGAACAACTTCTCTTGGTGGTCTGAAGGGGAGTAAACAAAAGGAGAGTGGGGAGGGTTTAGCTTTTTCCCCTCAGGTTCAGGGGAAGGCATGGGTGTCTTGGGGGGAGCTTTACCCTTAGCAGGATGCTTTTTAGGGGTATTTTTGGCCTTTTTGGCCTTGGAAGGGGTGATCTTGGACTTGGTGGCCTTGGGCGCAGCTTTGGTGATAGGCTTGGGAGGCATCTAAAAGTGAATTAGTATCAAAATATGAACAATTTGAGGGTTGTTTTTAAAGAGAAAAATTAGAATGTTTTTAATATAAAATTATCAATTTTTTACATAGAATTGTAGAGGAGATAAAAAATATATAATATCAAAATTTCAATGTTTTTTTATTTTTTAAAAATAATTTTTTATTAGTAACACAAGTAGGCAAAACTTTGAGTTTTGACTGAAAACTTGCTCTCAAAATGGCGTTTTTGAAGTGACGTAATTGAGGTGCTGTAGCTCAAAAACATAGTGTTTTTGACCATTTTTTATATTAAATTAACAAATCTACAGTGGAGCTACCTCAACCAGGCCAAAGAGTAAAACTTGAATTTCTCAAAAACTAGCTTATACAACTGGGGTTAAAAAGTACCCAGTTGTTTAGAGGAGATTAAAAAATATATATTTGCAAAGTTTCATATGTTTCTTACATTTTTTGCTTAAGTGGTTTTAGACGTGAAACTATACTTTTGAAAAGTGGAAAGCAAGAATTGTGGTGGGGAAATTGATATAGCGTAGCCTGGCGTTATAGGTAATTTCCCCTTATTTCCCCCTATCTATTGTGCGCATTGAATCAATTGGGTGATATGAAACTTGGTGGAATTTGAAGTGACGTAAATTGAAATGGCGTAATCAACCCCTTCTATATTAAAATCACCATTAAGATATTTTATTAAGAAACCCCTTATCAACGTATCCATGTATAATAAAGTTATAAATTACAACTAACAAAAACTGGTTTTTTTACCCAGCAATGACAATCACTAGAAGGACTATCATAGTGGCGTCTATTTAGGTTGTTCTTATTATAAGTGTCTTAGATTAATACTATAGGAACATCTTCTGGCACTATACAGCAGGCTTTATTTTAGTTTGGGTATAAGCTTATTTTAGTTTAAGATAAATGGTGTAATTTGAAATGTCATTAAGTCAAGATGGCGTAAACACGCCCCACACTAAGTGATTTCATATGTAAATAAAGTTAGCAAAATAAGATTTAATTAATCTGACTTGAAGTGACAGAATTGAGATGGCATAAATTCAAGATGTCGCATTATAAAGATATATGTAAATTTTAACTATTTTATTGTTTATTTTATTTTTTTGTGATTCAAAATCACTAACAAAAAACACCATCTTTAATTAAATTTGAGATGGGTGTAAATCAAAGTGCCATTTTTGAAATGGCGTGTTGTACCAGTAACTGGCCACTTGGATGCCCCTTCATCATGTGAAAGCCCCATCAGTGAGTCCTTGGACATTGGGAGGGTACTGTGGATCCTATCCTTAAGCTCCTGCAAAACAGGGAGGATAAAACCGGCTGCTTGGCCACATGGCTGGTATAGTTGGCATAGAACATGGCTGGGCTAAAAGGGACCAGGACCTGGCGTAATTTACTGTCAATATTTTCTATAAAAAAGGTAAGGATTCAAATAATTTTTTATGACACCTTCTTTTGTTCCCTCTTTGCCGGCGGCTTCAGCAGGCTTAGCCATCCTTGGCGCAAGCAGTTGTGTGGGCAGTTCAATATCCTTCTTCCTGGTGCGCTTTGGAGGTTTGAGGTGTGCATACATCTCTGGGTTGTCAAACCAGACAGACGGCACAGAGAGGGCAAAGGACTTGAACTGGAGGTCCTCAAGCACAGTTTTTTTGAAGGTTAAGAAGACACTCAATTGCTTTTTTGGGGATGTCTGGCATCTTGGCCATAAGTGCCTTGGCGGACACCTTGTTGATTTTGTCCCTGTAAGGACAGCATTCTTTCCTTTTACTTTGACCTTGCGGTCAATTTTCTTGGTCACCACAATTGCAGAGTTGAGATCCTTCAAAAGCTTCTACAATTCACTCATGATTTTTTACTAACCTTTGCATTTGTTTTTATAGATTTCACTCCAATAAACTCTTTGTTATTCTGATATTATTGCCTCTTTGTTTATCCCTGTTTATTTTCCCATTCTTTAAAATATCCCATCTTTTTACTCATTGTGTATATGTTTTACACTTATCTTAATAGTGTTGTTTGCTTTGTGTTGGCATTACTTTCATAATTGCCATATTATTTTTAGCACCTAAATACAGCTTATTGTGAAAATATCAACAACAGTTTAGTGATCAGCTAAATTTGTATTATAAAATTATAGGTTAATTATGTTTAGATAAAGTTGTTGCTGATCCAAATTCAAAACCTTGATGATAAACTGTAGGCCAACCAGGAGCCAAGTGAGAAAGTGATTGTTGTGACATAAAGATTCATTCAATAATTCTTTGATGAATTTGCGCTAATTAATCCAATTGCCTGGATGTTTTGCCATTGAGCGCCATTCCTGTTGTAGAAAGTTGTTGATGGACTAGTGCTAACCCAGCAGCTGATTGGGCACTAGTCCATCAACAACTTGCCACAGCGGCAATGGCGTACAATGGCAAAACATCCAGCCAATCATATTAATTAGCGCACATGCATCAAAGAATTATTGAATGACCCTTTATGTCACAACAATCACTTTATCACTTGGCTCCTGATTGGCCTACAGTTTATCATCAAAGTTTTGAATTTGGATCAGCAACAACTTTATCTAAATACAATTAACCTATAATTTTCTAATTAAAAGTTAGCTGATCACCAAATTGTTGTTAATGTTTTAACAAGAGGCTATGTAAAGTGCTAAAAATAACTGTGTTCTGGATCTAGATACATGGCATGATAAATATATAATTTTATATAAATAAGCTGAACATAAAGAATATAACCAACTATAAACAATGAGAAAATGAACAATTGAAATTCAAGGTAAAGATAATATAAAAAGAAAACGTTTGGCAACAGGGAGTTTATTTTGTGACAGGGGGAGTGATGCCTACTACACAGAAATAGCACAGGAAAGAAAGCATAAAGGCGGTGCTAGCCTGGGGGGTCTGGGATTGGGTGAGTGGGAGTGGCAGGGGTAGAGGCAGGATGATTGTGCATGATGGCTGCCATATAACGCTTGTTGTATTCCTCATTGGTCATTGGCTGGATGGGCTGGTAGGTGGCAGAGGCCCAAGGTGGAAGGCGCTTATCCTTACGTGATTGGTTGCCCATGTTAACATGGAAAACCATTTGCACAAATAATTCAGCCACCATTTGGCAGCCAAAGAGAGAATTGTGTTCAAGGACCCCAAGATAGTGGTTGCTGAAAGCCTGAGGGCAGCGCTCCCGTAGTGTATCTCCAATGTTAAAGAAGACGATATCAGCCAGATGGATGTCTGCGTGGCCAGCTGGATACACAGAGGCCTGATGTCTGCATCCTTGGATTGCCTCAAGAGCGGTGGAGCTACCCTCCATCTGGTAGCTTAAGAAAACCTGGTGGGTAGAATTTGAGCTATCCCAAGAGTTGAGCAATTTGCCAAGGATGTGGCTGTACTTTTAGCCATTGGTGTAATTGGGGGTTTTCCAATAATAGACAAAGCCCTTTTCTGAAACAGCCAGAAACGCACCAATGAACATCCCCCTCTCAACCTTATTCCTTCCTTTCTGGGTGGTGGCTTTTCCTTGCTTGCTAAAATAGTTAAAAGCTACTATTAGCTTGTAAAATAAGATAAAAATGATATCATTGGATAGACTTGTTAGGCATCAGACCAGGGTGGACTCAATGGCAGGATCATATGGGGAATCCTCACTGCCATCCCATTGGCTGCCGCCAAAATTGGTTGATACCCTGATTGAAGCCGCTTTGCCATACATCCAGTGCTGCATAATGTGCTCAGAAACCCATTTGTCATGATATGCAAGTTGGTTCTGGACCTTGGTTAGGGGAAGCTTGGGGTCCTGCTTCACAAGATCAAGCATTATTGGGTATGCCTCATTTATCTGGAACTCTGGGGCCTTCATGGGCTTCTTGGCCATCCCAACTAGGTTTCTCTTATGTTTCAACTGAACCAATCAGAGTTCAGTATTTGTTTAGGGAAGACAACAGTCTAATAGAAAGGACATAAATAATAAGAATACGGTATTGTTTATTATATAATATTGTGATTAATATACTATATGGGGAAAGCCACAGTGCCACAAGGAGGTGACATGGTGGCATGTTCCATGTAGGGTTTGAAGCCAAGGAATAATTTGTGTGGGATCAGCAGGTTGAATTTGTAGCACTCCTAATTAGGAGAAAGTGTCTGTGGTTTAATACTGCCATCAGATTGATCCATGTTGTTAAATATGTCAAGGGACAACTCATCAAGCGTCCCCTGTGTATTGTGAGATACTTTGGCAGGAAAGTCTGAAAACTTGGTTGCAACACCCCCCTTGCCCCCTGCTTGTTGTCAGACATCAATACCAGAGTCTGCAGAAGATCCAGGAAGGTCTGCACAAACAATCTTTGTGTGAGGATGGAGCGGCAGGGGCACAAGCAATTGTGGTGACACTTCTTGGTGTTTCCTTGAGCATCTTCAAGTTGGTAGGTGTGGTTGTCATAGAATGCAGCTACCTTAAAAGGCCCTAAGTGGTTGGGTTCTAATTTTAATGAATTGGGGTTGAGAGTGTAGATGGGGTCACCCACAGTGTATCTGGCCTTAAGGTGCTTTATCTCTCTCTCAATTTGCTTGTGTTCAATATCTCAGGATTTGGCTTGCCACTGGCTTGGGGAGCAAGTAGTTAACAAGGGGGGTTTCCCAGGAACTGTGGATTGTAACTTCCTTTGTTCTACGCCTGTCAAGCTATCAGGCGTCCCAAAGGCCAGGGTGCTGGGGCTAAACCCAGTGCCCCTGTTGATTCTTGCTTATAAGATGAGTAGTGTGGTGGGAAAGTGTTTAGTACATGCAGTATTAGGATGTTCCTGCAAGAGCTTGGCAATCATTTGGACCAGTGAAGCATTTAGACTTTCCACACGCCTATTGGTTTGCATATGATAAGGATTCATGACTATTTGTTGGAGGGCATTCTTGGCACAGTACGCCTTCATGACATGTCCAACAAGTTTGGGTCACCATCTGTGATGAGACGTTTGGGTTGCCCAAAGTGGGACACAATTTCTTTTCCAATGAAGCAGGTGATGGTGGTGGCAGTGTGATTAGTGGTTGCCCACACTACTGGCCAATGGGTGAAGTAATTGATGGCTGTTATGATATACTTTTTCTTCAGTCTGTCTTTGGGGAGGGTCTCAACAATATTGAGGGCCCACTGCTCAAAGGATTCTATGGCCTTAATGGGCAGGACAGACTTGGGGAATGCAGGTTTAGATGTGTTCTTTTCACACAACACACATGTTTCAATGATGTGAGAGAGGGGGGCTAAACTAACTAAGTTTGGCTCCCATCCTGGTGAGATGAACCACCAGGATGCATCCCAGTGGAGAACTGGGACGACTGCTTGAAGGGGGGACCACAGGGATGACACAGGGGATAGCTGAGGAAAATAAGCATTCAGTCCCATCAGGACCAGACCAGTAAGCAACCAGGGTGTACAAGTGGGGGTGGGAGGAGACAACACAGGAGCGCGCAAGGGCACCAAATCCCTCTTCCCCAAATCAGGAAAGGAGGGCATTGGCGCCTCCTCACCTGCAGGAAAAAATGAGGCATGGTTAACATCATCCAAATCCAGGTCATCACAAGTCAAGCTCTTCACCATGGCCTCCCCAGAGAACAGAAGACTGTTTGGGAGATTTAAGAGACTGGAGGGGTCCTTGCTCACAAGCCAAGCAGAAGAGATGATTTTAAACCATAAGTCTGGTGAAGTTGACCATAGGAGCAACACAAATAGGGCCAAAGAAAACACAACAAATTTTAGGACTGGGAGTATCATAATAATGATCTCTGCAAAATTTGAAGGAGATTGGTGGGATTTTTAAAATTTTAAGCAATAAAAAATAACCAACAAGGGCATCCACAAGAAAAAGCCAAAGGGGAAGCAACAGATGTGGTTTGGGAAGCTTGGATGTGGACTCAGGCGTCTTGGGACAGGCAAAGCAAAAGCAGGGTCAAAAATAGATAAATTAAAGAAAATTAAAGATAATAGTAGAGATTATATTGAAAATTAGTTAAAATTTCAAGTTTGAGAGTGGGTTTAAAGAGCAAAAGCAAAGAGAAGTAACACCTATATGCCAACATCTTTTCCAAGGATGTCTGAAGAGGTGCCAGGTTCAAAGAGGGTTGAGGTAAGGTAAGTTTAAAGGAAATGCCTAACAATTTAATCTTTTAGATGTCAAGGACTCAAAACTTAGTTTCAGTCCAGACAAAATGATCAAAATTAAGTGAAAACACCAAAACTTTAATAAATTTGAGAATTGACAAGCAGGGGACCCAAAATCCACTGGCATTGTTAAAAGGGAATGGGTTGCTGGAGGGTGGTTCCATGACTAATTTGCTTGAATTTGGTTGGCTGGGTGATAAAATTTGCTGGTCACAGCCAGGGGTGCTGGAAAGTTTCAGGGTAATTCCTGCAGATCCACCTGATTGGCTGGAAGACACCTCAACTAGTTCAGGTTCATTTAACTTTCTGGTCATAGATGTGGCCCCATTTGATTGAGTGTTCCTAATTGTTTTTAAGAGAGAACAATACCATGCTAGCAAATAGTCCAAATTAACCAGCATTTCTTCCCAGGCTGGGACAACCAAAGCTGGGGGTTCTGCGGGGTATGCCAGCACAAATCTTTCATCCACAGTGTGAGCTAAATCTTTGAGTGAATTAAGTGGTTTTGCTGGGCTTTGAGCAGTCTTTTTTGTGCAACAAGGAAAGGCAGTCCTATCCAAGGCCAAAGGGGGCAGTGAATTTAAATTACCCTTCCCTTTTTCCTGAGACCAGATTCCTCCCTGGGGTAGTGTGGCCACCAAGAAGTTCTTGTGGGCTTTAGGGATCTTGAGCGTCAGAAGTGACTTGGGGGGCCAAGTGCTGTGGGGTTATTCCTGTGAAACTCTTTTACCAGATCTCAACAATTTCTGCAGTCCAAAGAGCTGACCCAACTGTTGTCATAAGAGGGATATCATTTCCAGGATACACAATATTGTAGGGACTTGCAGATCCTTGCAAGGCTACTATGGCTTCTACCTCATACTCAGGAGATCCATCCACCAAGGTGGGGTCAGGCGTGCTGGGGAGGTCCCCTTCAAAAGGGGACAGATGGCAGGAATTGAAGGTACTGTGAATTCTATAGGAGGGGGGAGATCCAACACAAACACACCATTACCCTTATCCTCCAAGACCTTGAAGGGACCCAATCTCCTTGGAGCAAACTTCCTTGAAGGGACCTTCACTTGGATATTGGTAGTATCTAACATCACAAGCTAGCCCACTGGGTAATGGGTAGCAGGACACTTATTATTATCTGCTTCTTTCTTGTACGCCTCAATGGACTTTGTTAGGGTCCCTTGGACTTTGAGGTGGATGGCCTTGAGGTGAGCCGCCATGTCTGCAGCGGCTGGTACACTTGCCTGGAGCAAGGGACCTATCAAAAATTCTGGGGAAAAACCCAGAGTAGCCTGGAATAGAGACACCCCTGTGGAGGCATGCACAGTGTTGTTGTACGCAAACTGGGCTATTGGAAGGTTGTTGGACCAGGAGTCCATGGAGACATTTGCGTAGCAGCGCAGATGCTGCTCCATGGTTTGGTTGACTCTTTCTGTTTGCCCATCTGACTGAGGATGGAAGGAGGTGGACCTGCATGGCTTAATATTTAGGATCCCCAGCAAAGATTTCCAGAACATGGATGTGAACTGAGGGTCTTGGTTGCTGATAATCTCCTGAGGTAGGCCAAAGTTAGAGAAGATGTGTTTCACAAACAGGTTTGCCATCCCTACTGAGTCCAGGGTGGTCAGGCATGGGATGAAGACTGAATATTTGGTGAAGCAATCAACTACCACCATGATGGAGTCAAAGCCTCCCAACAAGGGGAGGGCCATCACAAAGTCCACCGAGATGGATGACCACGGACCTTGGGACTGCTGCAGGGGATGGAGAAGACCGTTGTTCCCTGACCAATCCAGTTTAGAGCAAGCACATGTGACACACTTCTTGATCCAGGGGCCCACTGCTTTGGTTATCCCAACCCAGCTGTATGTGCGCCTGATGAGTTCAAGCAACTTATTTGTGCCAGGATGTCCAAACAGGTGAGGATCATGATGTTTTGTCATGACACACGGCCGCAATTCCTTTGGAACCCACACTTTATTGTTTTGGTAAATTATCCTATCCTTAAGGGTATAGGGACCATTTGATGCAGAGTCAGGGGACAGCTTAGCGCAGATAGCCTGATCATCTGGTGAGGAGTGATGAGCCACCAGGGTGTTGTGCAGAAGCGTACTGGGGAGAGCCAGTGGCAGAGCTACCCCAGATGAGGAGCCAGGGACAATGACCAGAAGCTGTGGAGAAACAACTGGAGCCATGGGTGGGGTTTGGGGGAGGGAGGAGCCAGAATCCGGGAGGATCAAGGACTCCAGGATGACAGTGACTTGAGGATCCTCATGCCCCTTGCCGGGTATATTGCAGGGTTGCAACTCAGCAGGTCAGGGAGGGTGTTGAGTTCTCCTTTCACAAACTTGTACTTGAATTTGTAACCTGAGAGTGTCTGCATGACATATGTCTGGCAAGGGAGCAGCTTCTGTGGCTTGCAGAAGTAGCAGAGAGCCTTGTGATCAGTGCAGACCACAAACTTGTGTTGAGCCCCCTGCAGATGGTGTCTCCAATGAGTGATGGCGTCCACCACATCCTGCATCTCCTTGTCAAACACCACCCAGGAACACTTGTTGGGGGAAAACTTCCTGGAGAAGTAAGCAACCAGGAGCTCCTGACCATTGTGCTCTTGAAGAAGGACTGCCCTGGCAGCCATGTTAGAGGCATTGCAAGCTACAATGACCTGTTTGCTTGTGTTGGCGTGACATAGCACTGGAGTGGAGATAAAGACCTGCTTGATGGCCTCAAAAGCTTCCTGGCATGCCAGGGTCCACACAAAGGAGGTGTTCTTGCCCGCTAGGGGATGCAGGGGAGCAGTAAGCTCTGAGATGGCGGGAGAGAACTTCTTGAGAAATATCACCGTACCCAGAAAGCAGCGTAACTCCTTCTGATTCCAGGGGGTAGTCCACTCCTGAAGGGCCTTGGCCTTATCAGGAGAGACCACGTGGCCGTCCTTCAGGACCAAGTTACCCAGGAAGGTAACCTAGGACTTGAAAAACTCACACTTGCTGGGCTTGATGAATAGCTGGGCCTTGTGAATAGCTGCCACCACAGCCACCAGGTCCTTAGCGTGCTGCTCAGGAGTGAGGGAGTGGATGAGAATGGCATCAATATACGCCATGGCACAGGAGAAGCAGAGATCTCCCAAGGCGTCCTCAATGACTTGCTGAAAGATTGCAGGAGCATTCTTCAAGCCAAAAGGCATGACCTTGAATTGGAAGCAGCCACACCAAGTTTTGATGGCTGTAAGCCACTTTTCCCCCCTCCACCACATGAACCTGGTTAAAAGCATTAACAAGATCTAGTTTTGAAAAGACACAAGACTTGGTAATGGACTGAGCAATTGAGGCTTCCAAGGGGAGGGGGTAACAGTCCGGAACAGTGACATTGTTGAGAAGGGTATAATCAATACACAGCCAAAGGGATCCATCCAATTTCTTAGCAAAAACTACTGTGGAGCTAACCAAGGAAGCCTTCTTGACTATCCACTCTTTTGCCAACATGTTGTCCAGCCACGCGCCCAGGGCCTTATCCTCCAATTTGCTAAGAGGGTACATTGGGGTGTCAATCTTTACAAGGTCAACTATTGTCTTAAAGGTCAAATTGTGGCAAGAGTGTGGGGGGAGGGCACAGGAAAGGGTAGCGTCAAAGGCGTCCTTGAAGGGAGCAAGGATGGCCGGAAGGGCAAAGGGCTTAGGAGGAGAGACTGGAGTTGCCGTAAAAGACAAGCATGACTCAGGCGGTTCCCACCCCAATGGGAGAAGGGGGAAGGAACCTGGGCACCCATCCAACAAGAAGTGGAGCTTGTTGGTGAGACAGTCAATCTGCACCAGGTGACGCCGCTGCCACCCCACACCCACAATTACGGGATACAGGAGGTCCTCCACAGTGGAGAACTTACTCACAAACACATGGGAGCCTGTACAGTAACTAAGTGGGTTAGTGAGGGGGTAGCTGAGAACTGATACCTGGCTAGCAGCAATTAGGCTCTGAGGAGGGAGCAAGGACAGACCCAAGGATTGGGCCAGTGTCAGGTCCATAAAGTTGCCTGCAGCACCCGTGTCCACCAAAACAGTAGCCGTAGCTTGGCTGGATTTGGTATAAAAGGTTGCAGTAAAAAGGAAATAGGAAAGATCTTCTTTATTCTGCAGAGTCAGAATGGAAGCGGCAGGGTCACAGGAAGAGACCTCAGGGATGGCAGCCAAAGCCGCAAAGACCGGGAGAGATCCTGAGGAGGTGGGCCAGTTGGGGGCCTGGCGGGGGCGGCACATCACGTTGATGGCAGGCGTCTTGGGAGGCTTGGCTGTGGGGCCTTAGCCTGGGCGGGCTTGGAGACTGGAAGATGGGCCAGCACGCCAGACTTGGGTTGGTAGGCAGGCTTAGCTCTAAGCTTGCGGGCCAATGCAAATGCCTTCTTGAGGGAGGTAGGTGCCAGGTCCCACACACTCTTATCAGCTGAAGCAGCATCTAAGGAGTTGCAGAACATGGCCACTGCCATCTTGGTAGGGAGATCCAGGGAGGCAGCTTTCACTGCAAAGCACTCAACATGGGAGGCAAGATCAGGGGTGAGGCCTTTGGAACAAAGGGTCTCAAATATAACTGAGGCCTTGGAACCTGGGGCAGCCACTGCTGAGGAAACAAGTGTGAGGAGAGTGGATGTATCCCCAAGCTCATGGATTTGACAAAGGAGAGTGCGCACCCAGAGGCGTGCGTCTCTATCAAGAGCATCCAAGAGGGCCACTGATCTCTGAGCGTCAGAGATGGGAGTGTCTGCAGACACTGAGTCTGCAGAGAGGCAGAGCTGCAACTCTCCAAGGGCGTCCAGGACCTTCTCACAGACAGCCACGGAGGGGGAGGTACAGGGTGATACCAGGGTAATATACACTGCTGATGCAGCCAAGGAAGCTGTGGAGAGGGAGGCAGACTTCTTGGTGAGACACAACTTGAAGGGAGATAGAAAAGACCACGCGGCCCACACCAAGAGAAATCCAGCAAGGAGGGATCCCAAGCTGGCACAGATAAGGGCAAGAAGCAAGCTCCACACCCAGTAGCAAAAGGCTTCAAAGGCAGAAGAAATGGGCTTGTCAATTATGTGAGAGAGGGGGGCTAAACTAACTAAGTTTGGCTCCCATCCTGGTGAGATGAACCACCAGGATGCAGCCCAGTGGAGAACTGGGACAGCTGCTTGAAGGGGGGGGACTACAGGGATGACACGGGGGATAGCTGAGGGAAATAAGCATTCAGTTCCATCAGGACCAGACCAGTAAGCAACCAGGGCGTACAAGTGGGGGTGGGAGGAGACAACACAGGAGCGCGCAAGGGCACCAAATCCCTCTTCCCCAAATCAGGAAAGGAGGGCATTGGCGCCTCCTCACCTGCAGGAAAAAATGAGGCATGGTTAACATCATCCAAATCCAGGTCATCACAAGTCAAGCTCTTCACCACGGCCTCCCCAGAGAACAGAAAACTGTTTGGGAGATTTAAGAGACTGGAGGGGTCCTTGCTCATGAGCCAAGCAGAAGAGGTGATTTTAAACCATAAGTCTGGTGAAGTTGACCATAGGAGCAATACAAATGGGGCCAAAGAAAACACAACAAATTTTAGGACTGGGAGTATCATAATAATGATCTCTGCAAAATTTGAAGGAGATTGGTGGGATTTTTAAAATTTTAAGCAATAAAAAATAACCAACAAGGGTAGCCACAAGAAAAAGCCAAAGGGGAAGCAACAGATGTGGTTTGGGAAGCTTGGATGTGGACTCAGGCGTCTTGGGACAGGCAAAGCAAAAGTGGGTTCAAAAATAGATAAATTAAAGAAAATTCAAGATAATAGTAGAGATTATATTGAAAATTAGTTAAAATTTCAAGTTCAAGAGTGGGTTTAAAGAGTGAAAGCAAAGAGAAGCGACGCCTATACGGCAACACCTTTTCCAAGGATGTCTGAAGAGGTGCCGGGTTTGAAGCGGGTTGAGGTAAGGTAAGTTTAAAGGGAATGACTAACACTTTAATCTTTTAGATGACAAGGACTCAAAACTTAGTTTCAGTCTAGACAAAATGATCAAAATTAAGTGAAAACACCAAAACTTTAATAAATTTGAGAATTGACAAGCAGGGGACCCAAAATCCACTGGCATTGTTAAAAGGGAATGGGTTGCTGGAGGGTGGTTCCATGACTAATTTGCTTGAATTTGGTTGGCTGGGTGATAAAATTTGCTGGCCACAGCCAGGGGTGCTGGAAAGTTTCAGGGTAATTCCTGCAGATCCACCTGATTGGCTGGAAGACACCTCAACTAGTTCAGGTTCATTTAACTTTCTGGTCATAGATGTGGCCCCATTTGATTGGGCGTTCCTGATTGTTTTTAAGAGAGGACAATACCATGCTAGCAAATAGTCCAAATTAACCAGTGTTTCTTCCCAGGCCGGGACAACCAAAGCCAGGGGTTCTGCGGGGTATGCCAACACAAATATTTCATCCACAGTGTGAGCTAAATCTTTGAGGGAATTAAGTGGTTTTTCTGGGCTTTGAGCGGCCTTTTTTGGTGCGACAAGGAAAGATAGTCCTATCCAAGGCCAAAGGGGGCAGTGAATTTACAAATGAGGTCCAGGATGTCCTGACGCATACACAGACACCAAAACTTACACTTCATGATCTTGAAGAGGTTATGTCCTCTGATGTGACCCAAGGTGTGGTGATAATGCAGTATGGTATCTCCTTTCTGGGTGGTGGGAATGTACGGCGTCTTCTCTCCAGTCTCTGCCCAGCAACAAACATTGCCAGCATCAGTAGTGAACTGTCTTTAGTTGTCTTTTAATTTAGAGATAGTTGCACAGTTAAGATCTTTGTAGTGGGTTGCCTCAGGACACAGTTATAACATTGGCCAGTCCAGGTCTAGGCTGTTGTCTCCTGTGATGGACACAAAATATAACCAGGAGATGGTGTCAGAAGTGACAAGTTCCTTTCCTGGCTTGTATTTGATGCATATTTGGTAAGGGGACATGTGTTTGACCCAGCCTGCTTGATGTCTAGTCAGATGAGACTGTGTATTGAAGTACTGGTGCAGTTTGTGGTCTGAAAGGACATAGGGTGAAAAGGTGACTCCTTCCAGGTAAAAACGCCATTTTTCAACACAGTGCACAATTGCCACTAACTCTTTATCATGTATGAGGCAACATTGCTCTGAGTCAGTGAGCTTCCTGGATTTGTAGGCCATAGGGAGGAAGACATCCTTGTCAGTCTCCACCTGTAACACGCCCCTATGGCTCTGTCGGAGCATCAGTCTCAAGTTTGTACTGGCGGTTCTAATTGGGGAATTACAATACAGGCACAGTTGTAAGTCTTTGCTTCAATGTTAGGAATGACAATTTGGATGCTCCTAAATCTCAAAATACAGAATCAGAGTTGAACCCTGGACAAAACTCTTTGCAGACCGCCAGACTCATAGGCTGGGAACACAATAATCCACTACTATCAATGAAGTTGCTGCAAGCCCGCCAGGACCCAAACCCTTAGCTGCCCTGAAGGATTCTGCAAAAAAAACTGCCAGTGCAAGATGCCAGAAATTTACCTTAGGTGCCAACACCTGATACTGCCGGTTTGCCCAGTGAAATAGACAAATTTCTCCCTGAAAGTTATTCCAAACTCCCCCAAAGTCCCAGGGAAGGCACTGAACTCAAAGAGGCACCCAATACCTGAATCAATAAACAGAAGGATTTGAAGTCTTCTCACCCCAAAGCGGCCAGTGACAAACCGCCAGTGCCAAGTAACACTGCCCTCTGAGACACCTGATGCCAAATTGCCCAAGCCCAGAAAACCTGACCAGGTAGTGAAGCCTGGCAGCGTGGTATAAATACCTGCCAGGCCAAGATCAACCCCCATTGCCATTTTTAAATAAAGGTTATGAGATATTGGTTTCCCCAACTATTGCCATATTTTATTCTTGCCATCTTCTAGTTAACCCCAAGACTGTCTGCCCCCCCTGCTAGCCCGCCAGCTACATACCGCCCTCCAGGTGCCCCCTTTGGTCCTGTCTATTTCACAGAGTACCCCTTAAAGCCTGAGTACAAGGACTACACCGCCAACAACATACTAGCCTGGGATCCCTTGGCCAGAACTACCGAGTTAACCAGATACAACCAAGAAGGCCCTTGGCATGTTACCAAAACCCTGCCTGTTCAGAGATAAATACAACTTCCTTCCTGCCTACCAAATGGACATGGAACCACCTGTCACCCCCAAACCAATGCCTGCCTCCGCCGCCAAGCTCCCACTGGACCATATCAACAAACTTTTTGGAATTGTATATATTACTCTCACAGTAGTAATAGATACTATTGTCCCAGCTGCCGGTCTGTGGTTGTGGGTGGGAAAGTCAATGTCCTACCTCATTAAGTTAGCACCAATCCTTTGATGGACTCTGCTCACCCAGTCTGCAACCTGCCAGTTCCCAAACACTATCAAACTGGCCAATCAGGGTTGGTTCCCTGACATTCAATGTATCAAAGGCTTGGTCTCTGGAAGGGGTCCAATGGAATTGCTGTTTAATGTTCAGGAGCTCAGTGAGGGGTAAAATTAGTTCCCTGCAATTGGGAATAAACTTGCCACGTAGGCAACCATATCTAAGAATGTACTCACCTGGCCCACATTTTTGGGGGGTTTCATGCTTGTGATTGCTTTGATTTTGGCGGGGTTGGGCTTTATCCCTTGGGCAGAGATGGTGTGCCCAAAGAAAAAAGCTCTAACTTGAAGAATTAACATTTGGAAGGCTTAGCTTTCAACTGGTTTTTCTGAAGGGTGTCAAGGACAGCACAGAGGTGTTGTAGATGCGTGGTTTGATCTTGGCTGAAGATAATAATGTTATCAAGGTACACAATGACACATTTTCTAATAAATTCTTAAATGCTTTGTTCATTAACATGGCAAAGGTAGAAGGAGCATTGTTCATTCCAAATTTCATGACCTGGCACTCAAACAACCTGTAGCATGTGCAGAAGGCAGTCTTTGCCTCATCCCCTGGTGCAATACGGACCTGGTTGTACCCCTCAGTGAGATCAATCTTGCTAAAGACCTTCACATCTGCAAGTGTGTCAAACAGGTTGTCAATCAATGGCAGGGGGTACTTATTATTAACAGTCACCTCATTTAAGGAGCAATAATCTGTGACCAGGCAAAGGGACCCATCCTTCTTGGCTACAAAGAAGATAACTGCCCCATATGGAGAGAGTGAGGGGCAAATGAAGCCCTTGTCAAGCACGTCCACAAGGTGCTGGCAGAGGGTCTCATCTTCCTTGGGTGTAAGACAATACAAGGGGTGTGCCTTAGGTAGCAAACCTTGTAATTGTACAGCATGCTGGATCTATTGGGGAGGAGGTAGTTGCTCAAGTGTCTCACTGAACACTTCCTTGTACTCCTCAAGGAGTGCAGCAAGCGCTGGTGAAGATAAAGTGGTCAAGGGAGGGACCGCATGTGATTCAGCATGGATAACTTTGACTAAGCATTTTTCAAAATCCAGTTTCCCCCTTGAAATTATATTTAATTGTCTCTATGATTATGACAAACACAGTATTGTGTAGCAACTTGCTCATTTTGACAGGATATATCTGAAGCCCCACCTCATTTCTATTGAGGGTAATTACAGATGTATCCCAGTCAATGTAGGGACAATTGTGACAAAGCCAGTCAAGGCCAGCAATGATATTGTGGCTGAACCCTGACATGATTGGCCCAGAGAGCTTAACCTGGACGTTCCCCATCCTCACAAAAAAGGGTACTGTCTCATGGGTAATTGCCACTCTACGGAATTCAGCCACTTGTACTGCCTTGAACCTGCTTGTCACTTGGTCTAATTGTTGAGAGTTAGTGAACACCTGGTCAACCATAGTGTGATTGGCCCCAGTATCTACCAATAGTTTGTGGGTGTTCCCACAAAAACAGAAGGAATAGGCCAAGTGGGTTACTTTATTTTAATAATAGCTTGCTTGGAGAACAGGGTTGTTGCTGTAGACCTGGAATACGTCAAGGGCTTCAACTTCATACACATTGTAATCACAGGGGTTCTTTGCAAGGAGAGATTGAGAGTGATGATCAAGTGGGGTTGTAGAACCTCTTGTAACTACAACCCCCAGGCTTTTACCTGGTCCTCAATTTTTGCTAGCTGGAGTTCCCCCCTTGCGGGGCACTTAACCCCATTTTGTGTTGGCAGGACTGGTGGTGGCTTACTTGATTGTTGGTACTGCCAGGTGCAGGACAAGGTTGGGGTGGTGTGTCATTGGATCTGCAGAATCCCATTGAAGACTGATTATTGGCCTCCATAGTGGCCTTGTAGTAGTTTTCAATGGAGGTACAGCAACCTACGGGAACCCAATTGCAGATATGGGGGTTGAGCCCATTAGCTATCAAAGTAAGGAGCATGGCATTCCCATTGGTAACAGCTTCTGGGGCAGCGGCAAGAGCTTGTTGCAAGGTAACAAGGTATTCAGGGATTGAACCAGCCTGTTTAATAGCCAGGAGCAGAGTTCCGTCTACAATAGGTGAAAAGGTTTCACTGTAGCAAGACTTCACGGCGTCCCTGAACAACGCTCAAGTGACATCTATCTCTTGGCTGGCCCAGTTTGTGAACCATACTGCAGTAGGCCCCGTGAGGCGCCCAGGCGCAGTAGCAACCCACATGGGCTCAGGTACCTGACAGATTTTGAGGCAGGTTTTGGTAGAGTGGAGCCAACTGATAATGTCAGCCCCTTCAACACCACCCACAAAGGATTCAAGCTGGAGGTTGAGCATACGTCAAGGAAGGTCTGATTGGGGCAGGGTGACGCTTGCGTCATCCTGCCCAAGGCAGAGTTAATTATACACGCTTATGAGTACCAGTTGATCTAGGTAGATGACATATCCTTTGGGGATGTCCCCCTTGGGGATTGGCAGATAAGTTTCTTGATGGGGAGTAGCCATATAGCTCATACTTGTCCTTTCTTGGGGGAATTTTTCTCTTTAGGTAGGTTGTGAACCTACCGCTGCTACCATTGTTGCAAATGAACTAATTAGAGTTCAGTATTTGATTGAGGAAGACAACAGTCCAATAGAAAGGACAGGAATAATAAGAATAAGGTATTGTTTATTATAGAATATTGTGATTAATATACTATATGGGGAAAGCCATAGGGCCACAAGGGTTTGGCATGTTCCATGTAGGGTTTGAAGCCAAGGAATAACTTGTGTGGGGATCAGCAGGTTGAAGTTGTAGCACTCCTAATTACGAGAAAGTGCCCGTGGTTCAATACTGCCATTAGATGGATCCATGTTGTTAGACATTTCAAGGGGCAACTCATCAAGTGCCCCCTGTGTATTGTAAGATACATTGGCAGGCAAGTCTGGAAACTTGGTTGCAACACTTATTCATCAGGCTGTTGAATCCTGCATGGCAGCAGCTTGGGTAAACTTCAATTGGCTGGCAATCTATTCCCAGGTCAGACCACACTGGTTGAGTGCCACAATTTCTGTGAGAATTTGGGCAGTAATGATTCAGTGCTTGGGGCGCTGTGCTGCAGGAGCTGAAGCCTGATTGGCTGAGGGGGAGCAGGTTAGGTGTTGGCGGGCAGTTGTTCCAAACCAGGGTTATTTTTTCTGGTTAGCAAGTTGGTTGGTGTTGTGATTTGATCCTAGGGTTGATATCTAGGAGGACACAGAAGGAAATCCTTATAATGAAAGATTTGAGGTTTGAAGCTAGCCTTGGGCTAGCCTTCAGGGCAAAATTAAAGGCACATACCTTAATTTCCTGGAATAAAAGATGAGGAATTCCTTTTGGCAAAAAGAAAGGGAAAAAATCTTGAAGAATATTAAAGCCAACACAAATGTGGATAAACTTGTCTTTATTAGGAGAAAAGATTCTACTTAAATAGTAGACAAGGGCCGGTGATCACTCATTAGGTAGACAGAGTGGTAGAGGGGATCATGTTGGGTTGAAGTCATACCAGGATCAGAAAAAGGCAGGTATGATATTCTGTAATGGGTGGATATTGGATCAGACCTATTTACGGAAGGCAAGGAATTTCCAAAGTTGAAAGTGAAACTGACCAAATCTTCACACATATCACTATTTGAAGGCCTTATTAAAATAGCATTAATGGCGCAATTTACAACAGTTGGCAGCTTGTTCAGGGGTGGGTAAGGAGGCAGGGGCAGAGCTAGATGCTAAGTGACTATTGAACAAGTCAAAGCCATATGGGTTGGGGGACAGTAACAGGTCAGCTTCCTCATTACCCGCATCAAAGGCTTGGGTTTAAACAGGTGCTTCCATGTTCTGAGCGTCACTTCATTAAAGCTGGATTGGCTGCTGGCGCCGTCAAAAATCTTGTTGTTGTTGAAAACCATTGTAAAAAACCTAGGATAAAATCACTAAAATTAGATGTTTAAAATTTTATGATTTATTTTATTATAATCTTGAGTCCAGATTTGGAAAGCTCTCAAAATCACTTTACACAAATCAGGAGCCATGAAAATGAACAATATGCCTCTGTTCCTAAATTGAATAGCTGTTGATTGGCTGCTAAACTGTTAACTTTCTATTTTAGGCTGCTCATACTACACATCTTTTGTGACTTCATTTTGTTTTGTGCTTGTGAAATCTCGCTTTTAGATTGCTCCAATTTTGTTTCATTTTAGTCCTTCTGTTGGTGGCTTGTATGAATCCTGATTGGATTATATTATATTCTGGAACAGCATCCATCCATCCATTTCACTTGATGTGCCAGTTCATTTTGTTTGTGGTTGGAACTACACCACTTGATGTTTGATGTAGTTTTGTATAATGTGTTAGTGAAATTTTGTTTATTGTTTGAAAATTCATTTGTTCACCAAAAATATTTAAATAATTTGAATCCTAAATCTCACACAACTTGGGGTTTGCTTAAATCTGAAATAATTTTGTTTAAATTTGAGGTATTTTTGGTTGTTGCCATAGCTTTTAAAACTACTGTATTAAGTGGACCTAGTTTTTTGGTATCTTTTTGGATTTCTTTTGACTAATTTTCAATTTCTGCACCTATCAGGAAAATATATATAAATTTATATAAAAATTTATATGAGATAAAATTTTAATCTTTAAAAATAAAGAGCTTATACTAGTAACTTATATTAAGATTTAAATAAAACCAATTAAAAATTTGCCTAAAGTTAAAATGCTTTTTTAACTCTTGCTTTCTTTTTTACACATAGAAAAAGTTTTAATATAACAAATATTAAATTGAAGATTTTTTTGCACCTCAATTTTTGCACTATCAATTTTGTCCCTGTCAGGAATTGCTGTTGACTTTGCCTTACCTTAGTATAATGGCCAGTTAACAAATAAGACAAAACCTTTATAAGTTGATGGCCTGCCAAGTCATCAATAAAAGAAGCTTCTGATAGATTGCAATCAAGCTTAATTGATCTCAGAAGCTTTTGAAAAAATGGATTTGGGTTAATAGATGCAAGGCCAACCAGGAGCATCCTAGGCCATCAATTGAGATCAAATCCAGATTGGCCAGAGTTATTTCAGAATTCCTAAGCAACCTGCCAGGTCAGGAGCAAAATAGGTTCAATAACAAGGCACTAAGAAGATGATGAGATTCCCTGAGAGTAGTGAAGATTGGGATCAATTTGCACTGACAGCCTGCCTGTGCTACTTTGAAATTCCTGCTGTGAAAGGCCGCCAGACATCCTTAATGTTTATACGCTATAAATAGAATAATAAATTGGCACTTCCACCTCTGACATGCCAATGATCATGTATAGTTATGAAGTAAATAGTACCCAGCACAGAGTACTGTGATATTGAATCCCATGCTATTGCATGGATGCCTGACTCTGGGGGTTGATGCTGGCAGTCTGGGGGTGGAAAGACTGGCCAAGCAAGAGTTAGAAGTGTCATATGTATCATCCTAGCAAGAGAGTGTGAGCTCTATAAAAGCCCTTCCATTGGACTAATGAAAGGCAGACAAACAATAAGATATAACTACTGTAGAACAGTTCACAGTAGAAGATATTCCAAGTTCTAAGACCATTGTCAGTTCTCAATGATCCTAGCAAGCTGCTGCCTAGAAAAGTTGCTGCTTGCATATTGCCTCCCTTGGACATCACCCGGCATTGCCCTACCAAGGATCAACCAGACGCCATAGATAACGCTTGTTGACATACAAGCAACCCATTCCACAGAATGGCTAAGATTAAACACATAATAATAAAGAAAATGATAATTGGACCACCAGTTCTGATAGCAGAACCAAAAGTTCTGACAGTCCCCTCTATTCAAAGGTGTAAATGAAATATATTTTAAAAGCCAAATTAAATTAAGGTATGTTTTAAATTACATCAATTTGGGCACTTCAAACTTGGGTTTTCAATTTTAGCTACTAGTAAAAACATTTTAAAAAAGTCAAATTTAAGAAAAATACTAAATTTTTTAACCAAAGTTTTTGTTGAAAAAGTGCAGAGATCAAAAATCTGTCAATTTTGAGATTTTGATCTCTGCACTTTGACTTTAGGCTCTTGCCCAGGGACAAGGATGACCCCCCAAGCAAACCAAGGCAGCCAAGGTATACCAGGACATAAGCGAGGTGGCCCTTGCATACTATCCTAAGGATAGAAAGCTTGAGCACATACAGGCCATCTATGTTACCCTTTCTGCCAAAGTTTGGACCAGCTTTAAACAGGGTCATATCTTTTAACTGTTTTTATTTTAGTTTTGATGGCCTTACCCTTTCTTCAAAGTTGGATGTTTTATATAGATAGTATGGTTTATAGCTTAAAGATAGTATAGCTGAAAAGAGCTTATTTTGAACCCCCAGCTTTGGAGCTTTGCACAGCCTTATTGCTACTAGTTGGCCCATTTCCGTTGCATATTTGGAATCCTGAGGTCTTTTTTAGTCTATTTATGGCTTTTGAATTATCAGTGTTTTTGAGCATCACACCTGAATGCCTGTTGAGATGGTGTTTTTCTATTTGTGATGCTGTATCTGCCGTTACTTTTGAGGTGGGGTAGATCAGGACAGTGTATTTGCAATCCTGGTTTTGGGATGCTACACCCTACCCTTTAAAACGGCCGGGTTTCCCAGTTAGATTGTGCATTTTGCTGGCTTGAGAAGCCTTTGACTCTGATTTCATATACAGTTTGGATTGGCTGGAATATGCTTGTTGAGAATATGTTTAAACTTTATTTGGTGCTTGATCTACTCTTGCTGTCTGAAATGCAGCTTGGCGTTGCCTAAATAATTGAACTGAGCAGGTTACTTTACCTCCTGGGATGGCTCTGCACCTTGTTATTGATGCTGGTGTTGCTCTGTAGTGTAGATGGTTTAGTATTATTTTGCATTCAAAGTACACTTCTTTTTGTGCTAGGCCATCTGCTTGTTTCTAGCTTGTAAGATCTGAAAGCATCTTTTGCTCTTTAGCTTTAGGCTGAGTTGATTCCGTTCATCTCAGCAGCTTCAAAGGCTGCTGTGCATGGCTTTCTTTTGTGTGCCTACCCCAGCAAAGAATACTGGCCCTTCCTTTGGTAGCTGTTATGCTGGCTGTGAGGGTTTAGCTATTTTTGGCTACCTTGCTTTGATAAAGTATGAATCCTGTTGGGTTTAAGCTCTTGTTGACAACTTCTACCCTTATTAGGCAAGGCCTTGCATATAGGTGTTGGCATTGTGATCCCTTCCAACAATGAGTGATTTGACCTTGCCCACGTGGGTGATATCTTCTGTGCCACTCTCTGCTGTCCCTGCCTTATTGCTTTCTTAGTTTGCTGAAGCAGAGTTTGGCAATGGTATTATTTGGTTGTTTCTGGATGTAATAGGTTTGATGGTTGGATCTATTTCTGGCCATCGCTAACCTCATGCCCTAAGTTGAGAAGATTGATACTTCTGGGATGTTTGCCATGAGTTGTGTTCTTCCCAGAGAGCTTGAGTTGGAAGGGATCTATTGATCTGCACAGGTTGGGGCTGTTTACTCTGCTGCTTCTGGTATTTGGGTTGTAGTTTTTATAGCCCGGTTGGGCAATGCACTTCCTGACTTGTTTTGGCTTGGCTGGTTAAGATTTTCTTGAAAAATGAAGTTGAATTGAGACGTGCTCGATTACCAGTTTCCAAACTTGTTTGGCTTGTCTGGCAGTAACTTTTTTTCAGAGTTGCCTCTTTGAAACAGTCTGCTTTTAAAGTATACATTGTAATTGAAGTGTATTTACTCTTTTTGTTTTAGAAGTAATGAAAATCATGCATAGTTTAGCAACAGCGGTGATCAAAGAGTTGACAGTATATCATAGCAAATAAGACTGTGTTTTAGATTTTTCAATTGTGTAGGTTCATAAGGCCAGTTCTGCTATTCCACATCTTCAATCAAATCCTTCCTTTCCGATTGCTTCTGCCATGCGTCTAATGTCACTTGGCGAGTAAGAAATCAGAGGGATGGGTTAGAAAAAGATTTTATTCGTGTTCTTCCAGCGTTGGATGTGGTCAGTTCTTGTCGGCCTCGGCGGCTTGTTGCCTGCGGTACCTTAAGATGAAATGAATCATGGTTTTGTTGAAGGGCCTCCAGGTGTTTTGATCGATGTAGCTGCAGGGTTAGTCATGTGTGTTTAGGGGTGGCCTACCTGTTTAGCTGCTCCAGAAAGCTTTGGAGGGGCAGCGATGGGACACTTGGATCATTGGGAGAAGAGAAGGGATGGTTGGGCAAGCCAAGGAAGGCCTGGGAGACCCATTGGATGGATGACTGAGGGCATAACTCGCAGATCAGAGTAATGGCAGAGCCTCCATCTTCCACCAGGTCCGAGGGATAGCTGGTGAGGCTGTTAGCAACCAGTCGCGAGATGTACTCTCCGCCGGATTGATGGATGAGACCAACTACAGGGAAGTCGGCGGGGGATTTGCCGGGCCGTTCTGTTTCAATTAGCAGTGTCGATAGGAGGTTTCTGATGAAGAAAAGGGTGGCCTCTACGGCGTGAACCTCCTTCATATCTAGTGCGACGCGGTAGAACTGAATGATGGTAGGTAGGGTCTGGAGAGTGAAGAAGTCGGCCTTGGCAATCTTCAATATGCCCATCAACGTGTAGGAGAACTCCTCCACAACTGCACGTGAGTCAGAAACAAATATTAAACAAGGGTACCTTGGGATATCTCGTCAAGAACGGGGCTTCGGGAGGCCCACTCGAAGAAGCTCTGGCAAAGGCGTAGAAGAATGTCGGCAGCTTGCTGGGGCTCGTGAGGATAGTATGCCTCTATAAACTTGCTTAAAACCCACATGTAGCAGTTCAAGCCTGACTGCTCAAAGGCACGCAAGAAAGCAGCGGACAGCGTAGGCTGGTAGGCGAGAGATATGGGAGCATGTATCCTGATGATGCAGCGGAACAGGCGACTGACGGCCTCGGAAATGTCATGGTGTGAGACAAGGTGCTGAAGGATGCTGTCGAAGAGAGGCCATATCTTTTCTACAAGAGGCAGGATGGGAATATCGGGGACATTAACAGTGCCGTTCTCAAACAGGCTGTGCAAGCGATCGATGTTGACTAAGGATCAGCAAGAGCAATGTATTTGGCTTACATGATAGATCGTCAATGACGGAGCTGCCAGAAGCAATCTGGGGCAGAAGGGTTTGGATACGAAAGAGGATGGGATCCATGTATTGCTGTAGCGTAGGCAAGTACACTTGGCGGGGTACCCAAGGCAATACGCAGGCAATACATGTGGTAATGTCAAGCAGATCTCGTGGCCTGAGCCGGTCTAGGTATGTAGCATAAATCTGGTTCAACTCGGGAAGGTGGGGTACTAGAAACTAAAGGGTTGGCTGGGCCGAGTTTAAGCTTACCTCGCCACAGTGCTTTCCAAAATGACCCAGCGCCATTGCAGATGCTGGCGCCACCTCGGGGTGATTCAGGCCCTCGGCTACGTATGTCAGTTGAAATGGGAGAAGCTCGGGATAGTAGTGAGTCCATTCTGCGTAGCAACACAACACAAGCGTGGCAGCGTAGCGGACCTTGTCGTGGACTGGAAGGCGAGGAAACAACTCGAATATTCCACGCAGCGCAGTCTTGTCCTCCGGGCGTACCTTTGAACCCAACGCCCGCGCAGAGAATAGCGTTGCTTCAAGCTTCTGCCAAGGTGGCGCCGCCCCTGTCCCCTGCTGCTGGAGCCACTGCTGCAGCCCTTCAAGGACAATCTCCAACGCGTTATTGCCGCCAAGAACAGACGCACAGTCCTTTAGAATGTCTCCGATCTCGTGGCGGAAGTCCCGGAAGCTGTCCTCATCTTCGAGCGTAAAGTCATCGTCGTCCATTGGGTAGGCCAGGCGGCCTATGATGGCGCGAACAGTAGATTGAAAAAAGGGAATAAACATGGCTGCCTCTTCGGGAGCCCTCAGGCTATAGGAGAAGGAATACCAGAATGAAAAGGTCACGGGGATTGTGCGTATGGGGCATAGGCGAACGCAATCAATGATGGCATCGAGGATGGGCTGGAAATGCTGGGGATGCTCAATGATGAGATCAAGGTAAGCCTCACCGGCCTCGGCAAATATGCGGCAAAGCCCCTGGAAAGTATCGTCGCCATGCTCGCCTTTCCTCAAGTACTCGTATAGCTTAACCAGCCGAGGCAAGAGCACCTTAATGACTGGCATGCACGACTGCACCTCCCGGGTCTCGTATATCATGCTGCATATGATCTCAGTTGCCATATCAAACAGCGCAGGCTGCTGTGTAATGGCATCAAAGGCTGCCTCCACCAGCGGACTGTCCTTGAGGTCCATAATGGAGATGTCGCCCGACCTAAGCCAGCTAATCAGGCAAGAAAACACCTTATCTTGCAGCTGCGAATTATTCCCTAAACCTGTCATTACCTATCCATCCATCACCCTACCTGCGCCTTGCATGTACTGAACCAAGAGGGGTAGCAACTGGCCCCCGTTGTTCGTCAACACAACTGTCGCCTGGCTGCGAAACTGTTCATCCGTCAAAGAACAGAACCCCACGACAGAATTAACCTCTTGAGGCAGAACCGTCAACAGCTGCAGTAAAACAAAGCACATGGCTCCATCCTGACTCCACTCCTGGATTAACTGGGGGACAGCATTCTGCCATTCAACCAACTGGATCACGAGCGAAGCCAGTCCAAGACACAACTGGGTTAGGATAGGCTTTGGGCCCTCCTTGAAGCAGACAATTTCGCTAAGAAGAGAGTCGCGTAGTGAAAAGCGTGCCCCAGTATCCAAATCATTCAGCTGATGTTTAATCTTAAGCGCCATTGATTAGCCAAGACACCAACTCAAGAACACACTTTTATTTAAATTAAAACCAAGTCTATCAAGCTTGAGAAAAAATATTTAAATTAAAACCTTTCTGCCAACGAGGAAACTAGGTCTGTCGGCTTAAAACAGTACATGTGATATTTAATATCGACATGGCAAAAGAAACTGCCTATTACCTTTTGTCTCAGTGTCTGAGCCATAAAGAACTTGACGCTGGTATTCTGGTTGGGGTCCCTTAACAGTTGATCGGCAATGGACCATGCTTCAACCTGCACAGTCGGGTTAGGAAGGTGGCTGGATCCAGTTTACCTTTTTTTGAAACTGTTCCAGAAAGTTGGTGGCTTCGATCAGCTGGGCTTGGTTGGGCTGTGGGTTGTACAAGGCGGCTAGCGCACTGAGCACTTGATCCTGGAGATTGTAGCTCATTTCTTCAATGCACCTACTGATTAGAGTTAGTCAAAGCTGCAATGGGAGAATGGTAAGCTTTAAGTAAATCTGGGGTCTCAAAGAAATACTTTAAAGCTAAACCAGAACTACTGAACCACCTGGAATCACTTTTATGGACACCAACGGTTACATTAATTTTACATATAGAGAACGTGAAAATTATGAGAACAGCCAAAGTCGTAAAATTAAAAGAGCATTTCTATAAGTAAGAAATATCGAATTGATTGATATATCGTTCACTCGATATTAGCAATTCAGATCTGAAATCAGAAGGTCGTGAGCAGCAAATGGCCATAAGAACTACTAGTGCTAGCCAGTGAAGAATATGAAAAAGCTGAACAAAAAAATATTTAAAATGGTAGAAGTCAATATCTATAAATAAACATCCTGGCACTAAAAATTACTCTCCGTTTAGCCTAAAAAGGATGCCCCAATTGCCTCTCCTGCTTGAAATCCCGTGTCATGTCAAAAAGATGCTAGCACCCAGACTAGCTTGAATAATTCAGCGGCAGCCTTTAAAGGCATACGTGCAGAACTGCCCCACAGTTTCTTGAAAAAATGAACCGAGATGAATTTAATATCTCTGAAGCTGGAGTAGCCGAAACCTTCGGCTTTAAAAACGAAACCTTAACCTGCACCCAGACTTCCCTCCATAGAAACAACCTAATCTAGAGAAAGGGAAGCCAACACCTATCTCTCTAAAAGGTGACTGCCCTTAAACCATCCCCATAAACATGAGGCCACCATCGGTATACTTTAAACCCCAACCAACATGCATTTATTAAAAAAACACTTACCCGAGTATAAAAGTTTATACCCCGAGGTAGTCAACTTACCTAGAGTCAAAGATCAAGTAAAGCTAGAAGATGGCAGGTAGTCATACCAATCCTGCCCAGCTTGAATTAAAATATTTCGGGGATCCTAGGGAAAGTTGGCACCTTTTGAATCGCTGCTGGATCTAGCCATCGCATTGAAATCGAGCCACATTCCAATCCTCTCATCATATCGAGACGGTTGGTTCCAAAGTCGGCCTCGATAAACTTCTGATGTAAACGAGACCAACTCGACATCTTATCAGAAAAAAAGTGTTTCTTATTTTATTTTCAGGGGTCCTATTAGAGCTTGAGAGTGAAATCATCCAGTACCACCCATATGCTCTATTGAACTCTTCGCTCATACTTAAACACTTGGAATGAAAACCAAATTCTGCAACTGAACTCATTGTAGTTCGATCCTTAATAAGTTGGGGAAGAGAGCTGTCATGAATGACATTTCAATACTTGTATTGAAAACCCAAGAGTTGAACCCCAGTTCCCTGAAGGCAGATCAAATCCTCCAGGACAGTCCAGGACCCGCGATCTGTTAAGTCACAGGTTTGAATTGTTAAATTATCCTGCAACCCGCCGGCCTACTACGGAGGATTCCCTGAATAGTTGCCAGTCTGCCGCCAAACTGGTGCCAATGAAGACCCATACCTGCAAAGGAGATGTAACCTGGTTAACGGAGGTTGGGGAAGGACCTACTGCCAACCTGCCAAGAGCCAATACTGGAGTTTTGAAATCAATATTGGAAGTCCTGGAATCAAACCCTGATCCTCCAAAGACTACTCGAGTCACACAAAGTGGACGGGAACCCACCCACTTGCTAAATTGCATACCTGAGTTGACGAGTTACTCTGAGGCCCGCCAGTCTCCCAAGGACAATTCCCCAAATGGTTACCAGAGTGATGCCAACCTTTAGCCACCAAAGATCCAAACCTATGCAGAGGTTGCAGCTTGCCTTAAGGAGGTTAAAACAAAACCTATTTGTAACTCTGCCAATGAGCGCCAGCAACTGTCAGCCTTCCGTCCAGAGAGGGTAGTACAATTGAACTACTCAGGTGACATAGTGAATAGTGGCGGCGGAACAAAGCGTCACCACTTCTATTTGCCAGAGCAGGCACAACCTGGATCTGCCGCCCTCAAGACTCTAAGCCAAGATCCATGCCCCGCCAGTGCCTTGTCTGCAAACCTGAATCCTGCAAAAATTAAAGAAGCAAAGTCCCATGGTATAAAAACCCCAGCAGTATGGTGATGACCATATCGTCATTTTTGATAATAAAGTTTTATGAACCTTTGGTTCAAACAAATCTTACCTTACCTAGTCTTAGTGATCTTCCATCTTAACTCCATTCAAGTAGACCATCAGGCAACCGCCCCCTTGGGAGACCAACCTGCAGATCCTATCCAGGCACTATACCGTCCCCCAGGAGCCCCCTTTGGACCTGTGCATTTTACTGACTACCCGCCTAACCCAGCCTACACGGAGTACGACTTAGAGACCATCCTCATTGCTGACCCCTTGACAAGGATTAGAGGAACTGAATACATAGGACGTGAAGGAAAGAGGATTGAGGTGCCGCCCTTATTGTTCAAAGGCAAGTACAATTATCTGCCTGCCTACTTTGTCCCCATGACTCTGCTCTTAACCCCATGACCCGACCGCCCAATGGAGACCCCCGCCGCTGCAGAGACCACATCCACTCAACTGTTTGGAGTACTCTATATTGCCTTGACAGGATTGGTGGATTCCATGGTCCAACCTCTGGACCCTGGTCCTTACTTGGGTAATCCATGTCTTACATTATCAAGTTAGCACCCATTCTATGGTGGGCTTTACCCGCCGGCTCAGCCCAACCCTATCCCAAGCCGCCTAATGCCTCTACCTATGCCTGATTTCCTGACAACAGCAGTCAGGGGAGGGCAGGAAAAGAATTTGTGAAATATAATCTTTATTTAGGTAGAGGAAAGATACATATACCATGTTAAAGAGCCATTGGGGCACAGGAAGATGCTATATGCATTATTTAACCAGGGTAGGTATCAGTAGTATTCTAAGTAAGGATCTTAGTATCCCTACCAATAATTAATGTAAGCTTGGTGTCAGGATGCCAATTGTTGGTGGAAACACTGTTTGTCACAGATGGAGGAACTGGCAGGCCAGAGAGTAATGCCCACCATAGGATGGGAGCCAACTTGATAATATAGGATAAAGAGCAACCAAGCAAGGACCAGAGGCCAGAGTTTAGCACCATCAAATCCACCAAGCATGTAAGAGTAATATAGAGTACTCCAAACATCTGGGTGGGAGTGGTTTCGTTGATGGTGGTGAATTCTTGCAGAAAGTTGGTCTGTGGGGTTAGAGGTGGTGACATTGGTACCAGGTATGTGGGCAGATAATTATACTTATCGCAGAATAGTGTGGGCAGAACTTTGTACCACTTTCCTTCATGGCTGATTGTTTTTGTGACTCTAGTTCTTGCCAAGGGGTCAGAGAGGAGTATATTTTCCAAATTAAATTCTGAATAGGCAGGGTTTGGAGGGTACTTGATGAAATGTACTGGTTCAAAGGGTGCTCCTAGTGGGCAGAAAAACATTGGCAAGGGGTCCATGGGTTGGTCAGTGGAAGTGGTAGGGGCCTGTGTGACTGAGAGACTTAAGTGGAGATAATAAAATACTAAAACTAGATAAGGTAGAATTTGCATAAGCCAAAGGTTCATTTAAACTTTATTATCAGAATGACAATACTGCCATTCTCAACAAAGAAGAGGTTTTATACTATTAAAATTTGCCCCTCCAAAATATGTAGGCTTTAGGTCTGCAATTATTCTTCCAACTGGACTTTGACACTTGGGAAAGGCTTCACAGGCAGCTAATTCTGGGCCACCAGTGTTGGAGAATAGAAGTGATGATGCTCTATTTATCTGGCTCTATTGTCTGCATCACGCAGCCCAGCCAAATAGATCATTAATTTGGTGCTGGGGACTGATAATGACTGAAGCTTATTAGAGTGTTTGATTTCAGGTTTATTTTAAACCTCCTTTAAGAAAGCAGCTACTTCTGTGTAGATCTGGGCCTTTTTAGGCATTTATTTGACTATGATCAATGCTTCATTAGGGAAAACTTCTTGGCTTAACAGGTGGTTCATCAAACAACCTTCAGACTTGAGCCCAAAAAAACGTGGCCAACTAGGCCCTTGGCCCTCTGAGTGGGCAGGCTTTGGGAGCCAGGGTTGCACTCTTGTCTTGAAATTTGCTTTATTATCAATAGAAAAATGTCATTAATGACAACTAGAAAAGGACCAAACAAGAAACGCAATATTGTTAACACAAAATAAACAATTATAATAAATATCAATCAACATAGTCCAAACTACAAACAAAATGACTTGGTACAACAAGTAGAGTAGATTGGGGTTGTTTCATAATTTTCAGGGAATTCTCCCCTGACTACAACAATTTGTGTTCCATGTTCAACAATTACCAATCAGAAATTGGGGCACTAGCCTCCAACAAAGAGCAAAGAATGGGAGCAAGTATTGAGACAAAGAACCAGTCCGGATTCAAACTCTGAACCCTCCTGGGAACATAATTGCTAAAGTTAGTGAAGAGTCTGGAAATAGATTACCTTTTTATAATGACTTGATTCATTTAGTTTTTGCTTCCGCTCTTGATTCTAAGTTTAGAAAGGTTAATAGAATCAACAACAATGTCACCCACCTCTTGGCCTTTGATTGGCTACTTACTTGTCAGTTTTTTGCTCTCATCACTTATTACTAGCCCAGCCACACTTGACGTTCTTCTTTGCATATAATATATTCAAAACTGCTTCTTTCAACATATACAGCTTCATATGTGGTTCTGTTTCCTCTGTATTCACTGCTTCTCTTTTTTCCATATGGGAAATATCCAATCAGGTGAGCAAAATCCTGTCTAAGATCCTCTTAGCAGGTTTTTGCACTAAGAAACCTGGGTTTAACCCTCTTGTAATCTCAATTACCCTCTACTTATTTTTATCTTACCAAACCAGTATTTAAGGACAGCTTTAATTATCTTTAACCTTGTTCTAACAATAAAGATTCTTTCTTCCATTTGATCTTGTACACACTTCTATCTTGATACTTCTTAGGACCATAAAGGAAAAATATTTCCTGTTCTGATTTCTATCCTCTCTCCTGCCTGTTGTCCTTTCCCTTGAAGGGCCAACCTTTACCACTGACTGGCGCAACTCTTCACCAGACAATTCTCACCAAGAGGAGTCTCACGCTCATGGTTGGTTTAAGTATCCTTCCAGACATTAGGGGAGAAAATTCAACTATGGCTGTTCCGCTTCTAAGCCTCCTGAAGCTGAGATTTCCCTGGTTCAACCCAACTGTCTTTCTACCTGCTTACATATATAGTAAGGTATTATCTCTTGGGAAGGTTTAGTTCCCTGATGGGGAGATTTGCCTACCTAGGCCATTTTGATCATCTTGCAATGGTTACAGTTCCTATTGGTTTGGTTATTGCAGGGTTAAACTTAGGGGCCTTGGCCCACAAGATTGGGGATTTATTCCCTTTCAAGTGGGTCCCTGACAAGAATATAGTATAATTTTATAAGGATTCAGATGAGGCACCAACCAAAGGGCTAAAATGAAGCAAAAATAGAGCAACCAAGAAGAAAAATTTCACAAACATAAACCAAAATCAAGTCACACAAGATGCTTGATTTTGCATCCCAAAATAGAAAAAGAACATTTTAGTAGCTAGTCAACAGCTATTAGATTTATGAGCATAGGCATTTTATTGATTTTCAAGGCTCTTTATTTGTGTATATAGGTGAAAATTACTATTCTAATTTGGAACCATGATAAAAATGAAATTTAAGTCATAAAATATAACCTTTTTCTTTTAGTTATTTTTCATTCCTTTTATTTTACAATGGTTTTTGTTAAGGTCAAGTATATAATTCTTAGAAGTATAATAAACAAGATAAAGAGGAAACTTAAGAAGAGAATGATAATTCATTAGATATGATTTTAGAGTATTATATAGTATCATGAGAAGCCACATGTTTTCCATGTACGTCATGGCGGTCATGGGGCTTATCCAAGTAATTGTTCCTCTTAAGTCATGAGGTCTGTCTGAGTAGTGTTCCTTTTAGAACTCAAAATGTTTGATCCTCGTCATAGATGGTCAAATGATAACAGTGCCACCAACTTAATGATTAGTTAGGAAATCATTCAGAGAGTCACTCAGGGAATTGCTTTCCCAAGAGAGAGTAATCAAAGATGTTGTGACATCTCCCCCTGGGGTGCTGGAAGGTGGAACCTTAGGAAATTTCTTGAGAGAGTTGAGGATACAGGCTTGGTATTGATCCAGTTTGGTATTGGGTATAGGAAGTTGGTAGTTATGTTGTTCTTTTCTTGCTTTGCACAGGCAGAGGCAGTCATGGTGCATACAATTGAGTTCTGTTTAATCCCATATTCCTTTGAAAAGTTAAGAGTTGTTTGGTTTGACTTCCATGACAATTCCTGGTCTTTGTAACCCTGGTTATGGTTTATGCATATTGTGATTAACAACCCAGATCTTGTCCTTACTTGGAAGCGTTCCTGTTGTAATATAATTGCTTCCCTCTCAACCCTTTCCTTTTCTTTGTCCTCTTGGTTTTTTCTGGCATATTGTATATCAGGGTCACTGTTGTCTGGCACTTTATCAGGCAGAGGTAATTGTGGTCCTGATGTAGTGGTAATAATGGCGGTTTTATGACCATAGACAAGCTTGTACAGGCTTTTGTCCGTATTGTAATCAACTGTTGTTCTGCATATCATGAGTGCAGTTGGTAGCATATCAATCCAGGCTTTCAGATTGTTGGCAGATAACTTGCTGAAGGCTTTCATGAGGGAACTGTTCAGTCTTTCAACTCTTTGGCTTGCTTGTGGGTGATAGGGGCTGGTGATGGTATGTTTTATTCTGTTTTTGGCAAGGTATATGTTGATGTCAATGGCTTTAAGTTTGATTCCTCCAGCTGTGATTAGGAGTTCAGGTTTCCCAAAATTAGCTATGATCTTCTTAATAATAAATTGTCTTACATTGTTTCCTTTGTATTCTTTTGTAGCTTGTGCTACAGGCTACCTAGTTACATAGTCAATAGCTGTGATGATGTACTTTTTGCCTTTATTGTTGCTAAGCATTGATCCCACAATATCCAGTGACCACACTTTGAATGGTTGGGTGAATGGCACTGGTACTACTGACTTAGGGGGTGCCTTGGTGTAGGCGTACTTTTTACAGACTTTGCATTGGTCTAGTACTTCCTTGATGTTGTCCAGCATGTTTAGCCACCAGTAGTGTGTCTTGAGGTATTCATGCAAGTTCCTAATACAGGTGTGCCTCAGACCTCTGTGTTATAAAAGAATTGTGTCAATCTTTTGTGTTGGAAGGACATAGGGTACAGTATTGCCATTTGATAATATGTGGTGTAGAGTACCATATACATTTTTGAACAGATACTTGTTCTTGAGGACTTTCTCTTGGATGTCCATTGGTGTGCCAGGTGATAACCCCTCTTGGAGATTCCCCATGATTAACATGGGCCAATCAGGGTCTCCATCAGTGCATAGGAGATGTTTACACTATAGTATTGACAGGACATCTGCATTAAGTATTTAATTGGCTGATTTTTACTCAATTATCATGGTGTGCCTTTGTATGAGGCTCATCCATTAAGCTTGCTGTCTAGATAGATAATGCTGAGTCTCAAATAACACCAATTACTTGTGGTTGGTTAGCACTTTAAATATCTGTGCACCTTCCAGATAGCATTGCTATTTCATTAGACAGTGAACAATAGCTATCAGTTCCTTGTCATGTATTGGGTATCTTTGCTCACCATCAGACAATCTTCTTGATTCATATGCTACAGGGAGGAATTCTTTTTCTGCAGTTTGAATTTGGAGTACTCCTCCTATTGAGTGATTGAAGGCGTCAGGTTCTAATTTTTACACTCCTTAACAATTTGGATATTGCAAAATAGGAGCGGTAACCATACATTCTTTTAATTGCCAAAAGTGTTTATCTCTTAACAGTGTACATAAAATTTTTGATGTCTTGCCTGTGATTGCAAATAAGGGGTAGTAAAAGCACCCCAGTCAAGGATGAATATCCTGACGTAGGCTACCAGGCCTAGGAATGTACAAAGCTCACTCTTATTTTGCATCGCTGGCATGCCAGTTATGGCTTGTATCTTTTCTGGGTCTGGCTTTATTATGTCATTGCTGATAATGTGTCTTAAGAACGGGAGTTCTGCTAAGAAGAAGTCACATCTTAGGCTTTTAATATAATTTGGTTATCTTGAAGGGTGCAGAGGACCAGGCAGACATCTTTCCAGTATTGCTCTATGGTTGGCTTGTATATGATTATGTAATCAAGGTAGATTATAGCTCTTTTTCCAATGTGTTCTTTAAAAACTCCATTCATAAAGATCACAATAGTATTTGGGGCATTTGTGATGAAAAAGTTGAGTACAACACATTAAAACAAGCCATAATTGGTTCTGAACGCTGTTTTGGATATGTCCCCTGGCTTAACGCAGATTTGGTGATAACCTGCTGTCAAGTCAATTTTTGTGAAGAATTGAGACCCCACCTATGGGGTTCCTGGTCACCAGTCCCCAAAGTGTGTCCTGGGTCATAGCCAGGGACCAGCTTGGAGGAGTTGTAATTTACCAGTAGAGGGTGTTGGCTAGCTAGAAGCTTATACCAAGCCTGCATTAATTCAAACTCTTCCAAAACTTTTCCTATTACTAGATGGTCATCCCCACCATGCACTTGTACTTCAGATGGTGCTAATTCTTCTGTAGGTCTTTACCAGTCTTTAAGAAACATAGTAAACTCATTCCCAATGAACTCCTGTTCCCTATATGTCATTCCAAGGTGTCTAGTTAACCTCTCACTCCTCCTGGGAGGGTTTAATAGTGGCAAATCTTCTACAACTCTGACAATAGATATCCTCTTCTCCTTGGCCAGTGTAAAAGATGTGGGGCAGTTCACTCATGGGGGTTATTTGCACTACTTTGAACTTTAGGCAGGGGTTTTAATAGGCTTTTATTCATAGTCAGAAGGAAGATACACTTAGAAACCTTCTGTTTATGGCCTGGGGCTCTGGGAAACAATAGGGATTTGCCAATACCTTGGAGTCCTTCAAAAATATCTTGGACTCATTGTACTTGGTCTTGGACTCCTGAACTTGAGACTTGGGCGCCTGTACTCCTCTCTGGATTCAACTCTGTATTCCTAGCTCCTGCTCCTTTTTCTTATGCTCCTGCTCCGTATTCTTGGGCTTCTGTACCTTTATCTTGGTCTTTAGCTCCTTCTGTAGTCTTTGACGCCTTTGTAATCCACTTGATCAAGTCCCTGAAAGCCTCAGATAGCTTCTTCTTTTATAGCTCTTGATTTCAGTCCAAATTCTCTCTCATAACTCTTGTTCTTCAAAACTTAAACTGCCAAGTTTTATTTATCAACAATATATTAAACTTTATAACTTACTTCAGCCAATAAAAGCCCTGAATTTTCTGCTTCTGCTCCTCATTGTTAGGTTTTAACTCTTTAGTTAAAGACCTCAAAACACTGATCAAACAGGCTTTGACCTGCAACCAATCAAATGCTTGGATTCAACAGTTTTGCCAAAAAGTTCACCCAAATGACTTGCTCTTGACTATGGTTTGAACCCTGCACTGTCTCGCTCTGGATAAACAACTTCTCCATGTTTCAAACAGTTTTGCTGTAATTCCTGTCATGTTTCTCTGGAAAATCTCAAGCGCTTTTGGCTATGTTTTACATAGGGGATTTTCAAACCCTTGATTCTTCAATATTTCTTCAAGTTTCACTGCATTTTCTTCAGCATTTTCAAGTTTTGAACTTGCCCGTTGCTTGCCTCTCCGAGTCATTTTGCAAAATTTCAACTTCTGTCTTCACAGTTTCTCCGTCCTGTTTCCGGCATCTTTCTAGCTTCTTCATACTCAATAAGCTCCTTAATAAATTAAAGTTTAATCCCTGTAAAAAAATTCCTCTCTTTTAACCATATGATAATTAATACAATCTTTATATCATATTTTGGCAGCATTAAATCATATTTTAACTACTTATTTCTTATCATTTTCTCTCTTTAGAAACCAAAACCAGCATTCTAGATCCTGTAGTCATTCCAGCTAGTCCTTATAAGCTATCTTATAGTTCCTCAGCTAGTCCTGCATTATGCTCTTATGATCCTTCAGCTAGTCATTCATCAACATCTTCTGGTCCTTCCTCATCCATCAACAGTCTTTTTCAGTCATCAAACAGCCTATTCCAGTCAGCCATCAGCTTATACCAGTCCTTCCAGACAGCAATCACCAAGTTCTTTCCAGTCAGAGCATAGTCCAGTCCTTCCAGTCAGCAATCAATCATATTGTGTTCTGAGGTGTAGCACAGACACACAACAGGGAATCCTAACCTTAGTATTGGATTTGTACTAAGTCTCAGTTAGATGGCAGGGAAGGCTATGCAATTAACTTGTGGCCATGAATGAATAATCTCTACTAGTTGTGGCTAGAGAGAGGCGCTGAATTATGTGGAGACACAAAGACAAAAATATGAATAGAACTTAATTTTTATTGGTAAAAGTGAAATGTAATGTATACTGTGTAACTTTACCACAAAACAGTACATGGACAGTAGTATCACTTGCCACCAGTATTAGTGGGACAAGCAAGCTGCAAAAAATCAGGAAACCAAACAATTGTATTTCCAGCTTGGATACAACCTCATTTCAAGGGACAGAAGCAAAAGCAAGAGATTCATCCTTGAAATAACCCATCAAAGGCAAAATCAAAACATGGTGAATGGTGGTATTCACAACAGACCAGCTCCTTTCAGTTACAAACAGTCCAGTCCTCACCATGAACCACCTAGGTTCCAATCCTCACAATGAACCCAAAGTCCCTCAACTACTCTTCACTGTGATCATACAGTCCTTCTTACTAGTCTTCACTGTAGATTCTGAACCGCCTTGGTCCTATGATCACCCCCAATACCAATACCTCAGACTCAGGCAATAATTCTACATTGTACTGGTGTTTAACTGGGCTCTTACAAGTGGCAATGTACTTAGGCCATTCAACCACAGTCAATCCTCATGGTTGTGCAGTTGTCTTTACTCATACAGGTGATTAAATCTGAGCTTTCAGTTGCAAAGTAATCCAATTTACTTCCCAGAGTCCTGATCCCACCAAGTCCTGCAACAGCTTCTCCAAAAAACTACCCTGGTGACACCCCTGAGCATATCCATGCCCTTCAATGATCACTTTGGGACCTCCCCAAAGCTCCCATGGAAACATAGATGAGGACACCCTACCAGTCCATTAGGTAAGGTGCTTTCTCACAGACCTCCTGTGAGCGCACAAGGGCAAGTAGCGCCATCTTAACTCCACCCCCTTCCCTGGCAGGCCGTACTATCTTTCAGGGTCATCCACTCCCCACCCCAAGCAGCCAAAGGTCCCTTCTGGATGGAGAACAACTAATAAGCCCACAGCAGCTAACGTTCCCTGCTGGACTATCACCTCCCTCACTCCTAGCAGCCAATGTTCCATGTGGATTTTCACACCACCTAGGGTATCAAAAAGGTCATTAATCAGGGGCAGATGATACCTGTTCTTAATTGTAACCTTTTTGAGCTCACTGTAGTCTGACACTGTCATAGTAGGTTCCATAATGCTTGCAATTACCTGAACTAGTTGTGAGGCTCAAAAATTGGGCAAACTGTTAACCAGGTAACCAATTTATCATATTTGAATCAAACTGTTGATTGTAAATGGGTTACTGCTGCTCTGGTTTGACAGCTAGATCTGATTCCCTTTGCAAGTTGACACTGATAAATAGACATAATCTGAGATTCACTTGATCCAATCTCATTTATCAGAACAGACACCATAAATTAGTCACTCAAGGGTTTTTGCGTACTGGACCAGGTACTCTTTGGATGATGCAGACAGAATAGGAGCCATGGATTCAGATGGTATTGCTTAGTAAAAATTTGGTACATATTGAAAATTTTTCACTATTCAACTCTTAAGAGTTGAGTCCTCCCTAAATATTTAGTCAAATAAACCAAAATTCTCCTGATCTAACTTTATTTTATAATGAATCCCATAGTTGGTTTACTCTGCTACATCCCGTATAATTTGATCCTCAGTTAAATCATTACTGGAAGATGGTGCCCACTGTTGATACTTTGCTGTCAGCACCTCCCAATGTTACACCCATGGCCCAGAATCTTGGTCTTTCCTGAATAATTCAAACCAGAGACAGTTGTTCCCTCTCAATGTACCAATTTTTACGCAGAAGATACTCTAATTCTCTCCCAGGTCATTTAACTAGGAAATTTCTGGTTGGGCTTAATCATTTTGCTTAATCCCAGTGTATCCTTTGGAAATTTTACAAAACAGTACTTGAAGCCTTGTTTAGGTTAATCATTTACTCCATGTGGATTCAGGTGGTGATTCCCCACCACATGGAGACTGCTTATAATATGTCAATTTCTGTCACAGTGACCAGGAAAATTCCCCACCACATGAAGACTGCTTCTTATTGTCTGTCAATTTTTGTCACAGTGACCAGGCAGAGCCCTCCATTTTTTTTACTATAAAAAAGACAGCTGCACCAAAAGGAGATTTAGAGGGTTGTATGAGTCCTTTTCAAGGGCTTTATCTAGATAGGCCTTTAGTGTATCATCCTCCTGTGTTGTTAGATGGTAGATAAGGTGTGCTTTTGGCACACTCCCTTTGAGGTCAATTTCATGCTGAATGCCTCAGTTGGGCAGTAGCCCTACTAACTTTTCTTGAAACACAGAACAGAATTCTTGGATTGCATGTTGTCAAATTGGGTCTTGTTTGTGTGAGGTCTCTGCACTTTTAAAGTTGATAATATCATAAATGCAGGTGTTCCAATAAATCATGCTAGGATCCTTTTTGTCTTCTGATTCCGTAATGAACAGGAATACATGGTCTCTCATAAGTGTTTTAAGGTGGGTTGGATACATGTGGTGATGCACCTCACCTTGTTGTATGATGAGGGTAGCGCTATCCCAGCTGATATGAGTTTTGTTCTTCCTCATCCAGTCCAGACCAAGTATAACATTGTACTTGGGGATTGGTATGATTAGACTACTAAGGGCAGTCTGTACGTCTCCTATTTGGGCATGGAAGAGTTTTGCCTCTCTGATAAATGGTGTGCTCTTGTTATCTGCCATGATAACTCTCTTGGTATTACTTTGAACCTTGGGTAGGTTCATGAGGTTGGAGGATCTTTTGTCAACAAAGAATTAGTCTGCTCCAGTGTCAAATAGTGCTTTGCCCTGATATATGCAAAAGCAGAAACTATAAGTGAGGAGTTTATTTCCAGTTTGGGTGGCAAACAGTAAAAGATTGCTATGGGGTACTATGATCATGTTAATTGAGTCCATGTATTGGTCCCTGTATGAGTCTTGCAAAGTGAGGAAGGGTGGCTTTCCTAAGCACTCCCCTGAGCTTTTCCCTCCTTGGTGGTGTTATCAGTGCTCATTTGATTTACTTGAGCAGTAAAATTTCTGACTTGGGGGTTGTCGTGTTCTGAGGCGCGGTACAGACACAATGGGAAATTCTAATCTTAGGATTGGATTTGTATTAAGTCTTGGTTAGTTAGAAGGGAAGGTGATGCAATTACCTTGTGGCCCTGAATGATAAATCTCTACTATTTGTGGCTAGAGAGAGGTGTCAAAGTACTTGGAAACACAAGGACAAAAATGTGAATATAACTTAATTTTTATTGGTGATAAAGAATTGTAATATATACTGTGTAGCTTTACAACAAAACAGTACATGGATGGTAGGATAACTTGCCACCAGTATTAGTGGGGCAAGTGAGTTGTGCAGGATCAGGAAAACAAACAGATGAATTTCTCACTTTGGAAATAGACCCACTTTGAGAAGCAAAAGCAAGGGATTTGTTCTCAAAATAACCTAACAAAGGCAAAATCAAAATAGCGTGAACATTAACATTCACAACAGGGGTGAGGGACATTTGCTCAGTTTTTCTGCTTATTAGGTTGAGGGTCCTTCTTTGCTGTATGACTTTCCTTTTATTTAGTTGTTTACATGAAGGCCATCTGATTTTTGTGCAGCTTTCTTTACTTCCAAAAATAAGCCTTGGAGGTTCTTGCAGAGGCTCATGTCAGACTGGTGTCTGATGTATGTGGGGAGGCCACTGTAGAAGTCCAGCTGTGGTCCAGTTTCATCAAATTTGATGGTGCTGGGGGCTCAATGATGTATGTCTTCATAGGCTACAATGCACTCCTTGATTGTTCCTGTTCTTTTGAAGGTTCTGAGTTCTGTCATGATCAGCACGTCTGAGTCCTTCATGGCAAACATTTTGAGGAAAGCGTCTTTAAACATGTCCCAGTTTTTGTTGTGATCAGGGTGTTAATTGAATAATTTGCTTACAAAGTGTGAGACAGCACCAGTAACATGTAAAGCAATTTCACTTGCCCAGAGTTTGTGGGGGTAGCCTACTTGTGTAAATTTTTTGGGTGCTTTGAATCCAGAGGTTGGTATTTTCTTGGTGTAGTCCTGAGAAAGTTCAAATTTCTGCTGATCATAGGTGTTGGAATACAATTTTGGGTATTTTGGTTGCTTTGGGAACTTGAGGCAGGTTCAGGACTCCTTGAGTACTGAGAAATTAGTACTGTTTGGTTAGTACAAGGATATTGTTGAAGACAACAAGCCCTGCTAGGACTTACTATCCTCTTCATATTGTATCCAGCCAGTGGGGAGTGCCATCTGCTGGGTTCTTTTCTTTGGATTAATTTTTCTTTAAGTTGTGTAGGTGTAGATAACCTACCTGTGCTACCACTGTCAAGTATATACTTCTGGGAAGTATAATAAACAAGATAAAGGCGAAAATTAAGAGGAGAATGATAATTTATTCATAGGAGTTCATAGCATTATATAGTATCATGAGAAGCCACATGCTATCCATGTACGTCATGGTAGTCATGGGGCTTATCCAAGTAATTGTTCCTATTAAGTCATGAGGTCTGTCTGAGTAGTGTTCCTTTTAGAACTCAAAATGTTTGATCCCCATCATAGATGATCAAATTATAACAGGGCCACCAACTTAATGATTAGCTGGGTAATTATTTGGAGAGTCACTCTGGGAATTGCTTTCCCAAGAGGGAGTAATCAAATATTTTGCAACATTAACAACAATGATTTTGAAGGCCTCATCAAGCAAGCAATGCAAAAGCCAAGATAGTGTCAGCAGAAGAACAACTTGGTATATAGAGGCTCCCATTTATACTCATATCTTTTATGTGGATAACAAGGAAGCCAACATGTACCTGCCTCCTAACCCATATGGTTTTGATATGATTTTTTGTAAACCCAACTTCATAGGTACTTCAAATTGGAATTGCTCATAGTCCAACACAAATTAATGAGTGTAAAATGGAGTTATTATTCATTTGAACTGAAGTGCTCAGTTTCCCCAAATTTGGATCAAAGCCAATTAGTGAGTCACTTGTGTCTCTAATAGCAATATTCCAGATTGATGTCTCCACCAATGATACAAAAATTAATTCCCTTGGTATTTAAGGGGATTTCCCTTTCCAAACTAATCTAAGTTTATCTTTATTCTGATTTTTATCTTTAATCTTCAAGCACTCTCTTACTGACATCCAGAAAGACTTATATTTACATCATCCTAAAATAGGGCAAAAAGATAATATAATTTATCTTTTTTCAATTCCCAGGTTGATAACTCCCCCTAGCTTGAACTTCAAGTGTTTTGTCATAAATACTTTCTGTCAAGCTCTCTCATATTTCAATATAGTAGAGAGCAACCTGAAAAAAATGGTGCTCACTAAAGGGGCACCAATCCCCTCTCTCCTTCCATACACCACTACATTTATTGGTACTGCTTATTCTCCTTTGTCTGAATTTACCTCATCCATCATAACTAATCTACCTCTTGAGTAGGACATTACAGATGCTACTATAATACCTAGGGCTATCAAGGTACCCCTAAGACTGCTAGTGTCGCCTATCTTTCTTGGTGCCCCATATGTGATTAGATCTATAATTCTGCCCTTGTCCTGGCTAGAGGACATCCCCCCACTGCTGAAAGTTCCCCTGGTGTGTAACTCAACGTTTTAAGGACCTAATTATTCCTTATGTTGGTAGATGGTGGACCCATCCATACCCATCTTTCCACTCTGAACACTATGGGCAACTGGATGCAGCAATTTGTGCACCCTTCTCTGGTTCACTGCCAACTGGCACTAGTCTCACATTTGTATCAGCTCAATTAAATGACTCTTACTTCACAAAATAACTATGATCAGTTTATGACATTCTTACTTTGAGTCCATGATCTGTTGATGTTACTTTCTGTGAATTAAAGGAACTTGCTGGCTTTACAGCATCACCTTCAGAACAGCATCAATTACCTATGGGCCTCACTTCCTGAATATGTTAAGAAATACCTTCAAGCTTACAAGGAAGGGTTTTCTCCTTGGTGTGCTTCTGTGGAGACTAGTTTGGCCTCTCAAGGCTTTGGTTTAGAGAAGTTGATAGAGCAACTTAATTAATTTCAACGGAATGGGAACACTCAATGCAGGCCCAATCCTGTAGTGCTGCCCACTCCCCCTATCAATGCAGGTGACTGTCATGTGTGACAGTCATCTGCATTTAATTCACAAGGCAACCCCATTCTCAGTATTCAAACCCCCACAGGCCCTGCTGCCTGGCCGCCTGCATTTTTCAGGCTTGAACCAGGAACAGATTTGACTTCAGAGAAACCTCCAAAGCAAACCAATGAGGCACAAACCATACCTGCTTATGAGCCTCTCTAGCCTAGCCAATAGAAGCGCCAGCCTGAATAGAGCTTCTGTGATTAGCTGAGGCCCCACCAATAGAGCATGGCATAAATTAACCCAAAAACAAAGGTTGCCAGATGATGACAAGTCCTATGCTTCAAAGAGTGAAATCAAGATTCTCCACCCAAACCCAGCCAATGATGAGTCAAATTTCCAGATTTCACCAAATTTTTCCCAAACCCCAGTAAATTCTACCACCCAGCCTGAAGAATTCTGAAAAAGTTTTTATATGGTAGATGGGCATACTTATACTCTGGGCTGCCATAAAGTTGCCCACCACCATTTTTGAAATAAATTGTTATGAGCCCCTGGTTCTCTCAGGCCATCACATACCTAATTTTGGCACCTTTTCATTTACAGATTGATTTCTCTGGCTCCACTCCTTTAACCAGCCAACCACAAGAAACTGCAGACAAGCTGCTTAATTTATGATGTCCCTTAGGAGCACTTTCCAGCCCAGTAATTTTCACAGAATATCCCCCAATCCTGCCTATTCAGAGTTCACCTTGGAAGAAATTCTATCTACAATCCTGAAGCCAGAACCAGAGAGCCTGAACTCATTGGATGTAAAGGCACCTGGCATATTAATCAACAATTACTATTCTGGGACAAATATAACTACCTGCCTGCCTGCCTATTTAGTGCCTATGACTCCTTCTGTGATCCTGGGGCCCAACCACCCACAAGAAACTGTGATTGTCAATGAGTTAAAACCCACCCAGTTATTCAGTGTTCTCTACATAACACCCACTAAATTAGTTGATTATATGGTGTCCATTAATGGGCCTTGCTTGGAAAATTGTACTCCTATATTTTAAAGTTAGCTCACATCCTGTGGTGGGCCCTTTCCTCCAGGCCGTCTTCCTGCAAGTTCTCCTGAACCTGCTGCAGGCTGGCTCCCTGACAGTAACTCTGAGATGAAGAAGATATGAACTACCATCCAAGAACTTAAGGCAACCACCAGACAACAAGCTGCTCATCAGACACAAACCTCTTCTCTTCCTACTCCTGACCCACATATTGCTTACTTACCAATCAAGTGTCAAAATTTCAGGCTTATTTAGACAAGGTAGATGTGGCTAGAGCAGCTAACAATCCTTCACCTCCTCATATTGAAGAAGATGTATGTTGCCCTGGGCTTGAAGGGCACCCCCAAATCTTTTGTGTGGTTGCCTTAGATAACTTTGCTCAATAGAGCAGAGAACTAGCCCAGAATCATGATGAGTTGGACAATGACCTCCAAGAGATGAGTGAGCTTACTGATTAAATGGACAGTTGGTTTACCTCCCTCATTAATCAAATTAAAGAGGTAACCCCACAACTGGATGAGATTCAAGCCTTTTGGAAGTCTAACAGATCAAGCTGGACAATGTGGCTTGTATAGCTACTACTTTGGTAGAGACCATCACCCAAGTAGCTGTATCTTCACCACACTAGAGGAAAGCTTACAGCAGTTGAGGGTACAAAAACCTCCTGTTGGGAGAAAGTCCAAGTTTATTGATTAAATACATGTGCTCAATAGTAATTCCCAAGAAATCTTGGGTGGTAAGGCCTCCACAAGTATAGATCTAATTACAAGCTAAATTTCAAGCAAGTGTTTAATCCTAAAACCTCCACTGTTGCTGCCTTGCTCACTATCTATGAAACTTAAATTTATCAAGCGCCTGATGAGCTTAATAAGAAACACATTTTGACTTGCTTTTATCTTAAATGTCAATAGGTTATGATCCCTGAGCTCATTAACATTACCATTTGGGCTCAAATGAAGGAAATGCCAATTGAGGAGCTTGGAAGTGACTTGAGCTTGGAGGTCAAAAAGAACAATTTAATGTACATATATTTTACTCCTAGGGAAACTCTTGCTGAGTTTGCGGATTGCTTCTACATGTAAGATTAACAGCTAATCACTGGTCAATAGCTCATCATGAAAGAAGCCTACACTTCCTGTGCTAATGCCCTTAAAGTCAACCAGTTATTATGTTTGCACTTTAAGGCTCATCAGCCTATGCTGTCTTCTATGAAGGGAATCAAAACCCTCCTTAAGGATATTCATTTAAAACATACCAGTCCTGTAGTTAAAGAAGTACATTTTTGTCCTCTAATCATGATAACTGCTCCTCTTTCATTATGAATCTTAACAATAATGGTCAACTCAAGTATCAATGGTGCCATAATTATGGAATAGTGGGTTACCAATACCAAGTATTCACAAACACAAAGGTAGAGAGAGCTGATACTAGAAGCTAATTGGGAAAAGCCCAGTCAACTTAGAGGTGGAGACACTATTTGTTGATGGCCCTACTCTTTCTGCTCCTATTGCTACTATATCAGCCCCCTACTGTTTCTGGATCTGCATCCTCACCTGCTACGCCTTCCATATTACATGTATTTTATGAATTTCCTAGTAAATCTGAACCTGATGAGTCAGAAGACAATAAATCTGGTGGAAATGGGTATATGGTACCGACAGTTTCCAAGACCATCCCTTATAAGTTATGCTCAAGAAAAACAACTACTACCAAAGTAGTATCAGTGATCCGCTCCTGAGGAAGCCTAAGTAATGTAAAAAGAGCAGTAGTATTAAACCCCACCTAAGAGAATCCTACAGGAATTCCAACAATCATTGTATTCACCAAATAGCCCATAATTTTATATGAACCCAAGAAAGGAGCAAAATGAGTCAAACCATATTATAGTACAACATAAGTCAAAACATACCAAGGTGCTCCAGGACGTATCACAGGGGGGCAAAGAAGGAGGTGGTGCCTTATCACAAGTAGGCGGAATCTGGTGCTTGGTGTAAAGGTAGTCCCAATATGAAGTCTTGGTGGTGTCCTTGACCCAGATATTTGAATCAAATTGGTGACATTCAGTGAAGGGAAGCCAGAAGGAGAGGCAGAAGAGAAGCAGAAGAAATTTCTGCTTCCACTGCATCTGAATTCAATTTAAACTTAGAAACTACTAATTTAGCAAAGTAAATAATATAGGGATCCAAATTTATTGATTCAGAAAATTGAAGTTGTTAGAGCACTGGGTAAATTCCCAGTGCTTCTCACTAAATACTTGAAAGATTGACTTGGGAATATGGAATAATGTGTGATGCAACTTGGGGTGAATGGATTACCATTGAATTGCTTCCTGCTTGGTCATGTTGGTTTGACTGCTGCCAGCAAGAATGCAGAATGCAACTTGCAGCAGTCAAACCTGATAGTTGAAAAAGAAACAACAAGTTGGGAACTGTGAACTAGTGTGTTGTGCCCTGCCCCAAAGGGCAGGCTTTTTAATACTTATTAAGTTAAGGTTTGAACTTCAGTTTGAAGTAGAATTTATTATTATTTTTCAATCATTTGCTTACCTTGATTTTTGCTTGCTTATGGCTTTGCTTTTTGCTTTTGCGTGTTCACACATGGTTTCTTTATTATGTCTCTATATAATTCTTATTCTAAAAATAGGTTTTTTATTTTCTCTTTCTACTGCTTACGCAACCAAAGCCTTCTCTGCTTGCATTATGCAGATCTTTGGCTTACTTTTTCCAACAGTGTTCTCAAACCACCATGTGTTTTCCTTGTTTATCAAACCACCTACCAAGAAACTCCTTTCTTTTTCCCTGAAGATCTTCCCCAGGACTTGGTTTTTTGTACCTATAAATAAAGACAATAGAAGAGTAATCCTTTAAGCTGAAATTATAAGTGGTTTTCCCTAATCACTACTACAGGTTTCTTGCTTCAATATTTGCATTTTCTTTTCTGAATTTTCAATTTTAACTTCAAAATTTTACTTTAGGTTGTATCTCTCTAAAATTTAGTTTTAGAGTAATTACAATTTTATTAGATCTCAGTTTGCTTCCAGATTTGCTAGTGTTTAAATATCTAGGATAATTATGATGGAGATAGCTTGACAACAAGAAATTGGCTTGTTGTCACCATTTTTTTAATTTTAGGGATAGTCTATCTATCTTTATGTTAATATATTCTAATGGGGAATATCTCAATGTAGATATCCCTTTAGTTACCAATAAATCTTTATTCAACACATTATTTTATGTAGTTTGTTTAGGTTTAGTTAACTCAATGACACCTTTTGTTTCAAATCATAAGTTTTTAGCAGGCTTCCTAAAGGTCCTTTTGCAAACTTTACCCACTTTCCTTTACCTTTTAAACCTAAAACTGGATGCTTTACACAGTATAGTATATAACCTTGCACCTTATTGGGTAAGACCTTACATGGTGGTTGAGCAAAGCTGATGATGTGATTGTTGTCTTATCTATATTGTAATTTTAAGATCTAATGACGACCTTATCTTCCTGGGCACTCATTTCCGCTGGTAAGATATTATTGGTGTGTTTTATCACTAACAGACTCTGATTGACTAAGCAGTTGCTTGTGTGGATGGTTTTTGAATCCATTGGCTGTATAGAATTCTGAGCCTTAATGGAACCTGTTATCAAATTTGGAATCATTGGTAAGCTTTTGTTCTCACTATTAACTGATTGATTATTCAATTTAGGCTGTTTAGAGAGGGCCAAAGGTTTCAAGTTCAATTCCTGTAGTGGTGCACATTGATAGAAAGCACTGGAATCAAGTTCCTGACTGGAAAAGGATTTTTTAAGCATAATATTGCTACCAAACTGCATTTTCATAAATTTAAATGACAATGCTAATAACTGAGAAGTCCAGGGTAGAATAATTGTCTTGACCTCAAAAAGATGATATAATAACCAAGAGTTCTGTACTTTCCCCTCATCCTTGATTAATATATTTATGATGAAAGGATTTCCAGTCCTTACAAAAAGTAACTGACTCCTCTGATTCTCAAGATATAGTTGCTCAACCCTACCTTGCCCAAGCCAGCCGTGCTCCTGTGTGGGTTGATTTCTCAGAAAAATCTGATGAACTATCAGAAACTGTATTCCAAACATTACAAGTCTCCCTGCCCCTTCAGGTAGTGTACAAGGAAATCCTGGCTCTCTGCTGTAACTTAGAGAAGTGGTAAAATGAAATTTCTGCATCTAAAGAGATCATAGCCATCTTATCCCCCTTTGGAAAGAACACCACTAAATTTGAAGTAGATGTTAAAAAAGTGAAGGTTAAAGCCATACTAGACACAAGGTATTCTGTTAATGTAGTCTCTTCCAAACTCATGAAGAAAATCAAACTTGCTCCTGACCTCACATATAATCAGTTCTGGGGTAACACTGGGCTGTTGAACACTTGTGCTATTAGAGCATACTCTACTCTCCCTCTCTGATTAGGGAAGCTGCTCTTATCCTCACCTGTGGTGATCTTGAAGAATGAGAGCTACAATCTCTTGATTGACACACAGTTCCTCGAGGAATATAATGCCATTATTAATCTCAAAGAAGGCTTTTTGTCACCAAAGAATTATAATATTCCCCTTATATTTTAGGAATATGTTTGTCTTCCTGGAAAGAGGTTGAAAAGTTGCATGCTGAAATATCCCATGAGGATCTTCTCACTGAAGTTTAGGATGCATTCCTCAAACATCAAGTTGTTCCACTTTCCTTTCCTACTAACAAAAGAGTTCCCCTAATAGCTCATGTTGCAACTGAGCCTCCCTCCTTGCCTTCTATCATATCTTATAATACACAGGGGGCGCTCAAGGAGTTGCCCCTTGAAGTATCTAACAACATGGATCAATCCAAAGACAATATTGAACTGTGGACACTTTCTCTTAATTAGGAGTGCCACAAATTTGACCTACTGGTCCCTGCACAAGTTATTTCTTGGCTTCAAACCTTGCATGAAACATGCCACCATGCCACCTGCTTGTAGCCTTGTGGCTTTCCCCATATATTATACTAATCACAATACTCTACAATAAACAACACCTTATTCTATTCATTTCTGTCCTTTCTATTGGACTGTTGTCTTCCCCAATAAAATACTGAACTCTAATTGGTTCAGTTGCAACACTCACTGTGCTTTCTCTATTTTTCATGGCTCAAAGATGACAGTAGACTTGTAGGTTTCCTATGAGCTTACCATCAAGATATTCATGGAGCTTTATATCCCTGAATCCTTGGGAGGGAATGAGCTCCTCCTGTGTCCTGGGATCTTGGATATCACTCATAAGGAGCCTGTTCAGCTGTTATTAGCCTGCTTGACTGCTTGTGACAGAAATAGTGATATATTATAAATATGTATCCAATTGGTGCGAGATAAATACCCAAATCCACATAGAATTAATGATTAACCACCAAATTGGCTTCAGATATCTTTTAGTGAAATTTTCAATGGATATACTGGGATTTAATAAAACTATTAAATCCAGCCAAAATAATCCCAGATAAATAGCCTGCAATAAAATTGACAAGTCTTTATAATAAAGCCTGGGGCATTGGGAACTGACAAGGATTTCTGTTTTGATTTTGACAGTGAAGACTCCAACATTTGGAGGCATTGGAGTAACTTTAGGTGGACCAAAAGGAGTAGTACTCAGGACAGGACCCCACCTTCTTGCTACAATCCAATCAAGTATCAGATTATACGGGATATAGTGTAGTAGGTTGACTACCAGAGGCATTGGGAATAAGTTAAAATTGAAAAGATAAGTTTTTTATTTGAGAATTTAATAGGACTCAACTCTTAGGAGTTGAACAATAGGAAAATTTTCAATACAGTAGTTTTCAAACCAGTTGAGATAAACATATATTAGTCAGTTTAGAACACATGGACTCAGTCACAAAACAAATTTCAATTTAAAAGGACTAAATAGAAGATAATTTCATGTAAAATGAGCGCTATTTGGCAAATATTTCCAGTCATACAACAATGTCATAACTGTGCTGTTTTAGCAGAGTTACAAGGGGAAAAATATTTAGAAACTAGATAATATTCTTTATTGAGAGATAGTGATTATATAGTTAATGTGAGTCATGGATAACAGGAACATGATTGTGTAGATCACACGGTAGGATGATGAAGGGGGTAGCTTGATCCTAATAATGAGTCAAGAGCCAAAACAAGGTATCCACTGTAAGGGATCATCATTTGTTCATATTGTTGGATTTGGACATTTGAGTTGACTTCCTAGTCTGGCTCTGAGTGACTGTATAATTGGATTGCAGGTCACAAAACCGCTTACTCAGAACCTTGCTGGCGGGTTGAGCCTGCTGTTTTGACAACAACCTATTCAAACTGGGAACAAATGCTTAACAATTCAACAACAAGTGTACCAAACACTAGAACACATGAGTTTCAATCACAGAACACATCTACATTGTTTACTATGTTTTTGATGAACACATGAATGTAAGGTCTTTCCCATAATGGTTCAAAGTTATAAACTAAAGCATGTAAAGAATTAGGGTTAAGATTCAGAAGGTATAAAAAGGTAGGTACTGTCTGTAATATAATTTTATAGAATCCTGCTAAAAACTTGTACTGGGTTACAAAAGGTGTGATAGAGTTTAAGAATCCTAAACAAAGGAGATAAAACAAAGTATCTAATAAGGAATAATTAGTAACTAAGGGGATGTCAATATTGAGATACTATCCATCAGCAAACTGATACATGTAACTATTAAAAGAATTCTTAATAGAAAATAATGGATACAACAAGCCTAACGTAAGGGACCCTATTTATAGAGGAGGATATAGTTGGGGAATCAAACAAGGGTCCATTACTCTCTACAACAGGAGATAGCTCTTCAAGCTGTATGTCAGGATTTACAATTCTTCACCCCTGGAAACCCGGGCCCAAGGGCAGGATTCAAACCCTGAATTTGAATTCCTGCGGGCCGCCGGCCCCATGGACCAAGGGCCCACCCACCTGCGTTTTTCTGGGACTGAGTCCCCGCAAGCTGAAGCCCCTGCTAAGTCCCAAAGCCAGAATACCAGTGCAGGCCCAATTATGATGGTACCAGAGGAGGAGCTTCTCAAATTGCCTAATAGAGGCAGAGAAAATTCCTCTGTGAACTTCATGAATCTGAAGTCCTCTTGGATGACCAATCAAATTCCTCTACCAAGAGAAATCATGGGCTTTAGGCCTGACCCTGTGACCATGGCCAAAAATCAAGAAAATCAAGTGACCAATTTGGACAGTCTGATCAATGAGAGAGCACCCAGCCAAGGTGCCAATTTGCTGCTCCACACCTGGGCCTCCTGGCCACCTGCCTGTATTTTTCCCAATACTTTGATGAAAACATCCTGAGAAATACTAAGTTTGGAGGCGGAATGCTATATATGCCTATAGATTTCACGCTCAAACCTTATCGCCATTTTTGAATAAAGGTTATGTTATTTTGGCTCACACAGCTACTACCGTTTATTGTATTTGCCATCTACCAAATCAGCTCCAGATCTTCCAGTCCTCCTGTCCCACCACCCATCAATTTCTGCCCTCCAGGTGCTCTCTTTGGCCCAGTCCATTTCATGGAATATTCTCTAAAGCCTGAATACAAGGACTACACCCCAGAAAAGATACTTGAACTTGATCCTTGAGCCCGCATACAATCTGCAGTTAGATACAACTGTCAAGGCCTGCAGATATTCTCAACTCCCAAGCTGTTTAGAGGAAGATTCAACTACCTTCCTGCTTACAACGTCCGCATGGAGCCGCCTGTGACCCCAAAACCTATGCCTGCTTCCTACCCAGATTCCTACTGACCACACAAGTAAGCTGTTTGGGATTGTGTATATCAGCCTCACTGGGGTGATTGGCACTATAATCCCGGCTGCTGGCCTGTGGTCTTGGGCAGGGAAGTCCTTTTCCTATATTTTCAAGTTAGCACCTCTCTTGTGGTGGGCTCTGCCTGCAAAAACCCTGGCCCAAGTTATCCCCAAAAACAACAGGCCAGCCATCCACAATTGGTTTCCTGACACTGTAGGGTAGGGGTTGAGCAAGGACCAGGGAAGCACAAGGTACCTGTCCCCTGAGACAGAATACAAGGCAGGATTAAGGAGAGCCAGATGGTGACTACAGACCAAAAATAGGGGATTTCAATTATCTGAACAAGGAGATACTATTAAACGCTCAAGTGAAGAATAGGGCAAGATTGCTTTATTGTAGAAATAAATGTTGATTGAACAATTAACTTGGGATTTGGATGGGAGTTCTTATACTAGGGGGGTGGAATTTAGAGTACAGACTTAATGAGTTTAAAACCCAGGTGTAATGATTCACATGCAGTGGCAGGAATCATGATGCAGGCTATTTTTAGATGCATTATAGTACTTAGTTCCTTGTAGGTTTTACTTGCATCTGCATTGCTGTGGTGCATAAGAGCAATTAATTGACAGTTAATTGAGTAGCAGTGACCTAGATTATCCAAATTTGGAAGTTGGAAGAGGCCTTCATTTATTGGATAACTGTTGTCAGGGAAGTGATTCCTGACATCTAAGGCTTGTTGTTTTGAAACTTCCATTCTTTAACTAGGAAGAAAGAAAAAACTTTGAACTAATCACTTAAATATAAATTAAAAAAATGAGATTCTTAAAATTATAAATTTGAAGTTAAAAATGACAAACAATTGAAGGGAAGAAATCACTTAGAATTTTGGCTTAAAGCCTACTCTTCACAAGCTCTTTATTTATAGAGGCTCATCTTCAGTTAAAAAATGATGGCCACAGGAGAACAACAGCCAAGAGAAGGGGCAACTGGAGAAAACAGAATAGGGGAACCTGGAGGAGTTGGTAAATCCCAAAAGAATGGAAGCAGCTGCAGATCAGCAACATAAAGTGGAGAAGAGAGGGTGACAACATAAAAGGAGTTTTGAAAGGCAATTAGAAGTTAAAATCTTCTTAACTTTAAAATAGAAATATATATAAGCTATTAATAGCTAGGAAAAAAGAGGACAACAACAGAAATTTGAACGCAAATCAACGTAAAACAAGGTAAATATATTGAAAATACTTAATTATTAACTTTCTACTTTAAAATCTCCTTATTAACATAAAGAAAGACTAATTTAAACCAAAAAATAAATTTTAACTAAATAGCCTGCCCTTTGGGGAAGGGCATGACAATGAAACTCAGTCATAAAAGTTACAAAATTGATCCAACAATGAGCCTTAATAGCAACTGAAACAGAAAATGTAGATATCGAATATCAAAATGCATAAATGAATCTATAATACTGTTACTAAATTGTCCAAATTAATAATGCAATCTAGAATACAAAAAGAAAATAAATATTCCAAGGGTCTGTTTTGGGATTAGAATCAATTAAAAAATCAAATTTATCAAAACATACAAGTAACATTGCATATTTACAACCAAAAATAATTGATATAAAGATTTGAGAATCTAATTTGAAATAAACAGTAGTGACTAAAAGCTTTATTGCTACTATATATAGAGAAATAAAATTAAAATAAATAAATTATATAGATAAACTATTTTTATTTTTATATCAAAATGAGCGCATCCCAATAACAGAGCCAATCAGAATGGGTGTACATGTGGTGTCTTTGTGCTTGACTCAGACCAGACACACCTCAGTTATTGCACCCAGTTTAACTTAATGAAATAATCCTATTAAAAATAGGACTTGTCTTTGTTTGCAAATTGGCACGCTGACTTGTGGTCAATCTAGCACCAGAGAATCCAGTGATCTGGTGCTAGATTGACCACAAGTCAGTGTGCCAATTTGCAAACAAAGACATCTCCTATTTTCAACAGGCTTATTTAATTAAGTGTTACTTTCACTTGAAAAACTCATACTAATAAAAAGCAATAAAAATTCTATTAAAACAGAAAAGCAAAAAAGTATTTCTAGAAAATTAATTTTATTTATGTGTGTGCTCCTTTTTGAGACAGTCTCTCAGACATAAATGTCCAAATTTAGAAGCACATACATTGAAAATAATGCTTTAGTTCCCTGAATAGATTTTGGTGGATTCACTCCTGAAATCCACTATTTCCAATTTGAGTCCCAAAAATAATCAATATTTTTAAATAATGAGTTGTTTTGTGTTTGATTTCATCACTTTTGTGACTGAACCTCATGTGTTCTCTGTTTGTGTAATATTTGCTACACACTCATAATCAAATTTGATGTAGAGTGCTTCAGCAAGTGAATGGATTGTGTGTGTTATGAATTTGAGTTCCATGTGTTTGCTATCTCATTTTTGGAATTCAATATTTGACTTTATTTTTATTGTGTGATTGACGTTTTTGTTTTCTGGCCCTAGATAAATGGAAGCTTTATTGAGTAAATTGACCTTCAACTGGTTCCAGTTGAAAAAAATTTGTGACTGAGACCATGCGTTCTAAACTGACTAATATATGTTTATCTCAACAGGTTTGAAAACTACTATATGTACCAAAAATATTGACTCAGTAATTCCACCTGAATCTATAACCCCTAACCTGATTCATCATTGTAGTGTACAACTTGCCCAGTACGCAAAAAACCCTTGAGTGATTGATTTTTGATGGCCTTTCTGATAAACTAGGGCATATTTAGTGACCCTTATATTACTGCAATTTATAAGTGTCAACTTGGTACAAAGATTAAGATATTTTTGATTAACTGGAGCAGCCATAACCCATTTTCAATTGACAGTTTGATTAAGATCATTCAATTCTCACAATTTTTCAATGTTTTCTGTGATTTCCCAGTTTTCTGACTAAGACAGTTTATACCTGGCTTTATAGAAGCTACTGTGACACTGCTATCCCAATTCAAGTTGCCAAAGTTCAAGTTCTTGGTCATGTCCAACTCCAGAGTGTGCCTGCTGTTCACTATCTCCATCAATTTGGCACTTTTAGTAATCTTGCCTTACCAGAAGCTGAGCTGCAAGTTTTGTCTCTCTTTTCCACCCAAGATTCCCCTGCAACTGACCCTGGTCCGGCAATATGAGGTTCTAAAGCTTCTAAACCACTTTTTAGACATCTTTGTCCAAGGCCCTAACAATTGTGGACTGGCCAAAGGAGTCATACATCAAATTGATAGGACAACGCTCCTCCTTTTAGAGCAAAATCATATTGCTGTAGCAGAGTTGAAGACACTCAGGCCTCTAAAGAGTTAAAATAAATATTAGATGCTGGGTTGCTATCCATCTCCCAGAGTCCCTGGGCTTCTCCTCTGTTGATCATGAAGAATAAAGTTAGTGAACATTGTATTGTGATGGATTACATATGCCAGAACTTTCTTACTAAGAAAGATTATTACCCCCTGCCTCAAATTGATGATGTTCTACGTCAGCTAGGAGGCTCTAAATTATTATCTGACATGGATCTTTCTTCAGGATATGGAAAAGTAGACCTATCTCCAGAAGATATAAATAAATCTACATTTATCACATATGAAGGACTTTTTGAGCCTACACACATGCCTCAAGGATTGTGTAACACACCTGCTACTTTCCAGCAAGCTATGAACTATATCCTCTATGACTTAAATCTGTCCTGGGTGCTGGTGTATCTATATGATAGCATTGTTTTCAGTTCCACTTTCACTGAACATTTAGTTCACTTTAAAGATGCCTTTCCTAATATTTGAGAAGCTGGCCTCAAGCCTAGACCCTCTAAATGTTCTTTCTTCAAGAATTGTCTGGAGTTTCTGGGACATGAGACTACACAAACAGATATTTGACCTATGACCAAGAAAGTTGAGGCCATCAACAAAATGCTTCCACCTACCAACCTCTGTGAAGTACAAGTCTTTTGAGGGATGATGGGGTACTATAGACAGTTTATCCACAACTTTGCCAAGCTCAGTGAACCTTTAGTACAGTTACTGAGAGGTGTGCCATTTAAATGGACTGAGAGTCAGCAACAATATTTTGACACTTTGAAATAGAAGCTCAAATAGACGCCCATCTTAGTATACCCCAGCTACAACAAGGACTTTATCATGTACACTAACTCTAGCAGGGTTGCCTTGGGAGCCATCCTGGTCCAATTGGGTGATGAAGGGGTGTATCACCCTGTTGCCTACTATCCTTGCATCCTCAACAAGCATAAGGAGAACTGCAGCATTACATAAAAGGAATTCCTAGTAGTGTTACAGGCTGTGAAGCAATCTAGGCACTATATCTACAGCACTCACTTCATAGTAGTGACTGATCATCTTTATATTTGTTGGCTCCAGCAGTTGAAAGAGCCCAAAGAACGCCTAGCATACTAGTCTTTATAGCTGCAGGGCTGTGAATTTACAGTAGTACATCCTCCTGGATTTCATCATCAGAAATTTGATGGCCTATCCTGTATGCCTATCTTACCCTGAACGCTGATGAAGCTGATTGCTTTCATAAACTCATAGGATAACCTTCTGCTTGGGAGGCTGAGCCCAAAGAAATCAGCTCTTTGCAGAAGCTGTCAACAGATACCATCATTAGGGATAACAAGTTATTAAAAAAGGTTAGATCCCTATACCTGCCATATGTTTGCTCCATTCTGTGTGTCTCTTTGTAATACAAGTCCACCTAGATACTGGACATGGAGAATATCCAAGACTTACATCTAGTCCGCAAACACTACTATTGGGAAGGCATACCTGTGCTAGTCCTGCTGTTATAGCCACTTGTCATGATTGTCAGTTGCAATACCCCCAAGTAATTCAATGAGAGTTTGAGTTAGTACTACCCAAAAATACCTTCCATACTGTCAGTATGGATGCTGTGGGCCCTCTTCCTTGTTCTTACTCTGGACATTGGTTTTTTCTTATTTCAGCAGATCATTTCAGCAAGTGGGTAGAGTCTAGAGCCACCAAGGACATTACTGCTAAACCTACAGTCATGTTCTTGCTCCAGGATGTGTTATATTGCCATGGCTGCCCCCAGCTGCTGCTCTCTGATAACAAGAATAATCTTAATGGCTGACTTGTGACTTCATTGGTGAAGGCTATGGGTACCCATCAGTCTTTTGCTGCCCCTTACAACCCCTCTACAAATGATACTTTAGAGCAAACCAATTCCACTCTGGTCTCTATTACACGCAAGTTGATCCATTCAGATGCCTCTAGTTAGGACTTATAATTGTCAGCCATATTTTCTTATTGCTTACGCAAGCATCATACTACACGGGGTCTCCTTTTTCAATGATATATGGGTGTGAAGCCACTACCCCTCAATCTCGGGGCACACACTTATTGAGTTAGATGCTGCACCTGGTCATGAACAACAAGTCAAAGAGCTAGTCAATAAGGTCATTGCCATCCCAGCCACCGCCTATGTGACAGCTTAACAGGCTAAATCCTTGGAGTTGTCCCCCTCCAACGCTTCTTGAGCCCCAGCACTTGAGTTTCAGGTAGGAGATTAAGCCCTATACTACCAAAATTAAGCTGGGGGCCAAGCTCATTAATTGTATCCTCTTTGGTTTGGTCCTCTTACATTAATCTTCAAGTGGGGCCCTTAGTATACTATAAAGGTGGATTCTTCTGGACCCCCTTTGCATGCTCTTATGCCAAGTTTTTGAGGGCCTAATGCTCTGCTGAGTCTGATCTTGAGGTGGGGCCTGTCATGAATTTGAGCTCATTAGAGGTTTTGATTGGCCTTGTGGATGGCAGTTTCAAAGTGACCGCTTTGAAGGCCATATCTTTTGCATCTGTCCTGAGGTGTTTACCATACCAAAATTTGAGTTGATACCAATACCTGAGACTTTTGCATCCTTGCCCACCTCTTGCCATTTGGAGTATCTCTTCTAAGGCTTTTAGGATCAAATCTTTGGGTATAGAATTAAACACCCCTTTTTACAATAAAACTAGGTTTGTTTCTGCTCATTGATTTTGATATTGAATCTTCAGCACTCATCTTCCATTCACTATGAAGATCCCATCTTTATTCATATACAGATCAAACAGGATTAAATCCAGAACCTCAAGTCTTACATATTTAAGACTTTTATCAGAGTTCTTTATTATGTCAAGTAACAAAGCACAACTCAACGACTCCCTCCTGGGGAAAGGATTCCCCAAGAAACACCCTAATTAATAAACAATGAGGGGCACACTTATCATACACTCATGCTGTACATAGATCAAACGTTCCAACCCCTAAGTGGAACATTACCTGGACAAGCCTTATGACTGCTATAATGTACATGAACAATAGGGGGCTTGGTGTGATAGCATATAATACCTTTCTTTTGCATTCAATAAAGTATCATCATCTCCTTAAAATTTCCCCTTTATCTTGTTTCATGTACTTCCCAAAAGTATATACTTGGTATCAATAAGATCTATATGGACTTTGTTAGCAATTGAGGATCAACCTAGGTGATGCTGATAATTACAAAGATGTATGAGGAATTTGAGTAAAAATAAGCGGTTCAAGTAATTATTTAGGGCAATCCCAAATCAACAGGAGGCATCTATAAGTCTGTTTAACAATCATGGGCAAGAAACAACCTTAAAAATAGATATAGAGAGTAAATGTAGAAGATCTATATTTCCAAGTAGTTTTATTTTTAATATAAATTGTATTACTTGGTCACATTTGCTTTTATAACCCTGATTTTTGGGGATCTGGGTTTCCTTGGTGGGTTTACACATAGGATGCTCAAACATTTACCTTTAAACTTGAGGGATTATTCATCTGAGTTGACTTTAAGAGGCTTGATTCTGCTTTTCATATTATGCCCTGATTCTCAGTGAAAAATAGTCTACATTGCTTGTATATTGGGTTGCATTGGGCTACAAGAACTTCTACTCAATTACCTGTAGTTGATTTTTTGAATTGAGGAGTTGACTTCTAGGGAGTTAAATTTATCACATTATCAGTTTGAATAATTCTTTTTTATGAGTATGGCTTTTACTATGCCTTATTATTTCCTCTCTCCTTTATCAATAAGATAAAATGTGATGGATTTTAAGGTTACAGTGCTGATGCAATTCATCACAATTCATGCTTCTGAATTAAGAGATGAATTAACCTCTATTCATTCATGTAGTTATTAATAATTTGTCCCATTGATGATTAGTATGGATATCAATAATATAAATGGAGGTAAGTTCTATATTCATATCCTCTTAAATATTGAATAAGGCTTCATAAGTGGATCTATGCTCGTGTATTTTAGTTAATTAGTACAATCCTCGATGGATATTTTAGAAGGATCCGCTGTAAGCAGTGAAAAGATCCAAGGCGGATGGATTGATTCTGCTGGAATGGTCCGCCACAGCCATAGCCACTAGGGCTGCTTCGGCCAAGCCCCAGGCAGCCGCGGCCAGTTTCTGGCTCCTGACTACTGTAATCAAATATTTATTTATAATTTAAAAATATATGAATATTTCGTTTTGGCCATAGCGGCCTAGAGCCGAAAGCTAGCCGCGGCTGAGCCGAAGCATCCCTAATAGCCACAATACGTGTCTAGATTTCAGCCATTCCCAGTGTTTACATTATATAATACCCAACCAAGTTCTACACTACATCCTAATCTTTGTTAGATCTTTTTTATATAAAGATGAATATCCTTGATTCTCAATTCGGTGCAATTGTAAGATATATTTACGCTAAAATAAACTCAAAAACCATGTATCTAAAACCGCCATCTTCGTTTAGGACTTTAAAGGCCAATATGTTTCCATACGATTATTTCAGTCCATTACCATTATTTCTGGTGTAAGTTTCTCTCTCTCTTGGTTTTGTTAAAAATTAGATCATTTCGTTCATTATTGGATTTTACCGACAAAACCTCATTGAATTGCTGGGTATTTATGGCGCTGGAATAATCTTGGGACTTTTGGTAAGTATTGTCCCACTTTCCAAGCTTTAATAGCATGAGCCTAACTATTTAACAAAGATTACTGTTCCTCCTTGGCCTTACCTTAACAGTGCCCCTGTACCCTGGCTTTCTTCTTTATCACCTCCTAAGCCCTCAGCCTCTTCTACAACAGACGCTTCAACTCAAGAAAAAAAAGAAAGTTAAAGTGCTTGTAGTGTTTTTAGTTTACCAAGATTAAAACTTTGATATTTAAAGCTCTCCTTCCCAAAGAAAAAGCATAGCTTGCTTATCGCACTTCATTTTAGTAGCTTTCTGCATTTTACGCGTCATATTTCCATTCAAAGGGGTTCTACAACATTCGATCAAATTGCTACTGACGATAAGGTACGTTCACTAGAAAGAGCTAGTACATCACTGGTTCTTCAAATTTTAAAAAGACTCCCGAGGGTATTGGCTCTATTTGATATTTGGAATATGTCTGCTATAGAATGTGAGTTCATCGTTGGCTTGCTGCATTTATTTCTATTTTTCTGAAAACAGTTGTTTTTTGGCGTTTAAACAATGTACTTGTCCTAGAAGTTCAGTAGTCTCCACTCAAAATTCTCACCAAAGACGCCTATGACCTAGCAGTTCCGATTAGTGCATAACTGATCTCTATCAAGAGTTTGAACCGATATTTCTATTGCCCTTATAAATTCATCAAAAGTGATTCAGTACGGCTCTGCTTCTTAATTTTAAACACATTAGATGAAAGGTTTGCTGCAATGCCTGAATACAAGTAATATTTGGATTTCTCACAACAGAGCTAGACACATTTGAAATCAGCAATTCAAAGACGTAGTTTTTGTTTAATTTAATATTCACACCAAATCGTAAAACCTACAGGCCAATACTTTGGAAAGATAAAAGCAGCCGAGCATACAATTTATGTTTCTGAGTCTATCAAGTTAGTATGTAATACATGTAGAATTATTTATATTAACCATTGGATATCTTCATAAGGTATTTCAATCTTTAGCTATTGTTGTAGCGACCTTTGAATATCCAATGCTATTAAGTAAACAGGGACATATCGATATGAAACTGCTACAGATCGACTACATTGGTTTTAAAATGGAAGTCAGGGTAACTTAAAGAAAAAGTTAAGTTTATATATTCTGTCCACTTGGAGCTTCAAGGGAAATAATACTGAATGATCCGGCTTGCTTGCTCCTTTTCTCTAGCAAAACACTGCCTGTATTTTTTCTAAAAAATAAGAAGATGCATTTCTGAATTTATCTATAAAATATAGAACATGTGGATTTAACCTAGATTCATATTTCTACAAAATTCTATAATTTTGTAGTAATGGAATCCCTTAACATATACCACCGTTGAGAAATTTAATCTAAATCCATTTTAGCTTCCAAACCCACTCTACTGCTTTAACGTTACACGTTTTGCTAACAAAGTTGTTTTTAATCTAGATTTTAGGCCAAATGCATGGTTTCATTCTCAAAACAGCAGGGTCAACCTCTTGAAAGTCATTGGCCCAATCGAAAATATCTTTGGCTTGACTCGATCTGCCCAAGTCTTGCTGTACCTTTCAAATCTCAAACTTGAATCAACAAATTTGAAGGATCAAGACATCCTGATTCCATGACTGGCATCCACTAGTCTCTTAAAACAATCTATAAATGAAGCCCTGCTGTTACATCTAAACCCACCCAAAGAATTTCTCTCTAGCCATCACACTTCTCCCCTCAGAGACAGGCATGGATAGCAAAGAATGAGGGAGAGGTGATCATAGACAAGGTTAACCAAAAATTAGGTCACCTCATAGCCAAACTTTCATCCATTAAACAGAGCATTGGCATGGTAGAGACAGAGCTCTCTGATCTGTCATCAACTATCTAGGAAGCAGCGACATAACTCAAGAGAAAGGTACACCATTATGATCAAACCAAAAGGATGTTCTGTAGTTCAAAGAAACACTCTAAAGCTGATTTAACCAGCCCTTTACAACAAAAAAGGAAGGAAACAACTTACCAAACACCTAGTAATACCAAGCAATCTTTGGGGGTGTCAAAACAGCAGGCTTGACCCGCCAACAAGGTTCTGACTAAGCAGGTTTGTGACCCGCAACTTGACCTTTCAGTGGCATGTAGCCAAACTAGGAAATCAACTCAAATTACCAAATCCATCAACAAACAAATGATGATCCTTTATAGTGGATACCTCGTTTTGGCACTTGACTCATTATCAGGATCAAGCCACCCCCTTCACCATTCAACCGTGTGATCAACACAATCATGTTCCTGTTATCCTTAATTCACAATAACTATATAATCACTATCTCTCAATAAAGATTATCATCTAGCTTCTAAATATTTTTCACCTTGTAACTCTGCTAAAACAGCACAGTTACAAAATTGGTAGCACAGTAGGTTTTCCATTCTACATTTTCCTTTAAAATTTTGCCTGTTGCCCATACCCGCCACAGTCAACAAATCTATGAAAGAATCATGTTGGGCCTCCCGCTGGATTAGACGCCATACACACCAGGTACCAAAATACCAGAAGGGTTTGTGTTATACCAGAACATGGTTGTACCAGTCTCCGCCTTCAACACCCTGTCAGCGCAAGGGTTCTTCCAAACACCTATCACTATATCTTGAGCCACAGATAAGGGCACCATGCCAGCCTATGTGGCCTAACAACTTCAGAGCGCCGCCTTGGAACCATTCACTGAAGCCAACAACAATAACACCGCGGCTTGGATTCAATCTGCCCAAAGTAAACTGGCACAGATGGAATGTCCACAACACTTCTGGATTGCAGAGATATCCATCCAACTCACGCATGATGCAGGCACTTGGTGCAATAAGTGGCATTAAGACCATACCGTAAAGTATTGGGACACTTTTAAATAAGACTTCTTGGCAAGATTTGTATTGAAGGACTCCAACCTCATGATTATCTGCCAAGTAAAGAACCTGACCCAAACAGGCACTGTAAAAAGCTCACACGTGCCTACAAGGAACTCCGCCTATGTGCCTCTGCAGATACGGCATTCAACGCTCCAGCCATACATCTCATGTACTACAACACCCTCAAATTACATGTGATGAGACTCATCAACCTGGACCAAGTAACCAATATGCAGAGCCTGTATTGCAAAGCAGAGAAACCAGAACAAGCTTACAACGCCCTCCACAAGGCGCAGACTGGAAAGAGGGAGAGACCCAAGGACTCATACTCAGCTGGACGCACCAACCACCCTTTGCCTGGCAACCATAACAACAGCAATAACTCAAACCATAAACCCGCAAGTTTGAATGGCCATGGGAATGGGAACAATGGACAATCAAACTGCACACATTTTAGAGTCACCACCACCCAAGACAATCAGAACAAGAGAAAAGCCTGGGGAGAGCATTAAGCAAGCCAAGCTCTTCCCAGACTTTCCTCAACTTGCTCAGCGCCAAGTATTGACCTGAGGACGTGGACCAATGCCCAATAATCCAGGTACCCTCAGGAGATCTGGTCCTCTACACCATTGTCAGACATCCCAATAAACTGATGTCCTATTCTTTTCATTTTTGCAGTTATATAGGTTCTATACTTCTAGACTCAGGCGCAGATTGAACACTCATTAACAGCAATTTTGTGGACAAGTTCAAGTTAACCACTAATTCTTTGTGGATAAAAAATGTGGTTTTAGCTGATAAAAACCACAGTGCCATATCACAGGACATTGTCCCTTTCTCTATTACGCTAGAGAACCTACACTTCACCATCTAGGGACCCGCCATTGACTTCCCTAGATTTGACACTGTACTTGGACTGGACTGGCTACAAAAGAATAACCCTCACATATAATGGGTCACTTCCATATTGACCATCAAGTGTGAAGGAGTCAACCACCAGATCTATCCTGACTCTGTGGACCAGCTCTTTGGGTACCAAGTCTTTGTACGCATCACAGAAACTCTCAAAGAAAAGGAGAACCTCAAGGCAATTGACTGGGACTCCTGCCAGTACAAGATCATACACTTCAAAGACCATCAGGATACCACCACACCTCAGGATAGAGATATTGTAGCCTGCCATCCAGAAATACTCAAGCAGGCTCTACCAGGCTTGCCACTGGAGAAACACATACAGCACTCCATCCAACTCAAAGGAGCATTACCTAAGGCGCACCCTATCTACCACCTCACTCCCAATGAGGATGACACCCTCTGAGCTTACCTCAAAGAAGCACTGGAAAAATGACTTATCCGCTCCTCAGAGTCTCCCTTTGGTGCTACTGTATTCTTTGTGGCAAAGAAGGATGGTTCCCTCTGCCTTTTAACTGACTATTGCACCTAAATGAAGGTACCATCATGAATTGTTACCAACTTCCACTTATTGACAACCTCTTTGATGCCCTGGGCGGAGCAACTTTCTTTTCTGAGATTGAACTGATAGCAGTATAAAACCAAATCAACATTAAGGAAGAAGACATACCCAAGACAGCCTTTGCACCAAATACAGGTCATAAGAATGTGTTGTGCTTAACTTCAGGATGACAAACACACCATCAACCTTTGTCACCTTCATGAATGAGATATTTACCCCTCACACTGGCAAGCACACCCTAGTATACTTAGACAACATCATTGTATACAGCCCCTTGATAGAACAAGCCATAAGGATTTGGAGGCAGTCTTTGCCATCCTGGCACAACATAAGCTGTTGGCCAAGCCCTCTAAGTGTCAATTCTTCTGCAAACAGTTACCCTTCTTGGGGCATATAGTCTCAAAGATGGTATCAAACCTGATGACCAGAAAATCCATGCCATATGTAAAATGCCACCTCCAAAAGACAAGTCCAAACTTTGTAAATTCTTGGGGATGGTTGACTACGTCTGCCGTTTTATCCCCAACTGCGGCGTCCTGACTGCACCGTTATTAGCCATAACTGGCACCAAATCCAAGTTTGTATGGACCCCACAAAGAGACCTCTGCTTCTGGCGTCTGAAAAAAATGACAACTTCTCCCATCCTCCAGTACCCCAAGCAAGATGGAGAGTATCAAATGGAGACAGATGCCTCTGATGCCTCCATCTGAGGCGTACTACATATCAAGAGCAACAATGGCATTTTCTTGCCTGTGGCTTATGAGTTACGCAAGCTAAAAGACAGCAAGTGTCACTACACCATACACAGCAAAGAATTACTGGTGATTGTACACTGTCTTGTTAAATGGCGCTGTTACTTGGAATGCCAAGAAGAGTTCACCGTCCTAACTGACCACAAATCCCTCATCTACTTTAAAACACAAGCCAATTTTTCCAGACGCCAGGCATGCTGGATGGAACTCCTTGAGCAATTTTAAATGATAATACAGTACAAGCCAGGACCTAAACTTGCCATGACAGATACTCTCTCTCATCTATATGTCAGAGCTACAAGAGGAGAAAATGTATTAGACCCAGATTTTCTCCTCCTAGTTCTCTGCACCAAAGACAAAGGGTTCCTTCTGGGCATCACAGACATTAAAAAAGAAACAGTTATCTAAAACAAACCCCTATTTGCCAAAGTATATGGAACACTTCATTGTAAGATGATAAATGTAAGTACTATCCCATACAGTCCTACATACCAAAGAGTTGACACTACCCTACGTTACCACAGAGACCTGGGCCATACAAAGAGTATCAACTTTTAAGAATTTCTTAAACATAAAGCATGGTGGCCAACACTTTACCAGGACTTTCAGGAAGTCATCAATCAATGTGAGGTGTGCAAGAAGTTTGCAAGAAGTGAGACCCCATCTAAGTCTGTGTTACCCATCTTCTCTCAGCTACCCTTCAAGGTATAGACCCTAGCCATTGTGGGCCCCATGCCTGGAAAGCACAACAACAAGAAATACATCATATTAGCTATTGCTTTTACCACTTGCTGGCCAATGACGTAAGCAATAAGGGCACCTACTGGCAACAACATGCGGCGCTTCATAGACAAAGAAATTATTAGCAAATTTGGAAAGCCAGAACTGCTAATCACCAATGGAGGCAAATAATTAACCTCCAAAAACACCAATGTATACCTTGCAAAAAAAGTGGGGCCCAGAATACAGTAACAATGCCTTACCATCCTCAGGCCAATGGATGGGTCAAGCAGCTAAATAGTAGCCTAGTACAAGCCCTTACCAAGCTCACTGCCAGGAGACCTGAGGACTAGCATAAGCAGCTATCAACTGCACTCCTTGTGTGTCAAACTTGTATAACATATCCACCGGGAAGAGCCCTTTTGAGCTCGTTTACAGCACACAACCCAACATTACCCAGGCTCTCTCAGGACAAAAGCTAGAAATACCTAGCAGGGGTCCTCCTTGCACAGCACCTCAAGTGATGCAAGCCAACAGCAACCATCTAGAAAAAGAAGAAAAACAACTACAGAGCATGTTCATCCCCATACAAAACATACAAAAATTCAGCAATGAAGTCTGGGTACTAAACACAGACAAAAGAAAACTCTGGCCCAAAAAAATAGAGCCTGCCATAATCCTAAAGGTAAATGAAAATAACACTTACCTAGTTCAAGGACTTGAAAAACAAATACAAGATAATATTCTACATCATGACTAACTAAGACCTTGCAAAGCACAACAGAAATAATGGGAAACCATCTTACCAGCAACAGAACAACAGTTAGTCCAGTATGGCACCCAGGCTCCTGACAACCTTCCTGACAACCTGCCCCCTGAGGAGTCCAACCTTCAGCCGTGGGGTGTTGAAACAGCCGGCTCAATCCACCAACAAGGTTCTGACTAAGAGGGTTTGTGACCCACAACTTGACCTTCCAGTGACCTGTAGCCAAACTAGGAAGTCAACTCAAATTAACAAATCCATCAGCAAGAACAAATGATGATCCTTTACAGTGGATACCTTGTTTTGGCGCTTGACTCATTACCAGGATCAAGCCACCCCCTTCAGTATCCAACTGTGTGGTCAAAAAAATCATGTTCTTGTTATCTTTGATTCACAAAGACTATATAATCACTATCTCTCAAAAAAGATTATTATCTAGCCCCTAATTATTTTTCCCCTTGTAACTCTTCTAAAACAGTACAGTTGCAACATATTTAACCAGGGGTGTCTCTTGGGTGGGTTAGGTGGAGAATCTTTGGAATAATTCCGCCTGTTGCCCACACACGGCATGGCCAACAAATCCTTGACAGAAATATGTCTGGCCTCCTGCCTGACTGGACTCCGTACACCCCTGATACCGCCATACCCAATGGCTTTGTCCTGTACCAGAACACAATAATCCCGCTACCCGCCTTCAATGCCATGTCTGCACAAAGTTTCTTTCAGGCTCCCTCCTTGATGCCACAACCAGCCAAAAATCCCCCATGCCTGCCTACGTAGCTCAAAGACTACAGAGTGCTGCCTTGGAACCTTTTGCTGGGGCCAACAACAACAATGCTGCCGCATGGATCCAGTCCACCCAGAGCAAGCTGGCTCAGACGGAATGCCCACAGCAGTTTTGGATTGCATAAATTTCCATTTGCCTGACCCACAACGCTAGCACCTGGTACAACAAGTGGCACAAAGAGCACACCAACAAGAACTGGGATACCTTTAAGCAAGACTTCCTAGCAAGATTTGTTCTTAAAGATACAGCGCTCATGATCATACGCCAAGTAAAGAACCTGACCCAGATAGGCACTGTGAAGGAACTCACCTGCACCTACGAGGAACTCCAACTTTGTGCACCATCTGACATGGCCTTTGACACCCCAGCCACACACCTCATGTACTACAACACCCTCAAGTTGCATGTGATGAGGCATGTGAACCTGGACCAGGTGACCAACCTGCAAATCTTGTACCAGGAAGCAGAGAAAGCGGAGCAAACCTCCAACACACTTCATAAGGCACAAACTGAGAAACAAGAAAGACCCAATGATTCCCATCAAGGCAGGCGCTCCTCTTGACCACCCCCTGGAGGCAACAGGAATAACTCCAACCAAAAAACCACGGGTTCAAATGGACATGGAAATGGAAACAATGGCCAGTCAAACCGGATCCATTTCTGTGTCACCACCACCCAAGGCAACCAAGACAAGGGAAAAGCCCAGGGAGAGCACTAAGCAAGTCAAGCTCTCTCTACGCAACTCCTGACTTGCCTAATGATGAGTACTGACCCAAGGACGTGGACTGATTCCCAATCATACAGGTGCCCTTGGAGGACCTGGTCCTGTACACCATTGCCAGACATCCTAATAAATTGATGTCCTATCCTTTCTGTTTTTGCAGTTACACAGGCTCAGCACTTCTAGACTCAGGCACAGATTGAACACTTATTAACAGCAATTTTGTGAACAAGTTCAAGTTAACCAATAATCCTTTGTGGATTAAAAATATGGTCCTGGATGACAAACACCACATTGCCATGACAAAGAAAACTGCCCCTTCTCTGTCATGCTTGAGAACCTCTACTCCACCATTCAAGGTCCCGTCATTGACTTCCCAAAGTTTGACATTGTGCTGGGACTAGAATGGCTGTGAAAGAACAATCCTCACGTAGACTGGGCAACCTCAGTGTTGACCATCAAGCGTGAAGGGGTCAACCACCAGATCTACCCTGACTCCATGGACCAACTTCTACGCAACCACACCTTTGTGCGCATCACAGAGACCCAGGACAAGAAGGTAAACCTGAAGGCAATTGATTGGGACTCATGCCAGTACAAGATCATACATTTCAAAGATCACCAGGATACCTCCATGCCCCAGTATTGCAAAATTGTGGCCCACCATCCAGAAATCTTCAAGGAAGCGCTGCCCCCTGAGAAGCATATTCAACACTCCATCCAACTCAAGGGGGCTGTACCCAAAGTGCGTCCTATCTACAGGCTAACCCCAAATGAAGACAACACCTTACATGCCTAACTCAAGGAGACATTGTAAAAAGGACTTATCCACCCCTCAAAGTCTCCCTTTGGGGCTGCCGTATTCTTTGTGGCTAAGAAGGATGGTACCTTACGTCTGGTCACGGACTACCAAGCCCTAAAAAAAGTTACCATTAAGAATTGTTGCCCACTATCACTGATTGACGGCCTTTTCAATGCCTTGGGAGGAGCCACAGTCTTCTCCAAGATTGATCTGATGTCAGGCTACAACCAGATTTGCATTAAGGAGGAAGACATCCCCAAAACAGCCTTCCACACTAAATACAGCTCCTACAAAAGTGTGGTGCTCAACTTTGGTATGACCAATGCCTGTCCACCTTTGTAACTTTCATGAACAAAGTATTTGCTCCCCACATAGGCAAGCACGCCCTAGTGTATCTAGACAACATTATTGTCTACAGCCCCTTGGTGGAACAACACCACAAAGACCTCGAGGCAGTCTTTGCTACCTTGGCACAACACAAGCTGTTGGCCAAGCCCTCCAAGTGCCAGTTCTTCTGTGAGCAACTGCCTTTCCTGGGACACATAGTCTCAAAGGACGGCATCAAACCCAACAGTCAAAAGATACAGGCCATCTGCAAGATTCCACCACCCAAGGATAAGTTGGAACTCCACACCTTCTTGGGAATGGTGGTCTATGTACAACACTTCATACCTGACTGTGGTGTTTTGACTGCTCTCTTATCTGCCATAACAGGCGCCAAGTCCAAGTTTGTGTGGAACCCCCAACATGACCTCTGCTTTAGACGCCTCAAGGAGAAACTCATAACAGCTCCCATCCTAAAATACCCCAAACATGACAGGAAATACCAAATGGAAGCCGACGCCTCAGATACATCCATTGGGGGAGTACTACAAATCAAAAATAATGATGGTGACTTCCTGCCTGTGGCTTATGAATTGCAAAAATTGACAGATGGCAAGTGTTGATACTCTATCCACAACAAAGAACTGTTGGCTATTGTACACTGTCTAGTCAAATGGCGCTGTTACCTAGAACAGCAGGAAGAATTCACAGCATTAACCAACCACAAGTTGCTCATCTATTTTAACCCCCAAGCAAATCTGTCACACCGCCAAGCCCGGTGGATGGAGCTATTGGAGCAATTTAACATGCTCATCCAGTACAGACCTGGGGCCAAGCTTGCCATGGCAGACGCCCTGTCCCGCCTGTATGTCCGTTCTTCAAGAGGAGAAAATGGGCTTGACCCAGACTGGCCTCTCCTAGTACTACAAACAAAGGACAAAGGTTTCCCCCTGGCACAACCAACATAAAAAAGGAAACAATCATCAAAAATGAACACCTGTTTGCTGACATATATGGGACCCTACACAGAAAAATGTCTGACAGCACAACCATTCCCTACATTCCCATGCATCAGCAAGTTGACACCATCCTACGCTATCACAGAGACCTTAGACATACTAAGAGCCGGAACCTATATGAGTTCCTTAAGCACAAGGCCTGGTGGCCAACCTTATATTGTGATGCTCAATAAGTTCTAGACCAATGTGGTGTATGCAAAAAATTTGCCAAAAGCAAAACCCTGCCAAAGTCAGTACTTCCCATCTGCACACAACTACCTTTCAAGGTATGGGCTCTTGACATTGTTGGCCCCATACCAGGAAAGCACAATGACAAGAAATACATCATCACCACCATTGACTTTGCTACAAAATGGTCAGTGGCCCAAGCAGTAAAGGCACACACTGGCAATGACGTACAACAATTTATTGGCAAGGAGATAATCAGCAAGTTCAGAAAGCCAGAACTCCTGATAACCAATTGAGGGAAAGAATTGACCTCCAAAACCACCAATGTATACCTCACAAAAAATGGGGTCAAACACACTGTAACAACACCATATCACCCACAGGCTAATGGACGTGTAGAGCGGCTTAATGGTAGCCTTGTGCAAGCCTTAGCCAATCTCACCGCCAGGAGACCTGAAGACTGGTATAAGCAGCTACCAACTGCACTACTTGTGTGTCAAACCCAAGTGAACAGATCCACCAGGAAAAGCCTGTTTGAACTGGTATACAGAACACAGCCAAATATCATTCAAGCATTGACATGACCTAAGCTGGAAATACCAGCAATGTCCCTCCACGCTCAGACCCTCACATTGTAAGAGCTAACAGCAAACAAACAGCAAAGAAAAATGAACGTCTACAAAAAAACCTTTGTCCCCATCCACAATAGACATGAAGTTGGAGACAAAGTTTGGGTCATGAATGTTGATAAAAGCAAGCTACAACCCAAGAAAGTGGGGCCAGAGATCATTCTGAAGGTAAACAACAATAACACTTACCTTGTGCAAGGGCTTGGAAAACATAAGCAAGACAAGACCCTACACCATGATTGCCTACAACCCTGCAAAGTGAGACAGAAACAACAATAAACTGCCCTACCTGCCACATAACAGCAACTAGTTCAATACGGCGCCTGGGCTCCTGACAACCTCCCTGACAACCTGCCCCCAGAGGAGGCCAACCTTCAGTTGGGGGGGTGTCAAAACCGCAGGCTCAACCCACCAGCAAGGTTCCAATTAAGCAGGTTTGTGACCCGCAATCCAATTATCCGGTCACTCAAAGCCAGACTAGGAAGTCAACTTAAATTACTAAATCCAACAAAATGAACAGATGATGATCACTTATGGTGGATACCTAGTTTTGGCGCTTGACTCATTACCAGAATCAAGTCACCCCCCTTCTTCCATCCAGCCGTGTGATTGCCAATTGTGTTCCTGTTATCCTTGATTCACAATGACTATATAATCACTATCTCACAATAAAGATTATTATCTATCTTCTAAATATTTTTCCCTGTGTAACTCTGCTAAAACAGCACAGTTACAACAGTAAGGTACAGTGTCACCGTTTGGAATTATTTGGTGCAAGGTACCATATACTTTTTTTAAAAAGATATTTGTTCTTAAGGAATTTCTCTTGAATGTCCATTGGGGTGCCAGGTGGGAACCCTTTCTGGATATTCCCCATGATTAACATGGGCCAGTCAGGGTTGCCATCAGTGTAAAGGATGTGTTTATTGTATAGCCTTGACAGGGCATCTGCAGTAAGCATTTCCTTGCCTGGCTTGTATTTGATTTGCATGAGGTATCTCTGTATGAGGCTCATTCATTTGGCTTGTCTTCTTGACAGGTGTTGTTGTGTTTTAAAGAATATCAGCAACTTGTGGTCTGTGAGTACTTTGAGAGTTTGGGCCCCTTCCAGATAGCATTGCCATTTCATGAGGCAATGTATAATGGCTACCAAATTATTTTTTTTGTATGGGGTATCTTTTTTTGCTGTCAGATAGCTTCCTTGATTCATACGCCATGGGGAGGAAGTCTTTTTCTCCCATTTGAATACAGAGTAATCCTCCTATGGTATAATTAGAAGCATTGGGTTCTAGCTCATAGATTCCCTTGTGATTCAGGTATTAAAGGATAAGGGCTGTGATCATATGTTCTTTTAGTTGGCAGAAGTGCTGGTCTTGCAGTGACATCCAGACAAACTTGGTTGTTTTGCCCGTATGGCAGACAGGGGGCTGTTAGGGTACCCCAATCAGTGATGAACCTTCTTATGTAGACTATCATTCCAAGGAATGTGCAGAGTTTGCTCTTATTTATTGGGGCTGGCATTTCAGTTGTGGTGTGTATCTTGTCTGGATCTGGTTTGATTCCGTCCTTGCTGATAATTTGACCGAGGAATGGAAGTTCAGCCAAAAAGAATTTTCACTTTGATGGTTTTGAGATTAGTTGATTTTCTTCAAGGGTGTAGAGGACCAAGTGGACGTCTTCCCAGTGCTGTTTCAAGTTTGGGCTATAGATGATGATATTGTCCAGGTAGATAATTGCCTGTTTTCCAATGTGTTCTTTAAAGACCTCGCTCATGAAGGTCACAAAGATGCTGGGGGCATTGGTCATCCCAAAATTGAGAGCAACACATTAAAAGGATCTGTATTTAGTTATAAATGCAGTCTTTGGAATGTCTTCAGGCTTTACGCAAATTTGATGGTAGCCTGCTGTCAAATCAATTTTTGTGAAGATTTGGGACCCCCCCCAGGGTGACAAAAAGGTTTTCAATCAGGGGCAGGGGATAACTGTTGTTAATTGTGACCTTGTTGAGTGCTCTGTAGTCTGTGACTAGGCAGAGGTCTCCGTCTTTCTTTGCCACAAAGAAGACAGCAGCGCCAAAAGGTGACTTTGATGGTTTTATGAGTCCTTTCTCAAGGGCTTCATTGAGGTAAGTCTTTAGGGTGTTGTCTTCTTGTAGTGTGAGGCATTAGATAGGTTGTGCCTTAGGTAAACTCCCTTGTAGGTCAATCTCATGTTGTATGCTGCGGGCTGGTGGTAAACCTGGTAGGGTTTCTTGGAAGACAGAGGGAAACTCACTGACTAGTTGATCTTGGATATAGCCCTCTTCATGTCTGGTCTCTGTATTTTTGAAGTGGATAAGTTTGTGTTTACAGGGTTCCAGTTGATCTTGCTGGGGTCAGTTTCCTCTTCTGTCTCCAAAATTTTCACAAACACATGATCCTTCATAAGTTTTTCAAGATGAGTTAGATACATGTGATAGTGCACCTTACCTCATTGTATGGTGAGGGTAGTGCTATCCCAGTTGATATAAGGTTTGGTCTTCCTCATCCAGTCCAGACCAAGTACAATGTTGTACTTGGGTATTGGTATTATTGGACTACTAAGAATAGTCTCTATGTCTCCTATTTAGGCATGAAAGGGGGTTGCCTCTTTGGTGACTGGTGTGCTCCTTTTATCTGCCATGATAACTCTCTTGACATTACTTTGAACTGTGGGTAGTTTCATGAGGTTGGAAAATCTTTTATTGACAAGGAGTCTGTCTGATCAAGTGTAAAATAATGCTGTTGTTGTAACTGAACCAATGAGGATTCAGTATTTTGAATTGGGAAAGACAGCAGTCCAATAGAAAGGACAGAATAATAAGAATAATGTATTGTTTATTGTGGAATGTTGTGATTAATATACTATATGGGAAAAGCCACACAGCCACAAGGGGGTGGCATGGTGGCTTGTTACAAGTAAGGATTTGAGCCAAGGAATAACTTGTTTGGGGATCATCAGGTTGAATTGGTAGCGCTCCTAATTAGGATAAAGTGCCTGCAATTTGATATTGCCATCAGATTGGTCCATGTTGTTAGATACGTCAAGGGGCAGCTCATTGGGTGCCCCCTGTATATCATAAGATAAGTTGGCAGGAAAGTCTGGAAACTTGGTTTCAACACCCCCTTTCCCCCTTCTTGTTGTCAGACACCAGGATTGGAGTCTGCAGGAGATCTGAGAAGGTCTGCACAAACAACTTTTGTGTGGGAATGGCGCGGCAGGGGCACAAGCAATTGTGGTGGAGTGTCTTGGTTTTCCTTGGGCATCTTCAAGCCAATAGCTTTAATTGTCATAGACTACAGCTATCTTGAAGAGCCCTAGGTGGTTGGGCTCCAACTTAGCCAAATTGGGGTTGAGGGTATAGACGGGGTCACCTACAGTGTATCTGGCTTCAAGGTGCTTTGTCCCTCCTTGAATTTGTTTGTGCTCAACTTCTCAGGCTTTGGCACGCCATTGGTTTAGAGATGGAGTTGCCAACAGGGGGGCTTTCTGGGAACTGTAGACCTTAGCTTTCCCTGTTCAACTCCTGTTAGGCTGTCAGGCGTCCCAAAGGCCAAGGCGCTAGGGCTGAACCTGGTGCCTTGATAGATTCTTGCTTGTAGAATAAGTAGAGTGGTAGGCAAGTGTTCAGCTCACGCGGCATTGGGGTGCTCCTGCAAGAGCTTGGCAATCAGTTGGACCAGTGAGCTCTTTAATTGCTCTACATGTCCATTGGCTTGCGGATGGTAGGGATTGGTAACTATCTGTTGGAGAGCATTCTTGGCACAGTACGCCTTCATGACCTGGCCAACAAGTTTAGGACCACCATCTGTGATTAGACGTTTGGGCTGCCCAAAGCAGGCCACAACTTCCTTGCCAATGAAATGGGTGATGGTGGTGTTGGTGTGATTAGTTGTTGCCCAAGCCACTGTCAAGCAAGTGAAGTAGTCAATGGCAGTTATGATATATTTCTTTCCCAATCTGTCTTCAGGGAGGGGGCCCAACCACATCAAGGGCCCACTGCTTGAAGGGTTCCATGGCCTTGATGGGCAAGACAGACTTGGGAGGTGCAGGTTTGGACATATTATTTTTGCACAGCATACATGTTTTGAGGAGATCCAGGATATCCTGGCGCATACGCGTCCACCAAACATTTTGTTTCATGATCTCAAAGAGGTTGCGTCTTCTGATATGACCCAAGGTGCGGTGGTAATGCAGTATTGTTTTGCATCATTGTGTAGTGGGAATGTAAGTTGTCTTTTCACCTGTCTCTGCCTGGCGGCAGACGTTGCCAGCATTGGTGGTGAACTGGCTTTCATTGTCCTTCAGCTTGGAGATGGTTACTGAGTTAAGGCCTTTGTAACAAGTTGCCTCAGGACAGAGGTAAAGCATTGGCCAGTCTGGGTCCAAACCGTCATCCCCAGTTATGGACGCTACATAGAGTTGTGAGAGGGCGTCAGCTATGACAAGTTCCTTCCCAGGCTTGTACTTGATGCGCAACTGGTAGGGGGATAGGCACTCAACCAAGCCTGCTTGGTGGCGTGTCAAGTGGGACTGTGTGTTGAAGTACTGAAGTGACTTGTGGTCTGTCAGGACGTGGGGTGGAAAGGTTGCCCCTTCCAGGTAACAGCACCATTTTTCAATGCAGTGTACAATTGCTGCCAACTCTTTATCATGTGTAGGGTAACATAGCTCTGAGTCAGTGAGCTTCCTGGACTCATATGCCATGGGGAGGAAGGCGCCATTGTCAGTTTCTACCCTCAGCACGCCCCCTATGGCCCTGTCAGAGGCATCAGTCTCAAGTTTTTATTGGCAGTTCCAATTGGGGAACTGCAATAAGGGTGCAGTTGTAAGTCTCTGCTTTAACGTCTCAAAGGCTTGATCTCTGGAAGGGGTCCAGTGGAAGTGCTGTTTAGTGTTCAGGAGCTCAGTGAGAGGTGCAATAAGTATTCCACAATTGGGGATGAATTTACGCACATAGGCAACCATGCCTAAGAAGGTACACACCTGGCCCACATTGGTGGGGGTAGCATGCTGGTGATTGCCTTGATTTTGGAAGGGTTGGGCTTTATCCCTTGGGAAGAGATGGTGTGCCCAAGGAACAGCAGCTCTGACTTGAGGAACTCACATTTGGAGGGTTTAGCTTTTAGCTGATTTTTCCAAAGGGTGTTGAGGAAAGCACAGAGGTGTTAGAGGTGCGTGGTTTGGTCTTGACTGAAGACAATAATGTTGTCAAGGTACACCACCACACATTTTCCAATCAGTTCCTCAAATGCTTTGTTCATCAACATAGCAAAGTTGGAAGGAGTGTTGGTCATTTCAAAGCTCATGACACGACACTCAAACAACCCGTAGCGCGTGCGGAAGGCAGTTTTTGCCTCATCTCCTGGTACAATGCGGACCTGGTTGTACCCCGCGGTGAGATTGATCTTGCTAAAGACCTTCACACCTGCAAGTGTGTCAAACAGGTTGTCAATCAACGGCATGGGTACTTATTCTTAACAGTTACCTTGTTTAGGGCGCGGTAGTTGTGACAGAAATCACTGGATAATATAAAGCCGTTTCTAAGTGATGGGGAATTACCACCCAAATCCACATAGAATTGATGATTAACCACCAACACGGCTTCAGATTTTTTTTGTTAAATTTCCAATTGTAACTCCAGGATTAAGTAGAAAAATTAGTCCTAACCAAAGTAGTCCAAGATAAATGACCTGGGAAAGCATCAATGCATCTTTGGCATAAAATTCTGGGCATTGAGAATTGACACAATTTTCATTTTCAAGAATGGGGGGAGGAGCTGCAAAATTGGCTGGCATGAAATTAACATTGGGAGGCACCAATGACAAAGTTCCAGTTGCAGGGCCCCATCTTCCAGAAATTATTTGGTTCAGAATCAGTTTGTACAGGATATACTGCAACAACCCAATCACAGGATGCATTTTTTTAAAAAAATCAAAAATTAGAAATTGGGATAAATGATTTTTATTGAGTAAATTTAGGAGGACTCAACTCTTAGATTTGAAACAGGGAAAACTATTCAATATATATCAGAAAAATTGACTAAGCAATACCACCTGAGTCTTGGCCTCCTATTCCTTCCACATTGTCAAGTAAGTATCTGGTCCAGGTTGCAAAGAACCCTTGTGTGACTAGTTTCTGACAACCATACTTATTAACAAGCTCGTATCAGGTGACCCTCATATTATGTCAATATATCAACGTCAGTTTGAAAGGGGGAGCTGGTTTCAGCTGGCGGACTGGAGCAGCTGTGGCCCATTTTTGATCAAATGTTTGGTTTAAATCTGTTAACTTGATCAATTTCAATACAGGTTTTCCAGCCTTATGAGCCTTCTTACTTGGACAGACAATACCCGGCATTATGGAATCTACTGTGACAGTAGTCTGTGATCAGGCAAAGGGATCCATTCTTCTTGGCTACAAAGAAGACAGCCGCCCTGTATAGAGAGAGCAAGGGGAAAATAAAGCCCTTGTCAAGCGTGTCCACAAGGTGCTGGCAAAGGGTCTCATTATCTTTTGGTGTGAGACGGTATAAGGGATGTGCTTTAGATAACAACCCTTGGAGTTGTACAGCGTGCTGGATCTCCCAGGGAGGAGGTAGTTGTTTGAGTGTCTTTCTGAACATGTCCTTATACTCCTCAAGGAAGGTGGTAAGTGCTTTTGATGGTGAGGAGGTCAAGGGAGGGACCACAGGTGGTTCAGCGCGGATAACTTCAACTGAGCACTGGTTTGAGTCTAGTTTCCCTCCTTGAAATTGTACAAGCCTGTTTCTGTTATCCTGGCAAACACAGTATTGGCAAGAAACTTGCTCATTTTGACAGGATAGATCTGGAAGCCCACCCCATTTCTATTGGGGGTGATAACAGACGTATCCCAATCAATGTAAGGACAATTGTGACAAAGCCAGCCAAGGCCAGCAATTACATTGTGGCTGAGCCTGGCCATGATTGGCCCAGAGAGTTTAACCTGGACGTTCCCCTTTCTCACAGAGAAGGGGACCATATTGTGGGTAATTACTACTCTGAGAGAGTCAGCTACTTGTACTGCCTTGAATCTGCTGGGTACACGGTCTAGCTGCTGTGCATCAGCAAATGCCTGGTCTACCATGGTGTGGTCAGTCCCAGTGTCCACCAACAATTTTTGGGTGTTTCCAAAAAAACAGAAGGGATAAGACAAGTGGGTTACTTTATTGAGGAAGTGGATTGTTTGTAGCACAGGGTTGTCACTGTGGACCTGGAAGATGTCAAGGGTTTTAACTTTTTGTACATTATAGTTGCATGGATTTTTGGTAAGGAGGGATTGAGAGTGCGGGTCAGCTGGGGTTGTAGGACCTCTTGTATCTACAACCCCCAGGCTTTCCCTGGATCCTTGATTTGGGCTAGCTGAAGCTCCCCCTCACAGGGGTGTTTAGTCCCATTATCTTGCTGATGGGGCTGGCAGCGGCCTACTTGGTTGTGGGTGCTGCCAGGTGTTTCACGAGGTTGAGGTGGAGCATCATTTGTAAGGCAGAAGCCCATCAAAGCCTGGTTGTTGGCCTCCACAATGGCTTTGTAGCAGTCATTGATGGAGGTACAGCAACCTACAGGGACCCACTTACAGATATGGGGCTTGAGTCCATTGACTATCAGGGTCATAAGCATAGCGTTTCTGTTGTGTTGCAACTGAACTAATGAGGATTCAGTATTTGGAATTGGGGAAGACAACAGTCCAATAGAAAGGATAGAGTAATAAGAATAAGGTACAATTTATTGTAGAATATTGTGATTAATATACCATATGGGGAAAGCCCCAAGGCCACAAGGGGGTGGCACAGTGGGAAGTTCCATTTAAGGTTCAAAGCCAAGGAATAACTTGTGCAGGGATCAGCAAGTTGAATTGATAGTGTTCCTAATTAGGATGAAGTTCCCGCCGTTTAATATTTGCCATCAGATTAATCCATGTTGTTAGATACATCAAGGGGCAACTCCTCAAGTGCCCCGTGTGTATCATAAGATATGTTAGCAGGCAAGTCTGGGAACTTGGTTGCAACACCCCCCTTGCCCCCTGCTTGTTGTCAGACACCAAGACCAGAGTCTGCGGAAGGTCTGGGAAGGTCTGCATGAACAGCTTTTGTGTGGGGATGGCGCGGCAGGGGCGCAATCAATCATGGTGAAGCTTCTTGGTGTTTCCTTGGTCATCTTCAAGTTGATAGGTATGATTATTGTAGACAGCAGCTATCTTGAAGGGCTTAGGTGGTTGGGCTCCAACTTGGCAGAATTGGGTTTGAGGGTGTAGACGGGGTCACCTACGGTGTATCTAGCTTTGAGGTGTCTTGTCCCTCCCTCAATTTGCTTGTGTTCAATTCCCCAGGCTTTGACACGCCATTGATCTAGGGATGGGGTTGTTACTAGGAGAGGCTTGTTAGGAACCCTGGATTGTAGCTTTCCCTGTTCAACTCCTGTTAGGCTGTCAGGCGTCCCAAAGGCCAAGGTGCTGGGGCTGACCCCTGTGCCCCTGTTGATTCTTGCTTGCAGGATAAGTAGAGCAGTGGGCAGATGTTCAGTCCATGCGGTGTTGGGGTGCTCTTGTGAGAGCTTGTCAATTAGCTGAACCAGTGAGCCATTTAACTGTTCCACATGTTCATTGGCTTGGGGATGATAGGGGGTTGTAGTCATGCATTAGAGTGCGTTTTTGGCGCAGTATGTCTTCATGACATGTCCAACAAGTTCAGGGCTGCCATCTGTGATGAGACGTTTGGGTTGCCCAAAGTGGTCCATAATTTCCTTGCCAATGAAGCAAGTGATGGTGGTGGCGGTGTGGTTAGTTGTTGCCCAGGCCACTGACCAGTGAGTGAAGTAGTCAATGGCAGTGATAATGTACTTCTTTCCCAGTCTGTCTTTGGGGAGTGGCCCCACAATTTCAAGGGCCCACTGCTCAAAGGGTTCAATGGCCTTGATGGGCAGGACAGACTTGGGGTGCAGGTTTGGACGTGTTCTTCTTGAACAGCACGCACGTTTTGAGGAGATCCAGGATGCCTTGATGCATGTGCGGCCATCAAACCTTCCGTTTCATGATCTAGAAGAGGTTACACCCTCTGATGTGACCCAGGGATTGGTGGTAGTGCAATATTGTGTCACCTTGTTGTGTGGTGGGAATGTAAGGTGTCTTCTCACCTGTCTCTGCCCAACAACAGACAGCCCGCATTGGTGGTTAACTGACTCTTGCTGTCCTTCAACTTGAAGATGATTACCAAGTTAAGGCCCTTGTAGCAAGTTGCCTCAGGGCAGAGATATAGCATGGGCCAATTGGGGTCCAAACCATTGTCTCCAGTGATGGACGCTATGTAGAGTCACAAAAGGGCGTCAACTGTTAAGCTCCTTCCCAGGCTTGTACTTGATGCACAACTTGTAAAGGGATAGAAGCTCAACCCATCCTGCTTGGCAGCACGTCAAGTGGGACTATGTGTTGAAGTACTGGAGCAACTTATGATCCGTCAGAACGTGGGGTGGGAAGGTAGCACCTTCCAGGTAGCAGCGCCACTTCTTGATGCAATGCACAATTGCTACCAGTTCTTTATCATGGATGAGATAGCGTTGTTCCAAGTTGGTAAGCTTCCTGGACTCATACGCCATGGGGAGGAAGGCACCATTGTCAGTTTCTATCCTTAGCACACCCCTTGTGGCCCTGTCAGAGGTATAGGTCTCGAGTTCATACTGGCGGTTTTGATTGGGAAACTGCAGTACTGATGCTGTTATGAGTCTTTGTTTCAACATTTCAAAGGCTAAATCTCTGACAGGGGTCCAATGGAAGCGCTGTTTGGTGTTGAGGAGCTCAGTGAGAGGTGCAATTAGTTCCCCACAATTGGGAATGAACTTGTGCACGTAGGCAACCATGCCCAAGAATGTCTGCACCCAGCCCACATCAGTGGGGGGCAGAATGCTGGTGATTGCCTTGATTTTGGCAGGGTTGGGCTTTATCCCTTGGGCAGAGATAGTGTGCCCAAGGAATAACAGCTCCAACTTGAGGAACTCACATTTGGAGGGTTTAGCTTTTAGCTGGTTTTTCCAAAGGGTGTCAAGGACAGCACAGAGGTGTTGGAGGTGTGTGGTTTGATCTTGACTGAAGACAATAATGTTGTCAAGGTACACAACTACACATTTTCCAATCAGTTCCTCAAAGGCTTTGTTCATCAACATGCAAAAGTGGAAGGAGTGTTGGTCATTCCAAAGCTCATGATATGACACTCAAACAATCCGTAACGCGTGCAGAAGGCAGTTTTTGCCTCATTTCCTGGTGCAATGCAGACCTGGTTGTACCCTGCAGTGAGATCAATCTTGCTAAAGACCTTCACACCTCCAAGTGTATCAAACAGGTTGTCAATCAGCGGCAGGGGGTACTTATTCTTGACTGTCACCTCATTTAGGGCGCGGTAGTCTGTGACCAGGCAAAGGGACCCGTCCTTCTTGACTACAAAGAAGACAGCTGCCCTGTATGGAGAGAGCAAGGGGTGTATGAAACCCTTATCAAGCGTGTCCACAAGGTGTTGGTGGAGGATCTCATCTTCCTTTGGCGTAAGACAGTATAATGGTTGTGCTTTAGGTAACAATCCTTGAAGTTGTACAGCGTGCTGAATCTCCCGGGGAGGAGGTAGTTGTTCAAGTGTCTCACTGAACACGTCCTGGTACTCCTTGAGGAGGGCAGCAAGCGCTGGTGGTGGTGAGGAGGTCAAGGGAGGGACCGCGGATGGTTCAGCGCAGATAATTTTGACTGAGCATTGATTAAAGTCTAGTTCCCCCCCTTAAAATTGTACAAGCCTGTCTCTGTTATTCTGACAAACACAGTATCATGGAGTAACGTGCTCATTTCCACAGGGTAAATCTGGAATCCCACCCCATTTCTATTAAGGGTGATAACAGATGTATCCCAGTCAATGTAGGGACAGCTTTACCAAAGCCAGTCAAGGCCAGCAATTATGTTGTGGCTGAGCCCAGCCATGATTGGCCCAGAGAGCTTAACCTGGATGTTCCCCATTCTTACAGAGAAGGGTACTGTCTCATGGGTGATTGCAACTCTGCTGGAGTCAGCTACTTGTACTGCCTTGAACCTTCTGGGCACTTGGTCCAGTTGTTGGGAGTCAGCAAACGCCTGGTCCATCATAGTGTGGTTGGCCCTGTATCTACCAGTGATTTGTGGGTGTTCCCACGGAAACAGAAGGGATAGGATAAGTGTGTTACTTTATTTGAGGGGTGACTTGCTTGTAGTACGGGGTCATCACTGTGGACTTGGAAGATGTCCAGAGTTTCAACTTCATGGATGTTGTAGTTGCAGGGGTTCTTAGTAAGCAAGGATTGAGAGGATGGATCAGGTGGGGTTGCAGGGCCTCTCATTGCTACAACCTCCAGGCTTTTCCCTGATCCTCAATCCGCGCTAACTGGAGCTCCCCCTCACGGGGGCATTTAGTCCCATTATCCTCCTGACAGGGCTGGTGACAGCCCACTTGGTTGTGGGCACTGCCAGGTGTTGTACGTCATTGGGATGGAGCATCACTGGTACGACAGAAGCCCATTGAGGCCTGGTTGTTGGCCTCCACAATATCCTTATAGCAGTCATCAATGGAGGTACAGCAACCTACAGGGACCCACTTGCAGATATGGGGGTTTAACCCATTGATAATGAGGGTGAGTAGCATTGCATTTCTGTTGGTCATGGCTTCAGGGGCAGCGGCAAGAGGTTGTTGCCAGGCAGCCAGGTACTCAGGAACAGAACCAGTTTGTTTGATTGCTAGAAGAGGCGTCTCCACGACAATGGGGGAGAAGGTTTTGCTGTAACAGGACTTAGCGGCGTCTCATAATGCCACCCAGGTAACGTCAAGTTCTTGGCTGGCCCAGTTGGTGAACCACACAGCGGCGGGCCCCGTGAGGCAACCAGACACAGTGGCGACCCACATGGACTCAGGAACCTGACAGATACAGAGGCAGGTTTTAGTAGATTGGAGCCAACTGACAATGTTGGCCCCTTTGACGCCACCAGCAAAAGGTTCTAGCTGAAGGTTGAACATGCGTTGGGACAGGTCTGACTGGGAAAGGGTGACGCTGGCGTCACGCTGCCCAAGGCAGAGCCAATTGTACACACTGGTGAGGACTAGCTGATCTTAGTAGATGAAATATCTGTTGGGGATGTCCCCCTTGGGGATTGGCAGGAAAGTTTCTGGTTGGGGAGTAGCCATGAGGCCTGTACTCTGTCCTTTCTTGGGGGGATTTTGTTTTATGTAGGTTGTTAATCTACCGCTGCTACAACTGTTGCAACTGAACCAATGAGGATTCAGTATTTGGAATTGGGGAAGACAACAGTCCAATAGAAAGGACAGAGTAATAAGAATAAGGTACAATTTATTGTAGAATATTGTGATTAATATACCATATGGGGAAAGCCCCAAGGCCACAAGGGGGTGGCATAGTGGGAAGTTTCATGTAAGGTTCAAAGCCAAGGAATAACTTGTGTGGGGATCAGCAAGTCAAATTGGTAACATTCCTAATTAGGATGAAGTTCCCTCCATTCAATATTTGCCATCAGATTAATCCATGTCGTTAGATACGTCAAGGGGTGACTCCTCAAGCGCCCCCTGTGTATAGTAAGATATGTTAGCAGGCAAGTCTAGGAACTTGGTTGCAACAGTTGATCATGGCTTCTGGGGCAGCAGCAAGAGCTTGTTGCCAGGAGGTGAGGTATTTGGGGACAGATCCAGTCTGTTTAATTGCTAGAAAGGGAGTTCCCACCACAATAGGAGAGAAGGTTTTACTGTAGCGGGATCTCACAGCGTCCCTGAATGCCGGCCAGGTGAATTCAATTTCCTGACTGGCCCAATTGGTAAACCATACAGCAGCAGGCCCTGTGAGGCGCCCTGACGCAGTAGCAACCCACATGGGCTCAGGAACTTGGCAGATACAAAGGCGGGTCTCAGTGAAGTGAAACCAACTGACAATGTGGCTCCTTTGACCCCACCTGCAAAGGATTCCAGTTGGAGGTTGAGCATTTGCTGTGAAAGATCCAACTGAGGCAGAGTGACGCTGGCGTCACGCTGTCCAAGATGGAGCCAATTGTATATACTCATAAGAACTAACTGGTCTTGTTAATAACGTCCCTATTGGGGATGTCCCTCTCAGGGATTGGCAGGAAAGTCTCTTGATGGGGAGTGGCCATACAGCCCATATCTGTCCTTTCTTAGGGGGAATTTTTCTTTAGGTAGGTTGTCAACCTACCACTTCTACCACTGTTGCAACTGAACCAATGAGGATTCAGTATTTGGAATTGGGGAAGACAACAGTCCAATAGAAAGGACAGAATAATAAGAATAATGTATCATTTATTGTGAAATATTGTGATTAATATACCATATGGGGAAAGCCACACAGCCACAAGGGGGGTGGCATGGTGGCTTGTTTCATGTAAGAATTTGAGCCAAGGAATAACTTGTGAGGGGATCCGTAGGTCAAATTGGTAGTGCTCCTAATTAGGAGAAATTGCCTGCAATTTGATATTGCCAAAAGATTGGTCCATGTTGTTAGATACATCAAGGGGCGGCTCATTGGGCACCCCCTGTGTATTGTAAGATAAGTTGGCAGGCAAGTCAGGAAACTTGGTTGCAATACTGTGCTGGCATGAATGAAATTTCAATACTTGTATTGAAAACCCAGGAATCAAACCCCAGCCCTCAGGAAATACCTTGCATTAACCAGGGTAGATGGGAGTTCACCAGACTGCCAGTTGGGCCAAGCCCTGGGCCACCAGAGATGCCTTGCCCCAACCAGGAGGAACAGAAATGTGGGGTTCCTGGCCACCAGTTCCCAAAGTGTGTCCTGGGTCATAGCCAGGGACCAGCTTGGAGGAGTTGTCATTCACCAACAGTGGTGAGTGGTTGTTTAGGAGCTTGTACTTGTCCTGCATAAGAGCAAACTCTTCCAGTACCTTCCCAATTACTAGGCAAGCGTCTCCACCATACACTTGTACTTCAGCAGGTGCTAGCCCTTCTGTAGGCTAATACCAATCCTGCAACAGCCTAGTAAATTCAGCTCCAATAAACTCTCTTTCTCTATCTGTCATTTCAAGATGCCTAGTCACTTTTTCCCACTCCTCCTGGGCAGACTTACTAGAAGCAAATCTCCTGCAACCTTGGTGATAGGATTCCTCCTCCCCTGGGCTAGGGTAGAAAATTTGGGGTAATTTACTCATAGAGCTTATATCCTTTTCTCACAGGAAATTTAGGTAGGGGTCGTAATAGGATTTTTATTACAGTCAGAAGGAAAATCCCCTTAGAAACCTTCTGATATAAGGCCTGTGTATAGGGAACAATGTGTTTTTTGCCAATACTTGGAGTCCTTTAACAATCTCCTGGACTCCTTGTACTTGGTCTTTGGCTCCTGCTTCTTTGTCTTGGGCTCCTGTGCTTTGGTCTTGGGCTTCTGCGGTCTGTTCTAGCTCAGGCTTCCTTAACTTGGTCTCTGGCTTCTTCTGTAGTCCTTGTGGCCTTTGTAATCCACTTCTCCCAGTCCCTCAAGAGTCTCAGATAGCTCTCCCTTTTATAGCCCCTTGTTTCAGACCAAAAAACTCTCTTAGAACTCTGGTCTTCAAAAGCTTAAACTATCCAGTTTTTCTCTCTCTATAATATATTAAACTTTAGAACTTATTTCAGCCAATGAAATCCCTGAGTTTTCTGCTTCTGCTCCTCATTTTTAGGCTTTAACTCTTAAGTTAAAGCCCTCAAAACATTGATCAAATAGACTCTGGCTTGCAGCCAATCATACTCCTTGATTCAACAGTTTTGCCAAAAGATTTCACTGGATGACTTGCTCTTGACCCTGGTTCAAACCCAAGGCGGTCTCGCTCTGGGTAAACAACTGCTCTGGGTTTTGAATGGTTTTGCCGTGATTCCCATCATGTTTTCCTGGAAAATTTCAAGCGCTTCTGTATATGTTTTACTTAAGCAAATTTTGTCCCCTTGATTTTACAATGTTTCTCTGTGTTTCCCTGTGGTTTCCTTAACATTTTGCGACTTCAAACCCGCTTGCTGCTCGCCCTTTTGCCTCTCTTAGTTGTTCTTGTCAAAATTTGCTCTTTTGTCCTTACAGTTTCTCTGTCCTGTTTCTGGCCTCTTTCTTACTCCTTTCTGGCTTAATTTCCTCTTAATAAATTTACAGTTTTAACACCCTGTAAACCATTTTCCCTCCTCTTTCTTTCTGAACATATGATAGTTAATTATTTTTAATATATTTAGGAAGCATTTAAGTATTATTTAACTGCTTCTTTCTATTCATATTTCCTCTTTAAAGACATCAAAATCAGCTTTCCCAGCCTTTGCATCCAGTCTGGCTAGTTCTTCCAAGTCACCTCCTGGTCCTGCGCTTACATCTTCTAGTCCTTCCACCAGTTCTTCAATCACATCTCTCCGTTCTTCATCTAATCAGCCCATCTTAGTGCACCAAACAGCTCCTCTCCAGTCTTCAGACAACTTCATCAGTCTTCTGGCCATTCCTGCATCAAGATCTTTAAGCCCTTCAGCTTATCCTTGCTGAGAACCACCTTAGTTCCACCTGCACAATGAACCTTTATGGCTCCAAACTTTGATATGAGCCAGCAGTCTTGCAACTAGCCTTCTCTGTGATCAAACAGTTCCTCTCACTAGTCTTCTCTGCTGTTTCTGTGAACCATCTTGGTTCTTTATCTCAGCCCCCATTACCAGAACTTGTATACCCAGGCATGAGTCTACATTGAACTGGCATTTGACTGGGCCCTTGCAAGTGGCAATCCACTTAGGTCATCCAACCATAGATCAATGTCTATGGTTGTTTTTACTCACCCAGGTGATTAAGCCTGGGCTTTCAGTTGAAGAGTAATCAGCTCTACTTCCCAGAGGCCTGATCACACCAAGTTCTATAGCTTGCTTCCCCAAGCAAACCACCTTGATGACACCTCCAAGCAAATCTATACCCTCCAATGCTCACTTTGGGTTCTCCCCTAAAGCTCCCATAGGGGCATAAATGAGGACACCCTACCAGTCCATTAGGTAGGATGCTTGCTCACAAACCTTCTGTAAGTGTATTAGGGTACATAGAGCCCTCAGAGCTCTTCCTCTCCCTGGCAGCCTGTGTTACCCGCCAGGGGTCCAAAACCTACTCCCCCCAGACAGACAAAGTTCCCTGCTTGCTATCTCATCCTTCACCCTTTTGCAGCCACAGTTCCCTGCTAGGTGAAGAACTCTAGCCCACATCAGCCAATATCTTCTGCTGGATGGAGGCACCATCTGCCTCTAGTAATTTTTACATCTACTAGCTAGGCTTTACCATCCCTAGTAGCCATCATTCCCCACTAGGCCTCTACCTGTAATCAATCAATCATCACCTTGTTAATCTGGAGCATAGCATCTTTATTTGAAGCCAAATCAACCCTTTCCTGCAAAACCTCCTAGATGTGGATCATCACAAGGAACCTGCCATCCTGTCAAGTATTGAGAATGGAAGTTCAATATCAACACTGGAAACCCTGGAATTGAACCACAACCCTCCAAAGGCAAATTGAGTCACCCAGGATGGACAAGGACCTGCTAACTCATTGATTCACAAACCCAAGCTGTTGAATTACTCCAAGACCTGCCAGATTCTTAAGGATGATTCCCCAAATGGTTGTCAGATAGCTGTTAACCTTGTGCCACCAAAGACCCAGACCTGCTCAAAAGTTGTAGCTTGCCTAAAGAAGGTTAAAACAAGGTCTACTACCAGCCCCATCAACAATCACCAGCTGCCACCAGTCTCCAGTCCATAATGGGTAATGAAATTTGCCTTCTCAGGTGATATGGTGAACAACAGCGGCAGAACAAAGAACCATCACATTTGTTCACCATAGAAAGCACAACCAGGATCTGCTGCCCTCAAAACCAAAAGCCAAGATCCATGTCCTGCCAGCAAATTATCCATTGGCCTGAAGTCCTCAAAAAACAAAGTGGCAAAATCACCTGGTTAAGAACCCCAGCAGTATGAGGATTGTTGTGAATGCTGCCATTCACCATGTTTTGATTTTGCTTTTGGTGAAATTTTGAGGATGACTTCCTCTCTTTTGTGTTTGCCCTTTGAAATGAGTCTGGCTCCAAATTAGTAAATTCAATTGTTCAGTTTCCTGATTCTGTGCATCTCACTTGCCCCACTCATGCTTGTGGCAAGTGATCCTACTGTCCATGTACTGTTTTGTGGTAAAGCTACACAGTGTATATTCCATTCCATTTATACCAATAAAATTTAAGTTCTATTCACATTTTTGTCTTTGTGTCTCCATGTACTTTGGTGCCTCTCTAGCCATGTCTAGCAGATATTATTCAATCAAGGCCACAAGGTGATTACATAGCCTTCCCTTCCATTCTAACCAAGACTTAGTACAAACCCAATCCTAAGGTTAGGATTTCCCGTTGTGACTCTGTGCTGTGCCTCAGATCACAACAAAAATGGTGCTCACTACAGGGGCTGTAAGCTCCTTGGTTATCCCTTTTGCAACCACGTTTTCAGGACCTTTGCCTCCTCCCATACAAGAGCCAAGTTCACCTGAAATTACCAGTCCTCCTATTGAGGAAGACATCACCAACCCGCCTATTGTCACTACTGTGCTGAACCTTGGGAGTGGTCCCCGCCTAGTGGCATACCCTTTGGGTACCCCTGACTTGGAACAAGTCATGGCAGTAGCCCTTGGGTTAGCCTGTGATGGAGCCATCCTTTTCCTCCAGCTTCAGCTCAGTCAAACAGAATACTACAAATTGATTGTGGCTCCACAAAGCTCTACAACATCTCCTCTCAGTGGTGGCTCTGCTGAACACCTATTGTCATCATTTGTACAACTTGCCTTACCCATTATCAAAAGGTGTTAGGACTCCAGGTTCAGGAGATTTCATCTCTACAAGCAGCTGTCACTCATCACTGGGATCATTTTGCAGCCTACCAGCAGTGGATCCACTCCCTGTTTTCCTTGGTATCAGACAATCATTGCAACTCTATCACCTCCCAAACCCGCTTAATTAATTCCATTGAACAAATGTGCCAGTTCATCCCCAAGTACATCAGAGAGTATCTACATGAGTTTCACCTGTTGGAACAGCCCTGGCACACCCAAGTAGATTCCACCCTGAACGCCTATCTCACCAATTTTGAACAACTTGTGCAGAAGCTCAACAAGTTCAATGCTTACTCCATTGATCAATTACAGCAAATATCAGCCCTTGATTCTAAAGGCCTCTGCAAACTTGGCAAAGAATTAAATCAAGAAAGGGCTGCTACCACCGCTACCATTGCCAAAATCCTGACTCAAGTGAATGAATTGTCTACACCCAAACCAGATGCCCCACCTTCTCCTCCTTCTGATGATTTGGCAGATAGAGAGCAGAGACTATAGAATGCTATTTGAGAGTTAAGAGCATCCGCTTGCAGTCAGGATTTCCCTACCAAAGCTCCTCAGCCAGATCTCCAAGTGCTTGCTCTGATGAATCAAGTTGCTGACTTACAACAAGAGGTTGCTACCTTGCGTGAGAGGATGGTGCCTGTTGTTATCCCAACTAGGGTTGCTGATGAAGATGGCTGTTGCTCTGGCTTGTCAGAGGCTCCCTGCATTCACTGTGCTAGAGAGTTGATAGCTCTAGCTAACAAAGTGGACCATCTGAAACAAGACCACTCTGATCTTGATAAAGACGTACAAGAAATGAGTGAGTTAATTGATTCAGTGAATGAAAGGTTTGCCCCTTGCCTTTTGGTGGATCTGTCTCTTACCTCCTGACTGGCTGAACTGTCCTCAGTAGTAACTGCACAGGGCCAGTGCTTAGATTTTACTGAGCAGCAGACCACCCTAGATACTAATAAAGGCACCCGCACTGCTGAAACCTTGACTACCCTTGAAGAAAGTGTTTGCTAGCTGTGGGCCAGACAGCCCCCCACCAAATCCAGAGCAGAATTCTCCCCGCACATAAATGTAATTGATAGCAACAATAGTGGCCCAGCTCTGGAGGCACATTTCAAGCCTACCTTTAAGAAAGTCTTTGACCCCAAAACCTTAACCATTGCAGCTTTCCTAACCCTATATGAAACTGCCATGAGAAGGGCCTTGGATGAGGTTAAGAAGGAACACATTATAACCTGTCTGCACCTAACCTGCCAAGAGGTAGTAGTGCCAGAGCTGCCCACCATCAAGACCTGGGAAGATATGAAGCAACTTCTGATTGACAAATTTGGTGGTGACCTTAGTTTATAAGTGAAGAAGGACGCCTTCATGCACATTGCTTTCAAACCTAATGAAACTCTAGCCAAATTTGCAGATATATTCTACATGGAGGGACAGCAACTGATTACAAGCTGCCATCTGACTGCACATGAAGCGTATATGGCTTGCGCTCAAGCCATCAAGGTTAATCAGCTACTATGCCTTCACTTTAAGGCTCATAAAGCCATGCTTTCTTCTATGAAGAGCATAAAGATACTGTTGCAGGATATGCACCTTACCCATTCTGGAGCAGTTGTGCAGGAGAATTGTACTGCTTCTACCTCTGGTTTGTCTTCACGTGGGCTGTGTATCCTTACCATGAACTTGCAGAATCCTCCTCAATGCCAGGGTTGCCATAACTGTGGGCAAATAGGTCAATATTTCCAGGGCTGCACTAACCCTCAAGTTGAAGGAGCTGATCCCAAGGAACAGGCAGGAAAAGAACATTCAACCTAAAGGCGGAGACTCTCTTGGTTGACAACTATTCCCTGTCTCCTCCTGCTCCCCCTTCTATTGCTGACAATGAGGCTCCTCCCATCCTGTTTCTATTCCATGACATATCTGATGACTCTGACATGGACAATTATGATGTAGAAGATCCTGATGCCTATGGGTATTCCGTCCTGGCTGTCCCTGAAACTATTATAGTCCCTTATAAGCTATGTTCTGGGAAAACTACTACAACCGCCAAGCCTCTCCCTAAAGCCAAGGAGGTTGTCTCTTGCCCTTACCTCACTCAGGCCAAGAGATCTCCCATGCTTGGTGAGTTCACCAAGGAAGCTGCTGAGGTTGCTGACACTGTGTTCAAGAATGTCTCTGTCTTGCTCCCTCTCCAGACGGTCTATAAGGAGTTCCCAGGCCTAAGATGCATGATTGAAAAGTGGGACAAAGAACTAGCAGAAGCTCAAGACATTCTGGCTGTCCTCCCTCCCTTTGGTTGTACCACCACTCATGTAGAAATATCCATCCAAAAGGTGAAGACTAAGGCCGTCTTGAACACTGGATCTCCTGTTGATGTTTTCTCCTCAAAGCTTGTTAATAAGCTCAAGCTTACCCCCAACCTCAACTATCACTAGTTGTATGGTAAAGCTAGGCTATCCATGACTCGCGTTATAGGAGCTTATTATGCTCTTCCCATGAGGTTTGGCAAACTACTCTTGGCTGCACCTGCTGTTGTCTTGGAGAATGAGAGCTATGACCTCCTTGTTGGTACTCAATTCCTTAGGGGATACAATGGGATCATCAGCTTGAAAGACAGCTACCTCTCTTTTAGGGCATGAGGTCCCTCTGATATTCAAAGAGCCAGTTAAAGTTCCCAGGAAGCGCCTCTGACATGTGCCTTGGAATATCCCACTGGTGTTTTCACTCTAAAATACTGAAACCATTCCTCCAACATGAAGTGTTCTCCTATGACTTGCCCTGCATCTGAAGGGATTCCTCTCTTGGCCACTTCTGCTATAACCATCCCCCCTGGGTCTCAAGCTATCCTAGACTCCCAAATATCATATGAGTTACCTGAGCGTACGTTTCTAGAGTTATACTCTCCTCCCTTGCTAGGACGCAACAAACCCTACCTCTGTCCAGGAATCTTGGATGTCTCTCATAAAGACCCTGTTCAATTTCTGGTTGCCAACTTAACTGCTCTTTCCATACATGTGTCTAGATGGCAGGTCATTGACTATGGTAAGTTATTGAATGCCCCTGGTGCCCTATCACTACATCCCTTTGATACGTTCCAGGACTTTAATCTACCTGAGGATAAACCCCAAGTCCTATCCTTGTTCACTGTGCAAGACTTCCTGCAACTATCTCTGGTTCAATAGAAAGAGGTGCTTGACCTACTGGATCAGTTTTCATATATCTTTGCTAAAGATAGCACTGATTACAGTCTTGCTAAAGGTGTCATTCATCAGATTGACACTGGTGACGCTCCCCTTCCGCGCTAAACCTTATTGCTGCAGTCGTGTAGAGGACGCCCAGGTGTTATAAGAGCTCAAACAACTTCTAGATGCTGGACTGCTTGCTCTGTCCCAAAGTCCATGGGCTTTCCCCTGGCTCATACTGAAAAAAAGGATGGAGGTCATTGTATTGTGATGGACTACCAACAATTGAATTCTTTAACCAAAAAGGACTCCTACCCCTTACCACACATTGAGGATGCTCTCTGCTGCCTTGGAGGTTCCAAGTTCTTCTCTTCTATGGACCTAGCCTCTGGGTACTGGCAAGTTGATCTCTCTACCAAGGATAGACAGAAGGCTTCACTCATCACTTCTGAGGGATTGTCTGAGCCTACATCTATGCTGCAAGGACTCTGCAATGATCCAGCTACTTCCTAACAAGCCATGAACTCCATCCTCCGTGATTTGAAGCTCTTGTATGTCCTAGTGTACTTAGATGATATAACATTTTTTAGTACTACCTTTACCAACCACCTGGAACATCTCAAGGAAGTGTTCATAAAGATTTGAGAAGCTGGCCTTAAGTTAAAACCATCTAAGTGTGGCTTCTTAAAAGAACGCCTCAAATTCTTGGGACATGAGGTGACTCAGACAGCAATTTGCCCCATGACTAAGAAAGTTGAGGCCATTGACAAAATGCTTCCGCCCACCAACCTGCAAGAATTCCAAGTCTTTCTGGGCATGATGGCATACAACAGACAATTCATCCCAATTTTGCTGACACTAGAAAACCCTTGGTCCGGCTACTGCATAATGTCCTATTCAAATGGACCACCAGCCAGCAACAAGCCTTTGAGACTCTCAAGTAAAATCTCAAAGAGGCGCTTATCATAGTATATCCTGATTAAAATAAGGAATTCATCCTATATACTGATGCTAGTGACCTGGCCATTGAAGCTATCTTGGCTCAATTGGATGATGAAGGTGTGGATAACCCTGTAACTTATACCTCTTGTGTCCTGAATAAGCATGAGAAGAACTATAGTGTAACAGAGAAGAGTGCTTTGCTGTGCTGCATGCCATCAAACAGGTCTGCTATTACATGTATGGCACCCATTTCACTGTAGTTACTGACCACGCTTTGCTCAAATGGTTACAACAACTTAAGGAACCAGAAGGACAACTAGCTAGATGGGCTCTCTGCTTACAAGAGTACAACTTCACTGTGCTGCATTGCCCTGGGATTCAACATCAGAATGCTGATGGGCTGTCCAGAATGCTTATCCTTGCTCTACACCCTGCTAAGGCTGACAGGTTTTACAAACTAATTGGATATCCTTCTTTGTGGGAGAACGAGATGGAAGAAGTTTGAGTTGCCCTTTCTAAATTATCTGAAGACACGCTCATTAGTGACAATCAGCTTTTCAAGAAAGTACAAGACCACTACTTGCCTTATGTACGGCCTAGTCTTTGCCTTTTGGTGGTGCTTCAAGCTCATAAGACAGGACACAGAGGTGTTGCCAAGACTTATGCCTGGCTCTAGAAGAACTACTTCTGGGAAAAGCTTTGCCTTCTGATTCCATATGTCATTGCTATTTGCCATGATTGTCAGCTCCAACAACCTCAAACTGCCTCTCATGATTTCAAGCTAGTCCCCCCTCAACACGCCTTTCACACTGTTATTATTGACACTGTAGGGCCTCTCCCTCGCTCCTTCTCTGGCTGCCGCTTTATCCTAATTGTTGTTGATCTTTTTAGCAAGTGGGTAGAAGCTTTCCCTACTAAATACATCACTGCCAAGACAACCACTGCCTTTCTGTTACAAATGTATTCTTTTGCCACAGTTGTCCTCAAGTGTTGTTGTCTGACAATGGGACTAACTTCAACGCCAAACTCTAACCTCTGTTGTTGAAGCCTTGGGGTCTCACCTGTCTTTCTCTACCCCCTATAATCCTTCCATAAATGGGGCAGTTTAGCGCGCAAATTCAACTCTGGTTTCTATCATGAGGAAACTCACTTATTCTTACGCTGCCAACTGGGATCTATACTTACCTGCTGCTCTCTTTGCCTATTGCCTTAGCAAACATTGTGTCACCAGGTATTCCCGTTTTGCTATGTTTTATGGTTCTGAAGCCACCCCTCTGTTGCTCTTGGGGGCCCCCATACTTTTCTCTGATAAGGCCATGAACCCTGACAACCATATCAAAGATCTAGTTAACCAAATCATTGATATTCAGGCCTCTGCCTACACGTCTGCATATAAGACCAAGATGCTTGAGCTCTCTCCTGACAATGCTGGAAAATCTCCCTTTCCTGAGTTCAACATTGGAGACCATGTTTTTACTATCAACATAGAGTAAGAGGACACACTCACAAACTAGACTCATTGTGGATTGGGCCCTTGAAAGTGACCTTCAAGCGAGGATCAGAGTATGCTGTAAAAATCCTCTCCAGTGGTTGACTGTTTTCCTGAATGCATGCCAAGTTCCTCTGCAAGTACCACCCCCCTAAGGCCAATCTAAAGGGGGGCAATGTTGTGAATGCCGCCATTCACCATGTTTTGATTTCACCTTTGGTGGTTATTTTTAGGATGCCTCCCTCTCTTTTGTGTTTGCCCTTTGAAAGGAGTCTGGCTCCAAATTGGTAAATTCAATTGTTCAGTTTCCTGATTCTGTGCATCTCACTTGCCCCACTCATGCTTGTGGCAAGTGATCCTACTGTCCATGTACTGTTTTGTGGTAAAGCTACACAGTGTATATTCCATTCCATTTATACCAATAAAATTTAAGTTCTATTCACATTTTTTCTTTGTGTCTCCACATACTTTGGCACCTCTCTAGCCACGTCTAGCAGATATTATTCAATCTGAGCCACAGGGTAATTGCATAGCCTTCCCTGCCATTCTAACCAAGACTTAGTACAAATCCAATCCTAAGGTTAGGATTTCCTGTTGTGACTCTGTGCCGCGCCTCAGATCACAACAGGGATGACCCTATTGTCATTTTTAATAATAAATTTTTATGAACCTTTGGTTTGAAAAAATCAACCTTATCTAGTTTTAGTGATCCTTTATCTCAGCTCTGGCCAAGTAGACAACCAGGCAACTACCTCCTCTAGAGACCAACCTGCCAACCTGCCTCAGGCACTATACCGTTCCCCTGGAGCCTTCTTTGGACCTGTGCATTTTACCAAATACCCCCAACCCTGCCTACTTGGAGTTTAACTTGGAAAACATCCTCATTGCTGGCCCCTTGGCAAGAACTAGAGAAACCAAATACATAGGAAGCAAAGGAAAGTGGTACAAGAGTCTGCCAAGATTGTTCAAAGACAAGTACAATTATCTGCCTGCCTACTTTGCCCCCATGACTCTGCCCTTAACCCCGCAACCTGGCTGCCCAAATGAACCTTCCACCGCTGACAAGACCACGTCCTTTCAACTGTTTGGAGTACTCTACATTACTTTGACAGTATTGGTAGACTTTATGGTGCCCAACTCTGGTCCCTAGTCTTTGCTTGGGCAGTCAGTATTGTCAGGACTGAGAACTTAAGTCTCAACTGATATCCCCTATTTTGGTGATATCTATGCCAAGGCTTCAGTTTGTTTGTTTATTTCTCCTTCACCATCTTGGGCCGCCTATATTTCTGCAAATGCTGGACCATGCAGCCCAAACGGGTGTCAGCTGAAAGCCCTTGACCCCAGCTTTCAGAACCTTACTCCTGACAATAAATTTCCGATCAAAAGTTAGGGATTGATCATGTGTAAATAAAATTCTCCTACCATCTCCTTTTTGTGGACTGGGTATAGAACCCCTCACTGTTCTATTATTCCAAGCATCCCAACCTCACCTGTCTAGGCTCACCAATAAAACTACTGCCTCAGCCCTAGCTGCACCTCTTGGATCCTTGGGAAATGGTAGTTTTCTGGAGATGTTGACCACAGGCGTTGATACAACTACAGCCGTTGTTGAAAAGGCTGGAAGACTTACAGGTATCCTATATAATCAGGTTAGCCTCATCCTATGGCAGCCATCACCCACTGGCCCAGCAGTACCCCGCCCTGAGTCACCCAATGCCTCTTCATATGCCTGGCATGTGCCCTGATATCTACAAAGGCAGAAATAATAAGTGGTGGGGTTGTTTCCGGTTTGGGCAGCAAACAGTATAGGATTGCTGGAGGGTACTTGGATCATGGTAATTGAGTCCATGTCTTGGTCCTTTACAAGTCTTGCAAAGTGGGAGAGGGTGGCTTGCTTAAGCACTCTCCTGAGCCTTTCCGTCTTTGGTGGGGTTACCAGTGCTCATCTGATTTACTTGAGCGGAATAATTTCCCCTTTGAGGATGGGAGTTGTTGGCTTGGTTGTTTGGCTTGTTGGGTCAAGGGTTCTTCTTTTCTGTGGGGCTTTCTGTTTGTTTGTTGTTTACGTGCAGGTTGCCAGTTTTTTGTGCAGATGGTTTTCCTTCCAAGAACACATCTTGAAGGTTCTTGAGGTGGCTCATATCAAACTTTTTCCTGGTGCGTGAGGGAGGCCATTGTAGAAGTCTGGGTGTGGTCCAGCTTTGTAAAAGTTAATGGTGTTGGGAGCTCAGCCACATATGTCTTTGCAGGCTGTGATGTACTCCTTGATTGTTCCTGTTCTTTTGAAGGTTCTGAGTTCTGTCATGATCAGCACGTCTGAGCCCCTCATAGCAAACGTTTTGAGGAGGACAGCTTTGAAAGTGCCCCAGTCTTTTTTGTGACCAGGGTGTTGATTGAACCATTCCCTTACAAAGTGTGAGGCAGCCCCAGTAACACATGGAGCAATTTCACTTGCCCAGAGTTTGTGGGGGTAGCCTACTTGTGTAAACTTATTTTGGGTGCTTTGAATCCAGAGGTTGGTATTTTCTTGGTGTGGTCCTGTGAAAGTTCAAATTTATGCTGAGAGTAGGCATTGAAATACAATGTTGGGTATTTTGGTTGCTTTGGGAATAGGAGGTGGATTATGGACTCCTTGAGTACTGAGAAAATTGTACTGTTTGGTTGGTACAAGGAGATTGTTGAAGACAACAAACCCTTCTAGGACGTCCTATCCTCTTCATATTGTCTCCAGTCAGTGGGGAGTGCCATCTGCTGGGTTCTTTTCTTTGGAGGAATTTTTTCTTTAAATTGTGTAGGTGTGGATAACCTACCTGTGCTACCACTGTTGAGTATATGTCAGGGTGAAGTAGAGTGTGAGCTTGTCATAATCAATCAAATGGGAAATGTACACCCAAATGAGGATGACATTACCAATGAGGAGGAGACAATGTGTGTTTACTCAGAAATGGTAACCTTTGAAGAGTGAATAAGGAAAGTTACAGCAGAAGATTATGCACAGGTACATCAGGAAGACCTTAATTTGGCTCAACATCAAGGGATCAGCAGCATAGATAGGTTCACATTCAATTTTGCAGGGGTCAGGAATCATTTCAGCAGGAGGAGGAAGATTACCAGAAAATCATAGGGGTGAGAATGCAGAATCTAGCAATCTGGTTATTAAAAATCTGACTGTGAAATATTGAAATAAGTGAATCATTGTGGCAAGATATTTATTAAAGATAAAATATCAAACTAATAAGGTAGTTTGGTGGGGAGAATGTCACTTAAGGCCTTTGGGTGCATCTTGATGAGGTGGCCTTCTTGTAGATAATATTTAGACAGCTTACAGATACCACCAATGGTGGTTCTGTAAGCTGTTACCTGACTTCCTTTGAGGTCAGGATGTTTGACCAGCAGGTCAAGGCAGGGGAAATTGGGTGTGGGGCATCCGCTTCCTACTCAGACCCAATTTCCTGTACCACCATCTGCTTGTGATTGATCATTAGATTTAAATCTATGATTGCTGCAAGCGGGCAGGGCTTTGACCAAGCCACACCTGGGAAAACTATGACCATGTCAGTATATAATTATTAGAAGTATAATAAAGAAGATAAAGGGGAAAACTAAGAAGATAATGATGCTTTATTGGATGTGAGTTTATAGTATTATATAGTATCATAAGAAGCCACACATCATCCATGTACGTCATGGCGGTCATGGGACTTGTCCAATTAGTGTTCCTCTTAGGACTCAAAATGTTTGATCCATGTAATAGATGGGTGAATGATAAGAGTGCTACTGACTTAATGATTAGTCGGAAAATCATTCAGAGAGTCACTCAAGGAATTACTTCCCTGAGAGGAAGTAATCAAAGATGTTGGGACACTTATAATTTTTAGCTGCCATACAATGGAGCTGAGGGGTTTTCAAGGATTGATTATAGGCCACACTGGATCCTTTGACAAGTTTTTTAGGATGGCCATCAGTTAAATTTGTTTCAAATTACTTCATCAATGACATA